>OU015500.1:147316079-147374051 GCA_907164885.2 Dolomedes plantarius | reverse complement strand
CTTAATCTATAGTTGTGTCAAATGGGGTTTTTTTTAACCGCAATTTCTATTAGTAAGGCATAATTTACAATTAAAATTTGCTTTCTGCGCATACTCAGTGACATGTTTAAATTTGGATTTAGATACTCACGAAGAGCGAAGCCTCTTAAACACATTCATTTGTTTCTGCGCATGCTCGTTGAAATGTTTAAAACTGGCTTCAGGTATTTACTAATCACGATGCCGCATAAACACGTTCACTTGTTTATTCCAAGGAATCTCTATACTTCTATCTCTGCCATTTTTATATTTATTTATGTTTGTGAGATTATTTTTTCGGGCTGTTGAGTAACCCTATTTCTTTTTGTTGGGCTGCATAGTAACTTTTCAAAGTGTATCTTTCTCTTCTTAATATTATGATCTTCAACCAACACACACACACACACACACACACACACACACACACACACACACACACACACACATATATATATATGTATATACAGTGGAATCTCGATCTATCGTTTTTCAAGGGACCGATTGAAATGAACGATAAATACGGGAGTACGATAGATGCGGAAACATAACAAAGCAATATGATCGTTGGGACTAGATAAAATGAACGACATATACGGAAAAACGATGGATCCGAAAACGATCGATCGAGATTCCACTGTATATATATATATGACAACGATATGTTGAATGTAATTTGTGTATTTGTACATTTATTTACTATCCAGCCGTCATGTTTGGACAGGTACCAACTAGTTTTATTCAAATACCATATTCTTCGGACCCGAAGATGGACCTTTTTTCATAAAAAATCGACTTAAAATCGGGTTGTGTCTTATGGTCCGAAGGTAAAATGAAAAAAAAATTAATATTTTATTATATATATTTTATAATATTTATTATATGTATTATATAGTTATTATATATATTTTATCTATATCAAGTAATGAATTGAAAATATCCCTATATACCTAACAAAATACAAAATATTCTTTTCTAAAAATTCTCCCATAAATTTGCGTTGTGTCTTGTTGTCCGAAAAATGCGGTATATAACAGAGGTGGGGAACGAAGGGTCCTGCTTGATCTTCTTGTGCGGCCTTCATAAAAGCTAGCACTTGTATTAGTTAATACTTAATTTTATAGATTACAACAATTTTCAAATCAATGGAATTAAATAAAGAACGGCATGAATGTATGTACGCAGGCTTCGCGTTACGAAGCTTGATCCAAATATTCAATTACTTACAAGCAAGAAACAAATGCAAATATTCCACTAGCTTGTTGCAATGTCAGTTATTTATAATTTAATACTATTATTTAATACTATTATTTTTCTGTTGTATTTCTTTATAATGTTAAAATTATTTAAATATACTTCTAATTTATTATTTTTATTTGAAGAGGTAACTAAATATGTAGTTGTTTATTAAAATTTAAAAATCTGGATGAATATATATATATATATATATATATATATATATATATATACGTGTGTGTGTGTGTGCGCTTACATAAATAAAAATACCAACAGTGAAATATAAAAGATTACAGTGGTATCTATGAACCTAATAATTTTATAAAAAAAATAATAATTAATGATTACTGTTATAGCAAGTTTTTACCCTTATGTGAATACAAAAATATTTTATATTGTAACTTTTTATGTCAAATAGTAAATGAATAAGGACTTATTTTTTTTGTTATTTTTCTATATAATGCACGAAATTGTTAAAACTATACCTAACTATAATAATTTCATAAATGTCGCATTTATAGGTACATCAACTTATGCGGCCTCCTTTATTACTATCTAATTTACATTTGGCCTCTAAATGTAAAAAGGTTCCCCACCTGTGGTATATTAGCAAGTCACCGGCAAATGTCAGAATAAAGTACTGCATTTTTAATCTTCTGAAAAACCGTTTTCTTCATATGGGGGTATGAGATTCGCAGTTTAACTGAAAAATTGTGAGGATTTTCCTTGAACTCGTTCGGGTCATAGAAAAGGTAGTTTTCAAGTAAAGCAATGATCGCTTGACCGAAAATCTCTTCTATAAGAGTTTCTCATCCTAAATTATATTCGATATTTGCGTGTAAAATCATCAACTCGTCCGGTACCGGTCAGCAATGGGTTAACACAAACTCACAAGGTAAAATTTAAATTACGATAAATACCTTGATAAAATCGCCAAAAATCCTTTAATAAATGATATATCGTAACATAACTGTTGGATCATACGTACTTGGCAGATAACGCATGTATCAAAAAATGGCACTTTTAAGGGTGCCGTTCAGGTTAGCTATTTTTTGGCATTTCGTGGAACTTCTAGGTCTGCATTAATTTCCTGAAAGACGTCCGAAGAAAAACTGTCTTTCGCTGATTATCATGTTGCCAGATAGACGAGAAATCGTACCCAAAAAGCGATGATGAATATGAGGATTAGATCTTAGCTCTATTATACTCGCATTTCATAGTACGTCGAAAGCTAAGTTTGTGAGAAACGTTAATTTTTTGTGAATTTTTTTACCTGCCAGCCAGCAACATAACTATAGATCGATTTCTGTAAAGCGGTTTTAAGCCGAGAGAAGTGATAAAATTTAAGTATCGGGTGGTTATAATTAAACTTCCCCTATAAACAGTATCCTACAGTGCAAACGGATGAACCGAATGCAACGAAATTTTGTATATAGGCTATATACGAGATGCGTTCACGGAATTTCGAAAAAATTTTTTTTTTCAAAATGTCTACCAGAGGGCGCCTTTTCGGAAAAGAACATGAAATTTAACACAATAAACGACCAAAACGGAATACAGAAACAACATTAACATTTATTGACTAGTTTCTTACCACCTTGTCATCGAACCACATTAAGTAAAGGTAAGGGAGAAACAAAAACAGTTCAGTTTGCAGAAACAAGATCAGATTAGGACAAAATTGCATAAGAGGAGCAGTTGTTAATCTTGTCCAGGACGATGTAGGGAAAGCTGCTCCACGTGACCACCTTCATTCACCTGCAAAATTTCAAGTCGATGGACAGTGTGTTCAACAGCAGATCGTAACTGATAAGTTGTGAGGCTTCGCACATAAAGCGTTATGGAGTTCTTTAAATCATTCAACGTCGCAACACCTCCACGATACATGAGGCATATTAAATAGCCCCGTAACCCTATACTTCGTCCTGGAGACGATTAATAACTGCTCCTCTGGTGCAATTTCGTCCTAATATGTTCTTGTTTCTGCAAACTGAACTGTTTTTGTTTCTCCCTTACCTTTACTTGATGTGGTGCGATGACAAGGTGATCAGAAACTAGTCAATAAATGTTAATATTGTTTCTGTATTCCATTTTGGTCGTTTATTGTGCTAAATTTCATGTTTTTCCCGAAAGGGCGCCCTCTGGTGTACATTTTGGAACTAATTTTTTTTTTTCGAAATTCCGTGAGCGCATCTCGTGTATAGCCCATATACAAAATTTCGTTGCATTCCGTTCACCCGTTTGCGCTGTAGGTTGTCGTTTATAGGGGAAGTTCAATTATAACCACCCGGTAGTTTAGAAAAACATCCAATTCACCATATATGTCGTTTGAAACAATTTTAATTGAGTTCAGAGTAGTAAGTTCTAAAAAAACGATGAAGGAATAATTCATTGTTATTTTATAATTATCAGTAATGAAAAAATATTAAAATATATAATTAAATTATATCTAAACATACCTTTCCCTTCAGCAACTAAATTAGCTTGAGCTCCTAGTAACATATTTTTTACACTACGTATCCAAGTCTTAAAACTAACAATTTATTTTCTTAATGGAAATGTGCTTGAGTAGAATATTTTAATTAACGGAAAAATTAATATAATTCTTCTCTTGTAATATTTTAATAGCTGTGAGTTTACGTATAATATTTGTTTAAAAATATGTATTTAAAATTTAAATAAGTAAAGAAATCATTCAAGTCCATTGAATTTTTTTTAAAATATTGTCCTCTTAAAACTCCATCGGGCTCGTTGATCTGACAGATACACGCGTGTCAATATCTCTGCTTTTGTCTCCTAAAACTTGTTCTTACGACCTTGGCCTTATCAGTATCTGTCCATCCGACCACCTGCTCCTTTGGAATGCAGTAACGACCAGTTCCGTGTAGGAGTATTTCCCGTTTTGAAGATAGTTTGAACTTTTGTACCTGCGAGATACACGCGCCCGATAACGTTTGTCTTTTGAAGCATTACGGAAGTATTAAGATTCCCCGTACGTTTTTAATTTATCTTTTTCCATGATGAGTGCTAAACGCTTTTTAGATTTGAATAATCAAAATTACCTTGAGCTAGTTCATAGTATTCTATTTAGTGATGGAAATGAGGAATTAAATGAAGAATTTGATAGCAGTGAAAGTGATTATAATGACTCAGAATTTTACGATGATGCTAATAAATATGATTGTTATGTAGGAAAAGACAATAGTACTAAATGGACAAAATGGATCGGAAGAAAAAATGTCAAAGGCAGATCGCAGAATATTATCACAAAATTACCTGGAGTAATCGGAAGTGCGAAAGGTATAAAATCTATATACGGCTCTTGGATGTGCTTTTTTTCTCTGACGAAATATTTGAAATAATTGTGAAATACACTAAAAAATACGGTTCACTAATAGTCATACACTAAAAGATGCGGTTTCTAATCTACGTAGTAGAGAAAGAGATGCAAGGCTAGCAGACAATATTGAAATCTAAGCATTTATCGGTTTACTTCTAATAGCTGGTGTTTTGTGAAAAAAAATTGTAAAAAAATAAAAAAATAAATAAAAAAATTGCCGGATGTAAAAGCCTAGACCTAAAAATAATTAAAAAAAAGATTTAAAGTAATACAAATGAACAGAAAACACATAAAACACAAATGTATCTCACACATACAGCGCGCCCGATGACGTAAGTTTCGAGACGCGCCCGACGGAGTGTTAAATTTCTCCGACAATGGATTTTTTGAAATCGTTTCGCTGCTGATTTCTGTCAGTTACCTGAAAATGTTACACCTACGAACGACTATATCATTATGTAGGGGGAGCGATGTGATGAAGTTCATCTATATTGCCTTTGTCCGTTCCATAATCCATTGCAGTCCCATTGCTGTATCACTCGTTGAGGCAGCGAAATATATATATTTTTTTTGTTACAAATGGTAAACAATATACAAAGGCGAAGGTAACAATATCTATGTATTTAAGTTGCTAAGCTGATTCTTTGGGCAATACGTGGGACAAAACTGCTGATTCCATTTACTTCATCTTGGTCTTAAACGAAAGATTTTAATCTATAGATATGCCAAATTTGGTTTTTGCAACAGCGAATTCTATTTATTAGCGATACTTTTACAATTAAAAACTACTTTCTGCACATGCTCAGTGACATTTTTAAATCTTGGATTTAGATACTCACTAAGCAAGCGGCCTCATAAACCTATTCATTTGTTTCTGCGCATGCTCAGTGATATGTTTAAATCTGGCTTTAGATATTCACTGTGCACGAGGCGGTATAAACATGTTCATTTGTTTATTCCGAGGAATCTCTCTAGCTCTCTCTGTGCCATTTTTATGTTTAATTAAGTTGTAAGATATAGAATTAAACATAACAGAAATTGTTTATTGAGTAACCTTATTTCTTTGCATTGGGTTCAAATGTAATATTTAACCCTTCAGCGGGCGCTCCCGTGTATAAAGTGCAACATTTTCGTAATTTTGAATGGTTTGTTTTTACATGTAAGGCTTGAATGTTCTAAGCAGTTTCTATTTTTAGCTACACCCTTTCTAATGCAGTTCTCATTTTCTGACCCACGTATTCCTTTCCATAATACTGGATTACAATACGACAAAAGCAGGGGTTGATGGAGTCGATCAAATGTGCAGCTATGACACGGTATCCCGCATATCACGAAGATGGACAATCTCATTGTTTTTTTAAGTTTTTGGACATAATAGGAATACATTCGCAAGTTGTCCTTAGATCCAATAAACCGGGCATATTTGAAATAAGGCGATTGTATCTGCATTATTTGGCCTTTAATTATAAATATATCTCAATATTATCAACATTTTATATCTTGCCATAAAACTCAGAATCAGGATTCATGGGAAAAAAAAAAAAATACTCCATATGTATATCATTATTTTGAGTGTAAGGAGCCCTATTATATTTTCATGTAAAGAGAGTTTTTAAAATCAATTTTGTTTTTAGATTTAAGTTCATAGTTTCTCGAAATTTTGCATTGTCTAACAAATGACTCATTCAAATTACGCATGAAAACCTGTTACAAGAGATTTATGCATTTGCATTGTACACTAAAACTGTGTAGAGTATAGCTCACTTCTACCCACACTTGTGTGTATATAATTTGAAGTGGCACTCTAAATGAATTTGATACAAACACAGTTTATACATGAAACAATGTTTATTGAATTCGTTGCACATATAGAATTTGCTTTTACAGCAATAAGCATACGTACTACTTGTACGGAATATATATTAGCATTCAATAAATATACACTTTGCAATACTCACAAACTAGAGAGTCAAACCAGCAGTTCTGCTACGTAATCTTTGGGCCCCCCTAAGCACAAGTGTAGAGAAATAATATGTCAAGAGATGGCGCTGTAAGCCCATCGGTTTGATTTTATTCTCAAATGTTTAGAATTCGTTGTTCTTGTTTTTTTGATAGAGTGTTGAATCAGTTGTCAGAATGTAGATTTCTTTGAAAGGGATTAAGATCCCATAATATGTCTATTCTTTCGAATTTAGTTAATGTAGAGGCTTTCCAGCCTATTATTATCTTCTTGTAAATATGTAAATATATTAAATTCATTAAAAAATATGTAAAGATGATTTAAGCTTTGCACCACTTTCGTTTTGAAGATTTCTCACTCCTTTGTTTAGTTTCTAGTAGAATATAGTAGTTAAATTTCTTCATGGTGCATCGGTCTCGGGAACCTAATAGTTTAGTATAGAGTAAAAATATTTAGTAATCGTTGTGTGTTCGTGATTATTTCAAGCAATTGGATAGCATTTTATGCGAAAACTGCCAAAGGTAAAGTTTTTGATACTTTATTTATTATGGATGTCAAGGCGTTAAACAAAAGAAGAGCTACTTTACGTTCTTCCATCACGAATATCGTTAAAAATGTTGATAAATTGATTGAAGACCAGGATAAATCAGGATTGGACGATTGTTTTGAACTTTTAAGTTCGAAAGAGATAGAAATTCGGGATTTAGATGAAAAAATCCAAAGTTTGATTAAAAATGAGGATGGTAAATTAGAATTAGATATTGTAACTTCCATGGAATATAGTGATACAATAATAATAACGAAATCAAAAATCAAACGTTATTTCAAGAACGTCAAATCTCAAAAATTGAACTTAAATATTTCTAAAAATATTTCTAGCGACTCGCATTCAGAAATCGGAAGTAAAAAAGAAAAAGAATCTGAAAGTAATGTTAAATTACCCAAAATGTCGATACAAAAGTTTTATGGCGATTGTAATGAATGGAGCAACTTTTGGAATTCATTTAAAATTACAATTCATGAAAATACAACGCTTTCAAAAGTAGAGAAGTTCAACTATTTAAAATCGTATTTAGGTGGAAATGCAGCAAGTTCTATTGATGGATTTTCGATTTCAGAATCCAATTATGATTCGGCTGTAGAGATTCTTACCAATAGATTTGGTCAAAGCCAGTTGATAATCAATATGCATATGTCAAATCTCTTGAATTTAAACCCTGTACAAAACTCGAATGATGTAACAAAATTAAGAAAATTGTATGACACAATAAATGTTCAAATTAGAAGTCTTTCCTCTCTCGATGTAAAACAAGAATCCTATTCTAACATGTTAATTCCGGTTTTGTTGAAAACCATTCCCAACGATATTGCTTTGGAGTTCCATCGTACTAATATAGATAGTCGAACTTTTAATTTAGACAATTTTCTCAAATTTTTACGGACTGAGATAGAATCCCGGGAAAAAATCTCCTGTTTGTCGCTTTCTCACAAATCAAAACAACTTCTGGAATCCAAGAACACATATAACAAATTTGACTCAAAGTATACGTGGAATTCTAATGTTAAAAGAAAAGACTTTAACAAATATTCAAAACAAAAACCGTCGGTTACCACACATGAATTTATTGCGACAACATTACCAAACCGGAAGTGTATTTTTTGTTCTCAGGAACACTTATCGGAAAACTGCGGAGTGTTTACAGTAAATGAAAAAAGAGACATTTTAAAGCAGAGCAATAGATGTTTTTTGTGCACGTCTTTGAAACATAAAATTGCATTTTGCCCTTATCGACAAACAAAGGCTTGTAGGATCTGTGGGGGCAAACACTATGAAGGTATATGTTTTAAATCAAACACGGCGGTCAAAAATTCGGAAGCTGATAAATGTGAGGTTTCTTCAATTTCAAAAATTGAAACACAAGTTGAACCACGATGTGAAAAAAATGTTTCCGCCGTTTCGCATGTTAACAATGTGATACTTCTGCAGACCTGCACGATAAAAATTAAAGCAGGAAAAGAAAAAATGTTTGCCAGGCTCCTTCTTGATACGGGTAGCATGAAAAGTTTCGTCACACGCGAATTAGCTAACAAATTAAATCTCGAAGTAACTAGGAAAGAAAAATTAACTGTTTACACCTTTGGGAGCACCACACCTATTCAAAGAAATTATGACGTGGTTAAATTGAGTTTGGAACATAAAAGTTCTTCTGACTCTAGAATAGAAGTTGAATTATTAGTAACGGATCAAATTTCAGGCTCAAACGTTCCGACTCCTAGATTAGAAGAAATTAGACAAATTCGACAACTAAAGAATTTGATACTCGCAGATTCCCTCGATAGTGAAGAATCAATTGGCATTTTAATCGGAGCAGACTATTATTATGATATTGTCATGGGACACATTAAGCGTTTGAATAAAAATCTTGTCGCAGTAGAGACTATTTTCGGTTGGTGTTTACAAGGAAGGGAGAGTCAGAATGAAGTCTCTCTATCATTCAATGTTATTGTAGGGGAAGATCTAATTTCTAAACAAATAACAAAATTTTGGAGTCTAGAAAATTCAGGACTTATTAGTGAAAAAGAAAATTTAGATTCAACCGAAAATGAAGCACTTAAACATTTCGAATCCAATATAACATACGAAAATTCTCGCTACAAAGTTAGATTACCTTGGAAACATGACACTTCAGATTTGAATGATAACTGGGAAATCGCAGAACAAAGGTTCGATCGACTTAGAAAACGGTTTAAAAGAAATCCAGATCTATTTTTTGAATATCAAAATGTAATACAAGATTACTTAAATCAAAATATCATAGAACGAGTAACAGATGTTCAAGGTGAAGAAAACGTTACATTTTACTTGCCACATAGGGAAGTTATACGCGAGAATCGAACCACGAGCAAATTACGTATTGTTTTTGATGCGTCATCGCATCCCCCAGGCTCGAATTCTTTAAATGACTGTCTTCATGTAGGACCCAATTTGTACCCTGAGATATTCGACATCCTATTAAGGTTTAGATATAATCCTATTGCATTCACTGCAGACATCAGACAGGCCTTTCTACAAATTCTCATAGATGAAAGAGACCGAGATGTAACTAGATTTCTATTCTCCGAAATTCCCTCTGATGAAACCATCCCCCCTAATATATATAGATTTACTCGAGTGTTATTTGGGATGAACTGTTCTCCGTTTCTGTTGGCAGCGACTATTAGATACCACCTGAAAAAATATAGAGAAGTCTATCCTACAACTGTGGACCTTTTAGATGACAATATTTACGTAGATGACGCAATCGGAAGTCAGCTGACAGTCAGAGAAACTTTGACTACGACTCTAGAATCGATCAAAATTTTCAAAGAAGCTAGTATGCATTTGCATAAGTTTCGTACTAACTCGAAAGAATTACATGAACTGTGGATAAAGGAAGGTATCGTTTCAGATGAAGATCCCGAAACTTTTGATAAAGAAAATCTCCCATTTAAAGTCCTAGGTATGGCGTGGGATAATTCTAACGATCTGTTGTATTTTGATGTTCGAAGTCTATTGTCATTTTTGTCTAAACCTATAGAAACAAAAAGATTTATCCTACAGGTGTTGGGTCGGATTTTCGACCCTCTAGGAATTTTAGGACCCTTCACTGTTAGAATAAAGTGTTTGATGCAAAGGATCTGGTCATCGCGTATAGATTGGGATGAACCACTGCCAGAAGATTTAACCTCCCAATGGAGAAACTGGTGTGAGGAGATTCCTCAAATGGCCGAATTTTCTATCCCTCGTCATTACTTTTTCAAATTCTCGAACTTTGATGTCCAAAATATCGAATTACATTGTTTCTCAGACGCAAGCACGAAAGCCTATGGTACAGTTGCCTACTTACGTTTCACAACAAACAATAATGAAATTAAAACTGCCTTCGTTGCTTCTAAAAATAGGGTAGCTCCACTAAAAGCTCTCACTTTGCCTAGATTGGAGTTGATGGGAGCACTATTGTCAGCAAAGTTAAGTAACAATATTTTGAAATCGATAAAGTTAAATATACCTTGCTTTTTTTGGACAGACTCGACAATTGTTTATTTTTGGATCAGAAAACAACCGGCAACTTTCAAACCCTTCGTAAAGAATCGTGTCGAGGAAATTCAAAAATTGACCCCGCCTCAAAATTGGCATTACTGTCCAGGGGTGGACAATCCTGCAGATCTCGTATCTCGGGGAACGAAAATATCTAAATTAACGAATGAACCCATTTGGACCCAAGGTCCACGGTGGCTTCAGCTCTCTCCTGATCTTTGGCCAAAATTAGACCTTACAGACACAATTGACGAAACCAAACTTGAATATCGGAAAAAATCTACTGATGTACATCAGCTTGAATGTACTACCGTAAATATTGATGACCTCTTTGACTTATCAAAATATAGTAATTTAGAGAAACTGTTGAGGGTCACCGCTTGGATAAAACGCTTCGTTTCAAAATTGAGAAAATGTAGTAGTGTTGAGGGAACTCTAAAAACAGAAGAACTATTAGAAGCCGAAAATTTCTGGATTCGGTCTGAACAAAAAACGTTTTTTGCCGAAGAATATAAATCCTTAATAGAAGGTAAACCGATTGACAAGAACTCCCCTCTGTACAACTTTGTCCCATATATTGATGAAAAGGGAATCATGAGATTAGGAGGAAGATTAGAATTTTCTGACTTTACACTAGGTAATAAGCATCCAATAATTCTGCCTAAAAATTCTAGATTGACCTATTTAATTGTACGTAAACAACACGAGAAGACAATGCATGGAGGGACTGCTGCAACTTTGGCTAAAGTTAGATCTCGCTTCTGGGTCCCGAAAGGACGTCAGTTAGTCAAAAAGACTATAAAAAGTTGTTTAATTTGCCAAAAATATTCAGCCAAACCTGCAGACCAGATGACAGCGCCCTTACCTAAAGACAGAATCCTTGAATCACCCCCATTTGCTGTTTGTGGAGTTGATTTTGCTGGACCGGTTTACGTAAAGAATTCAAAGGATACTCAAAAATCATACATCACATTATTCACATGTGCTGTAACCCGAGCTATACACCTGGAACTAGTTTCAAACATGTCGACAGAATCATTTTTACTTGCATTTCGCAGATTTTTGAGTAGAAGGGGAAACTGTAAAATCATTTATTCAGATAACGCAAAAACCTTCAAGAAGGCTAAAAAAGAAGTTGAGAACTTTTCTAGAATTTTAGAAGATGATGTGTTTAAAAATTTCATTGCCAAAGAGAGAACTCAGTGGAAGTTTATCATCGAGCGAGCCGCATGGTGGGGAGGGTTTTATGAAAGACTCGTAAGATCCGTCAAAAACTGTTTGAGAAAAGTTATAGGAAAAGCGTTGTTGACCTTCGAAGAAATGTCTACTCTACTCGTCGAGGTAGAAACTGTTCTTAATTCACGACCTTTGAGCTACGTTTATAATGAAAATGATGAGCCACAACCCTTGACTCCAATGTGTTTCCTGAACTTTGGACGAACTGATCCTACGTACCCTTTGACTTTCGCTGAAATCATCGGTATCGAAACAACAAGAAAGACTCTCTTAAAAAGAAAACGCTATCAAGAATTGCTGTTAAAACAGTTGTGGAGTAAATGGAAACAGCAATATTTGTTAGACCTTAGAACCGCCCATTCTTTAAAAAATCCTGACTTTCAACCCGAACTAAAATTAGGAGATGTTGTGCTGATTGAAGGAGATAGCAAAAACAAACTGTTATGGAAACTAGGTAAAATCATTAAAGCCGTTCCTGGACGTGACGGTAAAGTTCGATCTTATGAATTAAAAACTGGAAATGGGACTTTGAAACGAACTGCACAACACTTATATCCTCTTGAACTATATTGAACTCTAACGTTTATATATCCTTTTTTATTTTACTTAAATATTGAATTGAATAATTTGAAATGTTCTTTAGTTTATTATTCTTTTAAGTTTGAAGTTTCAAACTTCACTATTTGAATTGTTTAATAATAATTTTCTTTATATTTGCATTTATTTTAATAATAATTCCTATTACTTTTTAATTTGTTAAACGCTTTCCTATTTTATTTTAGATAGAACTTTATGCCTATTATATACTCTAGATATTGAAAAGTATTGTTGATATTGATGTGATTTAATTCAAGTATTAACCTATTGTTTATTCTCTCTTTTTTGCACTGTATTTTTGAAAAATCTGATTGATTAGAAATTTTGCTTTTTAGAAATGGGAATTTTTTGTTTATGATTGTATTGGAGTAGATGAACTCCTATCAGAGTTCAGGTGGGGAGTGTGTAGAGAAATAATATGTCAAGAGATGGCGCTGTAAGCCCATCGGTTTGATTTTATTCTCAAATGTTTAGAATTCGTTGTTCTTGTTTTTTTGATAGAGTGTTGAATCAGTTGTCAGAATGTAGATTTCTTTGAAAGGGATTAAGATCCCATAATATGTCTATTCTTTCGAATTTAGTTAATGTAGAGGCTTTCCAGCCTATTATTATCTTCTTGTAAATATGTAAATATATTAAATTCATTAAAAAATATGTAAAGATGATTTAAACTTTGCACCACTTTCGTTTTGAAGATTTCTCACTCCTTTGTTTAGTTTCTAGTAGAATATAGTAGTTAAATTTCTTCACAAGCGCAGGTTAACACCTGGAGCTGCTTACCTCGTAGCTCCCTCTCGCTTATCTATCAACTTTAACAGCCTTCTTCAACCTCTGTATTAATCAAGCTGCATGGTATTTATACCAAGCGCGTATGCCGAAATTAGCATAACACAAGCAGCTTCTTTAATTTCTTCACTCAAAAGTTCGATTCTTGTGAATCGAATCTTAGGTATACCTTACAACTGGTATTCTTAAATTCTAGAAAGTAACCCGTCATTTTGGAAAAAAGTATATGAAAGTTAAAAAATATCCCGAATTATCTAACAATATTGCATTTAATCGACACCTTGTAAAAGCAAACCCTTTCATTATTTTTTATTTATTTATTTTTTCATGCGAATGGAGTAGTAAACTGCCATCCAGTTTTTTACAGCTCCCTACGCGATATGAATACTTGAGCTACTTCATTCATTCACATTCAAGTTTGTGTACTTTCAGAATTCCTCGCAAAAGTAAACAGATTTTTAAAAACTGTTAAATATACAGCTAAAAGCATCTAATTTTTTTAGTTTAGAATGTTTTATAGAAAAATAGGCTGAACAAACGTGATTTGATGGAGAAGATATTAGTTTTTAGGTAAGAAAAAATTCTGATGCACATCTGAAATTGAAATTAAGCCTTACCGGCCGTTTGTTTACTGAGGGCTTCAATTGAAAGATGAGTACAGCCCGGAAGTGTTATACAGAGACAACTTCTGTTATATATATAATAAATCAGTAAACATAATTTATTTTTTCTTCATCTCGAATATAGGATACATAATTCCTACCTTAGAACTTCTAACCCGCAATTAACCGTTGTCCCTCGATACCTCCCACATCCGTTTGTTACCCGAACGTGAGTTCTAAGAGTTCAATTAAAATGGATATTTGTAACGTCTGACGAGAACTGTAGGCGTTTCTGGCTGTAGCAAACACATGAATATGATTTCTACCCCATCCATTATCCCCGGGCCTTAGTAACCCCTGAGCGGTAGAGGCATGCAATTAACACCAGGGTGTCGCCCCGTAGGCGTGAAAGACAGTATTATATCCACCTGATATTTCCGAATCGAAAACATTAAATATTCGCTGCCGGCAAGTGTTGCCGTCTATATAATAGAGAAGTCTTTTCAAAGAAAGAGAAAGTGTTATGTTTATTCCATTCTATGCTTTTATTCCCCTCGGTAAATCAGCATCGTGTTCAGAGTGGAGTATCGCACTTAGGAATTAAGATATTAAAATATATTCGGATATATAAATCTTTTCAGCAATCTCTCCGCGTCTGATGTGCAGATAATATACGTTTTTGATACAACATACTTTGATTTGTCATTAATAGATTAATATTATGGCAAAACAGCGTTCCATGCAAGGCATGAGAGACGCAATATATATATATATATATATATATATATATATATATATATATATATATATATATATTTCAAAGATGTATTTAAATATGATTAACAGCTAACGCGTGTTAGCTCCCTCGAGCATGTGATATTCAGCGAGTAGAATTGTATTTTTTTTCACATTGAGTTATTGCGATATAATTGACAGTAATCCCATAGAATTACCGTCAATGAAATCGGTATTTATGAACTTCATTTGCGAAGCTTAACTCATTTCCATGCTGAGCGTTAATGCATATTATTTTCTCCTCGAAAGCAACAGTGGAAACAAAGATTGTGACACGTGGCCGGAGAATGTGCCATTGTGTGCGTGAGGAAGATGAATCAAATACTGGATCCTAATGGAACAGTACACGAGTGATAAAATAATTCATTATACAGCTGAAATTAAAGAATTACTAAAATTAATATTGGTTAATCCTTTCAAGGACAACAACATCCGACGTTCACACGAGGCCGATTTTTTTCCGATTTTTTTAACCGAAAGAATCTTGAAAAATTATCCAGTTAAAGGATACAAAATGTTTTTACTTCTTTAAAGTGGTAACAGATGGCAGTACTAACCTTTTTTTTGCTCATAAAAGTGGAATACATTGAATGCAAGTGAAAAAAGACTAGATTTAGGCGTTTGCACTGCGCAAACGGCGCCTCTCAAAGGGTTAAAACAAAATAAGTTTATAAGTTTTATGTTTTTGTTGTTCCTGTTCGTTATAATGTCCCCTGTCAGTTAGTATTCCAGACCAGATTCCTATAGGCTAGAGGCCCGAGGGCTGCGGCTCCGGTTTATTATAACACCACAAGGGTCAAATTTTGCCAGGTACCACCTCAATTTTGACCGATACCCCCAGGACCGGTCCCCCAGGGTCGATATCTGGGGGAATCGCACCCACTCCCACTCTCTCCGACCTCATAGTGGGACTTTCCGGGCTACGGATATAACCAGGGCTTCCCAGAGACTTTACGGGACCTAGGGCAAATTTCTACTGGGGGCACCAAGAAAAATAGAAAATGGAAAGACACGAAAACAAACATCCAAATTAAGTTACCCATACTTAAAATTTTATTACATGATTGATTAACATAACTGTTATATTTCATTGCACTACTCTCTTGTTATATTCTCCAATAAACATGACATCTTCCATCCACAAAGCTTTTTTGCTATCTATTTTAGTAGTTAGTACTGTCTTCAATTTATTAGAGAGAATGTAATTTTATAGCAGTTAGGACTAATCAGTTATATTTTTCTTTAAACTAAATCGCGTATTTTTCAGAAGACTATTTTGGATTAAGAGAAATATGATTAATCGAATATATATTTTTTATATTTTTGAGGGGCCCTTTTTTCAGGAGATTATTTTGAATTTTGAAGTAGGGTACACATTTCAGAATTTTCTTTTGGATGATATCTAATAAATTAATAATTTAAAATTTTTGGGGGCCCCTCCGGGAATTAGGGGCCTGGGGCAAAGTGCCCCATTTGCCTCCTTTCTGGGCGGCCCTGGATATAACATGTCCATATTCCCGCTAAACACAGAAATATGATTTATAGTTAATTTAAAAAGAAGGGCATTTAATTTACTTTTATCTAGATAATGTAGTTTTAAAACTTTTATTCCTTAAGAATTACTTAGAACAAACTCTTAATTTTCCATAGAAGATACTAAAGGTCTATCATAAAATAGACCCAAATAAAATGGATATTCACGACTGATAGACTAATTCTGCAGTCCATAAATATGTACATTTTACAAGCTCATCGGCAAAAATGAAAAGTGCTATGCATTTTGAGTGATGAAGCTTCACAAAATTTATATTTCCATGTGTTGAGTTGTGCAAAGGTATTATCGTAAATAAATAAAAGAGACGTGTTCAAAAATTTCCCATCTCGAAAAGGATTAAATTTTTTTTATGATATTCAAATTTCTGTCTATTCACATCTTTTCATTATTATTGCATGGTAATGTTTGATGTCGTACAATTTAAATAAATATTCACAGACTATTATAAATTTTATATTTTATTCCTTTTAATTTCATTTACAAGTTTTAAATATCCGTAGTATGATTATGTTTTTAAGAAGAGGTTGTAAACACAATTCTGGTATAATAGCGGGAAAGATCAACAAATTTTGTTCCTATCATTACAGTTAACAAGGTGATATTTAATTTGAGAAGAAAACTTCGTTTGCACAGATCTTACATCTCATTAGCATCTAAATAAATATCTCTTGAATATTCACTAAATAAATCAAAAATCGATTAAACATTAAAGTCGAATTACTTTCATGCCCAGTAACGAGTTATGATTCCAACTATTTTGATTTACATGAAATTAAAGGTTCTACCTTAATGACTGACCTTGCAATATAAAGGATACAGAGCAATCATTCAGCGTGACCTAAAAATATAAATGGAAAATAAATTTTTACGCCCCTATTTTGTAGATGAAGAGACCTAAAATGATTTTCTATTCTTTATTACGTTGTCCAGTTTATTGCCCTGCAAAGCACATAAACTTCCACTTACCCGCTATTGTTATTCAGTCGTAAAGCATTTTTCCTTTATACGTGCTCCATTGCAGTTGTAAACATTTTACTTATCATTATTAAATTCGAATTATATCCTACACTGCATATAAATTTATAGCATAAGAATGGATGTCTTTTTGTGTACAGGGTATGTTTCCCTAAACAAGCTAGCCTCTGGTTAGAAATATATATATATTTCTAACTGTATATATATATATATATATATATATATATATATATATATATATATATATATATATATATATATATACAGTCGAACCTCCATATATCGAACTTCCCCATATCGAAATTTTCTATATATCGAGCTGTTAGCAAATCTCCATGTTCATTACATAGAAAAATTGTTTCTATATATCGAAAAAACTCTATATATCGAATTTTTTTTTTCACGCCATATTAGGAGTTTTATTCCACTTTAGAATAAAATGTCCCAATTTTTGGCGTTTGAAACAATACTTCGTGGACTTCAATTCGCGGAAAGTGTTCCTGATGAAGTTTTAGTGAACTGAATAAATGCGAGCATTTCTTTGATGAACTTTCCGCAAAACTGGCTGTTCAGCAAGATATTCGTAGTTTTTTTTTTAAAGAATGTAACTGTGATCACTGTAACCACTGTCTGGATTATTGTTTTTTAAATGGTATATAGTACTCAATAAATTTTTCATATTAATTAATTTTTTAGTTATTAATTTTCATTTAATGTGATTCGCATATAAATTAGAAATGGAGTTTCGTATACGAAATTTAGCTTAAATTTTAATGTTTTAGGATAATTATGATAAAACTAAGATCAATTCTATATATCGAATTTTTTTCCGGTATTTTGCTACTTCGATATATGGAAGTTCGACTGTATATATATATATATATATATATATATATATATTTATTTATTTATTTATTCATAACAAAACATTCATAACCTTAAATCTCACAACAATGATAATAAAATGTCTCACTTCATCGTTTGTTTTTTTTGCATTTATCTAAGGAACTCCGTTTGAAGAGAAATGATAATAGAATGTGAAAAACCAAAATCTGTAATTTGTAACTAATAATGCATTCCGTAATAAAAAGAAATATAGAAAGCTCAGTACCATGCGACGTTAACCCTTCAGCAGTTCCACCAATTTTTGGAACACCAGCAGGCGCGTGTGGCACAAAGTGCAACGTCTCTCTCAACCTTGAGTATTCCTTTTGTAATATTTTTTTTTTCAAATTGAAAAAATAATTCAGCGTTTCATGACAAGATATAAAATGTTTATAGTACTGAGATATATTTATAACTAGAAGGTAACCCGTCATTTTGACGTCATAATACTAATAATGACCGCATAATGGAAAAAAGTATATGAAAGTTAAAAAATATCCCGAAATATCTAACAATATTGCATTTAATCCACACCTTGTAAAAGCAAACCCTTTCATTATTTTTTATTTATTTAGTTTTTCATGCGATTGGAGTACGCATTGGATGGTAGACTGCCATCCAGTTTTTTACAGCTCACTACGCGATATGAATACTTGAGCTACTTGATTCATTCACATTCAAGTTTGTTTACTTTCAGAATTCATCACAAAAGTAAACAGATTTTTAAAAATTGTTAAATATACAGCTAAAAGCATCCATTTTTTTTTCGTTCTGAATGTTTTATAGAAAAATAGGCTGAACAAACGTGATTTGATGGAGAAGATATTAGTTTTTAGGTAAGAAAAAATTCTGATCCACATCTGAAATTGAAATTAAGCCTAACCGGCTGTTTGTTTACTGAGGGCTTCAATTGAAAGATGAGTACAGCCCGGAAGTGTTATACAGAGACAACGGCTATTATATATATAATTAAACGCCAAAGAATGCAGATACAATCGCCTTATTTCAAAAATGCCCGGTTTATTGGATCTGAAGACAACTAGCGAATGGATTCCTACCATGTCCAAAAACCTAAAATCTATTGAGATTGTCCATTTTCGAAATATGCGGGATACCGTGTAATAGCTGCACATTGGATCGACTACATAAACTCCTGCTTTTGTCTTACTGTAATCCAGTATAATGCTGGTTTACCACGCTTAAATCGCGACTAACAATAAATGGAAAGGAATAAAAGGCTCAGAAAATCAGACCTGCATTAGAAAGGGTGTAGCCATCAATAGAAACTGCTTAGAACAGACAAACCTTGCATATCAAAACAAACCATTGGAAATTACGAAAATGTTGCACTCTGTACACGGAAGGGCCCGCTGAAGGATTGATATTGTTGAGATTTGCTTTCGTCGATATTTGGGAATGAGAACACCACATGACAGCCCCAAAAGTGTATTTGCTCTGAAGACCTAAACAAAGTCAGTTAGGACTACGAGTACAGAAAAGGTCACTTGAAGGATTTTATATTTCATATATTGCACTGGAACAGTAACAGATCACACAAAGAAACCGAGCTTTAACTGAGAAACGAAGGAATGTAGGTACTCAACTAACTTTAGAAGCTCATTAGAGCTCATTAGAGTCAGTGATGCAACTACGTTACATGGGCCACCCCGCCAACGTAGATGTGCATAGTAATTGACCAATGGTTATAAAGTTAAAGCGGATAGGTTGAAATTTTGATCCGGGAGAATGAACAAAAGTGATTTGTAGAATAGAAGGAAGTTTAATGTTAAAATTGGGAGCAGTGCAAGGAACGATAGAGTTTAACTTAACTCCTTCCCTGTTTTGCCCATACGCCGTACGGGCACGGCTTTCGGGCCTTTACTGATTTGCCGGTACGCCGTACGGGCTATCTGATTTCTATTTCGCTTTTACTGTTTCGCCGGTATCTTTTCTATTTTTAGTAACAAATTATTCGTATAGATGGCGATAGTTGTCCAGTAAATGATAGTTTGCAGTCTATTATGTTTTCTATTCTGATTGGTTCAAAAGAGCGGGATTTTTCTCGCATGTTTTGTATCAGAAGACGAATTTTTATCTTTCAGTGTATAGATTTTTGGTTATATTTTACTAATCGCCTGATACTTTTTTCGATGTAAGAGTTGAATAATGTATTTTTACTATTAAATAATGGATAATTCAGAGCGTATGGAGCTAATTTCTCGTGATTCGGACTGAGACTCAGAATCAGAAACTGAATTATCTCTAAATGATAGTAGTAAAAAAATGTGACTTTTTTGGACCGAATTCTGAAAAAAAAATGAAACTGTTAAAGGGTTAATAAAATAAATTGTCTACAATAGTAGAGCAAAAAGATTACTTAGCAGTAATAAGTTAGATTTATGTTTAATAATAAAGTTTTATATAAAACTAGCTGAAAACCCGCTCTTCGCTACGGAGTACATTCAAATTAAATACAACGGTCAATGTATGCAATTAATGCAAAAAAAATAAATATATATATTTATAATAAATGCGACGATCAATGTATACAACTGATGTAAAAATATATATATATATATTTAGAAAAAAATCGTAAGGGATAATTTTTTGGATAATATCCAATCGTCTGCTGCATTAGAAATAAAACTTTTTTTTGTCTATTCAGTTGTTATGCACGTGACGATAAATTTATTTAAAGTACCGGAAAAAGAAATCACGCGATCATCATTTAATAAATTAAATTCTAAAAATTAATCTTTAAAAATTCACCAAAAAGCAGAAATTCAAGGTAAAGATTCGAAAAAGATATCATTTTAAAGGAATTTTTATGATCTTTCTCGTGATATAAATTTTATAACCCTATAGAGAATCTATGCTCACTTCTACCCAGACTTGGGTGTATATAATTTGAAGTAGCACTCTATTTGAATTATATACAAACACAGTTTATACATGAAATAATGTTTATTGAATTCGCTGCACATATAATTGGCTTTTACAGCAATAAGCATGCGTACTACTTGTACGGAATGTAAATACAGCTTTCAAGAACAATATAATTTTATACTCACGAACAGTAAGTCAAACCAGCAGTACTGCCACGTAAACTTCCTGGCCCGCTAAGGACTAGAGCAGGATAACACCTTTTCAACCTTAACAACAACTCCCTTCTCCTTTTTCATTAATGACGCTGCGTGGTATTTATACTAAGCGCGTATGCCAAAATTAGCATATCTGAAGCAGCTTCTTTAATTCACTCAAAAGTTCGATTCTTGTGAATCGAATCTTGTGTATACCTTACAACCCTCAAATAATTATTTTAAATGCAAACTTTAAAACAGTTACAAAAACAACTTAAAAATTTAATTTAAAAAAGTCTAAGAAGAATTTTTCAGAAATATTTCTTAGTGCACCTCTAGACCATAAAAAGAATCGCCATGCAAAATTTCAGCCCATTAGGTCCAGCGGTTTGGTCTGTGCGTTGTATGTAAGTCAGTGAGTCAGTTACTGAACTGTTTTATATATATAGATAAGAGAAAAAATAGAGAAAAAATAAATAAAAATGAATAAAAGAGAACGGCTCTAGGCCGTTTTCTGTTCCCAGGGTCGACTGGGTCATAAATGGCAAGATTTAAAAGTAGATCATTATCTAGTGAGTTAAGAATTTTTAGTTAATTTTTGGATAAAACTTGGAAAAGAAGGGAGACCAAGTTCCTCTTGGATTTCAGCATTCCTAAAATATGTATCTACGATTTGTCTAATGGTAATATTTTGAGCTGCAGAAAGTTTATTAATATGAGTATCTGTTGCATATGCCCAAGCCGGCGCTGCGTAAGTTAAAAGAGGCCTAAGAAAAGATTTGTAAATAAGCAATTTATTATTAGTAGATAATTTAATGTTTGAGCAATTAGGGGGATTAAAAGTATTTTCGAAACTCGAAACTTGTCCCTGATCTGTGTAATGTGGTGTCTCCAAGTGAGTTTTTTTTATCAAGGGTTACTCCTAAATATTTAACTGTATTAGACCAGGGGATAATGGTTTTACCAATAATTAATTTATGTTTATCGACGGTACGTTTAGTTTTATAGGTGAACATTATCGCAATGCATTTTTCCGTGTTGATTTTAATTTTCCATTTGTCGAGCCAATTTTGAATAGTTATCATATGATCGTTAACGTATTTGACGGAACTAGTATGATATACCCCCCCCCCCCCCAATGGCGATTTTGGCGATTGTTTTTGTCGCCAAGCCAAACACGTGTCTTCGAAGCAGGAAATTCCGGAAAGACCCAAAAATACGCATTTTTTATACTGTACAACCACAGAAAAGCATAAAAAACACATAAATATAAAAAATAAAAGCTGAAAAATAATAAGAAATTTGTTAAGTGGGGGGGGGGACTATCGCCCCCCGCGACAAAAAGTCTGTATAGTGCAACTAATAATAATTAATTTAAATAAACATAAAATACATCTTGGTTAAATATATATTTCTTGAGTAAACATAAATTAAAGCACAAATACAATAGAAAAAAATACATGTTGCGAATAGAATTTTAAAAAAAGTATCTATACAGAAATATTGTACTTCTCCCAGTTAATTTTCGAAACGATTTCAATAAATTCATTAAAACACTCTACATTTGCCGCTAAACATGATTTCCGAAACATGTACATCGCTAGGTAGAATTTAAAATCTGCCTTACGATTGTAACCACGAACCATGCCGAATAGATTTCTCAGTGTTCCATTGCCCCCATAAGCCAGAATAAGAACTTTTAACTTTAATCCTCATCTCTGACCCACAATTTTTTGCAATTCGCGCTCTTTAACAACCCAACCTCCGGCAAAAAAATTAAAAAGTAACTATTATTTAATATTTTGACGGAGCATTAAACCAAAGCATTACACCAAAGTAAAAACCAAACACAACAACCAAAACAAAGGGCGCCAGATTTGGCGAGAAATCTCTTGGGGGGGACATATCATACTTGTACCTATTTGACAGCATAGGGTAACTTTAGAAGCCGAACTCACAGTGTGTATATACCTTTGGCAACATTCTCTAAAGTTCTTGGCATGGAAAATTCCAGATGTCGCCACCCAGACAGAAACTGCTTGGCACTCCTGACACCCCAAATCTCGCAAAATGGGTCGCCAATATCTCTAATATTCTCGAAAATATCGACAGAGGCTCACATATTAAAATATAAATCTCAATAACATTAAATAAGCGACATTTAACACAAAACAAACATACATTAAGGAGAAGCAGATAATATTTACAAACGTTTACATATATTCACAACTATTTGCAACAATTTTATAGAAGGAATCGCGTTGAACCGACCTGCAATCGTAACTTTATGGGGACAAAAATAAAATGAAGTTGACGTAATGAATGAAGCAGAAATATCTCAGATGCAGGCTTAATCTGAGAACTACAATAGGTTCAATCTATATCAGAATTTCCCAAGGGGCATCATCTTATTAGTGCTGGAATAGGAAGATGTAACGTTAGGTATCTCCCTAAGTTGAGATTACTTTTTTCAAAAATATGTAGTACAAAAGT
This sequence comes from Dolomedes plantarius, assembly GCA_907164885.2. Lineage (NCBI taxonomy): Eukaryota > Metazoa > Arthropoda > Arachnida > Araneae > Dolomedidae > Dolomedes > Dolomedes plantarius. Next base: position 147,350,418 of record OU015500.1, on the reverse strand, counting down.
ATATTATACCGGTCCCGTATTTTTGAACCGAGTCAAGTGACGAAACCGGAACACTTGACCCCCCCACCTCCAGAGGTAAATTTGAACACTTGGAAAACATTGCAGACACAACAGATTTTTCGTGCACCATTAGTGTACACAGCGATGAATATGTCAGCGGCCAGTATCGAACCAGTGACGTTCAGATCAGTGGTTCGCTACTCTAGCCAACTGGGCCACGGCGACCACAGTTCAGAATCTAATATAATCACTTGAAATTCAACTAAAATAAAAGTGCTTAATTTAATGCTGATACTAGAACTTTTCGGCTATTGTATTCTAAAATTAAAAAAAGAAAAATTCCATAAGTTTAGAAATGTAAAGTTTAACCTTTTTGAAGAAATTTATTGTAAGATTTGGATATAACAAGAGAATGTATCGCGAGTATCCGACATGACTTACATAAGTTCGTGTAAGCAAATAGTTCCAATAAAGCTAAATTTATGGTATCAGAAACATCATTCAGTGTGATTCAGTGTAAATGCATACATGCAATATATTTTTTATACTAATTATACATTTTTTATGAATAAATGTAATATTTAGTTTTAATATGTGCTTGATTTACTTATTTTTAATTGCATTTTTCTTCTTATTTAAATTAAGTGAAAGACATTAATTTTGTATTCGTTGTGGTACTTATCAATGTAAGGAGTGTGTAGGTGCATTTCTTGTGTGGATTTAACTGCAAATAATTTCCATGATTTTGGTTTAAAATGCACTCTTTAATTACACATTGATGTAATTGAATTGTTCAGAATTAGATCTGAATATTTTGAAAATATCGAAATAATTTCTTATATGTAGCATATAGTTTAATCCCAGGTTACAGAATATTTATTAAAAAAATAGCTCCTCATCAACAAGACTTAATTTTGATGCAGATGAAATACGTGCACATATATTCTAAAGCATTAAATTCAGAATGATGCTAAGACAATTCTAATATAATTAGAAATACTGTACTATAAACATATACGGTAAAAAATAAATAAAAAACAATTTATTTCGGGTGATTTTTCTGAAGTTTGGAATGGAAAATGCGCTGTTTTGAATCTAATTTTTATTTCAAAGTTAATTAAATCTTCCAGAAAGCCTTGCTTTTATTTTATTTAAGTTTTACAGAACGCACTTTAAACTAAGGTAGCCTTAGGTAAATTGCTTGAAATAAGGAAACGAATATACTACTTTTTTTTACCCTTAAATTTCCTGGTTTAGTGAAATGATATTTAATTTGGAAGGACGGCATATATTTTAGGCAATGAAATGTTTTCTGTTTAGAAAAGAATAAATAATGCTACACAGAACAGATTAATCTTGAATTGTTCAAATGTAAAAGAAAAAGCTTCTTGGATTATGCTTTACTACTTTATTTTTAATTTTGAGTTTTTATAATACTACTGTGTATGCCTTAATTTGTTTCGCTTTATTAATTTTAGACAAAGCACAGCCGTTGTGATATGAAAGAAAATTGTATCAAATTCTGAAAAAAATCAATGAAAAATAAGATGTGTCGTAAAATATCTGAGAGTTACTTAAACTCAACTGCCATGCATATTTGTCGATTAGTATGTCTATAATATACTGAAATCTGAAACTAACGTGGATATATATATATATATATATATATATATATATATATATATATATATATATATATATATATATATATCACTGTACTACATAAAAAATGTCCTTTAGAGGAAAATGTGTGTTTCTTGTATATTTTTAGCTGAAAGTAACGAATCTGTAATTACTTTTTGTTTACCACGTACCATTTTCACAAAAATCCACATTTTAGCAACACTGTAGCTGCAAGCGCGCTACGCTAGGATTCAGAGGAAGACACCTACCATGACCCAAACCATCAAGATCCTGACTTTCAACTATCTCCATCTATGACATGTTCATATCTTGAAATCGCACAGGCAGAGCTTAACGATCTTTTACGGGACTTAAAACTTTCTCAAACAGACTCAGAATTACTGCTTTCAAGATTGGAATCAATTAGAGAAAGGTGTAAAGGTAAGCTTATTTAGAAGACGACAAAGCCATTTTCTAGACTATTTTGCGGAGAAAGAAGACATCGAATGTTAATGTGATCTGAATGGCCTATTTCAGGCATTGGGACATGAACATAATCCAGCAGAGTGGCACCTGTTTATTGACTCGTCCAAACGCAGTCTCAAAGCAGTGCTCCTCCGTATAGGCAATGTTTGTCTATCTTTTCCTGTAGCATATTCTACAAATACAAAGGAAACTTACCAATTTTTGAGTGCAATACTGAAGTTAATTGAGTACACTACATCAAATGGCACATTTGGGGATATTTGAAAGTCACTGGGATATTAACAGGCATGCAACAGGGATGCAACGTAAAATTCGAGACCTGTGGAAGTTTAGCGCAAACTGCTCCTCGGACAATACTTCGAGGAAAATTGAGTAAACTGGAGGGCCCTGCTCTTCTTGAAAGTAAGGTTACACCAGACAAATTTGGAGGTTGCTTTTCATAGACGAGATGCTCACCAAAGTTGTCCCTCACACAAATCAGAAGCTTGCTAGAACTCGTACCATAATTGAAGAACCTGACAGCAACCACTATAAGGACACAACAAATGATGAAATCAATGCTTTGATAGGGATTACAGTGTTCTGTGCGATTTTTAAATCATCCCGTGAATCATTGGCATCCCTCTTTTCTACCGCAATCACTGGCAGGCTGATTTTTCGTGCAATCGTGTCTTAGAAACTTTTTAGATCCCTCAGATTTGATGATGTAGATACTGTCGCAATGTTTTCTACCGCCCTTTAAAACTATCTCTTTCTTATGGGATTTTTCCATAACAGCTGCGCTTAGCACATAAATGTGGATTTTCTGCCCCTTGACTGCCCAAATTTATTCAACGAAAACCTACTTTTAGCGCTAAGAACGAACACCGCTTTCTTAGCAGTGAAATACCTCGTGCGGGGGAGAGAGAGTTGGTATAATAGGCTACAAGTTTGGCTACTTGTCGCCTCCCAGAGATACACAGGCATAACCGCTTCTCTTTGTTTTCGCAGTTTTACTCGCGCTCTTCGCCAAATTTGGCTGACTGATAGACAGATGCGAAACTCATCAGCCACTTGCAAGAGATCTCTCCCGAACCGTCTGCTTCACAGAATACTTACGATGAGAGGAGAAAGTTGGACTTCGAAAACTGTGCTGTTCCCACGCGAAGTCAAGACTCATCCACCGGTATTCGTTATCGAATACAATGACAAACACTCTATATTTTTGATGCATTAAGCCATTTTTTATATTCCCTAAAAATAAATATGTTCCATGGTTCATAATTTTTGGGTCGTCATTCCTCTTTTATCGTTGTTTAATTGATATAATTTTTCTATTCCAGATGACGAATAGCCAGTTATTATTCTGCAATATGCATCTCAACCTGTTTTTAATGCTACTTTCCTGGTTATTAAGGGGATGGTGGACTTTTCAAATCAATTTTTGAAATTTTTACCTCAGAGATATGAAATTTTGCCTATATATTCATTAAAGTATACTAATATCAATCACCTTATAAAATTTTATAAATATTTTTTTTTTTAAATTTTATAATTAAAAAATTGAAAATAAATGTCATTTTTTAAAAATGCTCCTTGCGTCACAATTTTCAACTTTCCCCCTTAATTTTGCATTTATATTGCTTATAAATACATTTTGAACAGAGTTATGTATTTTTTTGTGCTTTCGCTGAATAGTTAATTTTTAGGAAATATTTTTATGCTTGTACTCTGAATTTTCGTGAAATTTTTGTACTTTTCTACACGTAAGTTGAACTTTGATAATCTAAATTATCTCGAAACCTAAAATGGATACATAACTTTATTTTCATGTATTAGAGGAATCTTAATTATAAATTTTATAAAATTTCATCAAAAAATATGACGCAAGGAGCATTTCAAAGACTTGCAAATCTGGAAATTACTCATTTTGAGAAAAAGCCATTTAAAAGGTTTTTTTCCACCTACCTTTAATATTTACTTTTCCAAAGCCTCCAAGTTTTCATTTTAATTTTCACTACACATTTTAAATGCATTTTATTCCAATATTTACATATTTTATAAATATAAATTTGTTATAATATGAAGAAATAAATTCATATTGCATTCCTATATTTGACTCCCTGCCCACGTTCGGAGCCAATTTTTTAAAACAATCCTGTTTTTAAGGATTTTTTTTGTTTTTTATGGTAAAATAGCACTTCAAAATTATAAAATAAACAAAAACTTACCTGTAAATATCATACTTTTTTATAAAATGGTCAATTTGAAGTGATTTTTAATGAAATTTAGCTAAAACATCTATCACTCTGCACAAAATTCTAATGCTACTATTTTAATTTCCTTCTCACACATGATATATATTACAGGTATCTTCAAAATGGCATACAATCTAAGAGGAAATTTTAAAATGCAAAAATAATACATTCCATTTTATGTTCCAATATGAAAATTCCCCCCGATTCGTCATTCCTTTCCTTATAAAAACAGCCGCAAATAAAAAAAACTATTTATTATACACCAATTATTATTCTTTTTTGTTTATTTTGCATTTGCTAAGCAAATTGTGTTATTATTGGATATTTTTGAAAGCCAGTGAAATATAATTGTTTTATTTACTTTTGACATATGATATAATAAATCACATATGATAAAATTGACCAAAATAGTCATAAAATGACATTTTAAAAGTAGGCAGTCACTTTAAATAATTTTAAAATGTTTAAAATCTGCCAGCACCATAAGTTTCACCTTCTTTATCTATAGTTTGTTTAGTTTTACGTGATTTTGCTAGTTTATTGTTAATTTTTTTTCTTTTCCAATCACTAGAATTTCTTTTTTCACAATTGTCTATGCGACGCTTATCACGCCTTTGAGCAATAGACACAGAGAGTAAATTTATTTCCTCTTGTTCTGCATTTTGACTTTGTAAACATCCAAAATTAAACTCACTTATTGAGGAAATTACTGCCATTTCAAGTCTTTTTTTGGAAACAAACGTTTCCTTTGGACAGTTCTTCCAAATAATACTGTGCAAGCTTTCATTCGTGTTTTGAGTTTTGCCAGACACACATCTAGCTAACAAGTCATTACTTGCAAGTCTTTGATACACTGGCAATATTTTGGAAATTACATCCTCTGACAATTTAGTTTTCATTGCACTGTGTAATTTTGGAATTTCATTGTTTGCCAGAGCTCTCTGGAAAAAACACCATGATGTAGCACCTGTTGGGCATTTATTGTGCTTTGGAAATGCATCAGTGGAACAACAATGAAATAGGGATGCATATATTGCAGATTTCATCTTTTGTATATCTGGAACATTATCATTTATAGCTTTCCTATAAAAGTTTGTTAGTTTGAGTATTGTTGTTTCCTTCAAACTTCCCTCTTTTCGACCACCTATTGTAATGCCTTTGCTCCGCCACTCTGTTACTTTATTGCGAAGTCCAGTTCCTAACCTTTTTGCAACATGGTTTATGCATTCTTCTTTTTTGATTTTTACGTCACTGCCATAAACTTTCAATGTTGACAAATGATGAAACGTTTTAGCATCCCCATCTGAAAGGATATTGACGTATCTCATTCCACATGCATTTATCGATCTCTTCCATAAAATTTCTGCTGCTTTCATCTCCATTGAGTTAGAGGACCCCTGATAATTTTCAGCACATTGTGATTTATGGCCCTCAAACCATATGGAAAATTCAGCAGTATTAGCACCAAGGTCTCTCTTCGCCGAAGTACATTCAGGACAATATTTAGATAAGATTTCAAAATCGATCACAAGTCCAGTCAAAACGTCCACAACTATTCCAATTCCGTACAATGACGTATGGCCACGCTTTTGCCAAGTTCCATCGTACGACACTGTTAAATCAATAATATTTGTGTCTGTATGTTCACGTAAATCTTGATGTTTTTTTCTTATAATGTTACGAGACAATTCCAAAATATCCTCTTTGACATGCATCTTCTCCTCGTACAAATTATTTAAACATTTTGAAAATGTTTTTTTATCCATAGCATGAATTCCAATTACCATGGAAAATATTTCTAAAGCTGCGTGTCCTCTGCCAATCTTCAAAAAAGCTTCAACAAGCTTTTTATTTGCTTCAAAACATCTAGATTCATTTTCACGGGGACTTGAAAACACAGAACTAAATATTTTATTGCAATTTTTGCAAGAAAGTTCAACCTTTGTTGAAAATCCAAAGGTTCCTTTGGTAGTAACATCTAAGGATTGTGTGTCACAGTGATCACATTTCACATTGTATAACAATGAAGACCACATGTTATTATTCATAAAAACATAACTGCTTCTATCACTAAGATTTTCTTTAGATGTGGAAGGAAGCATCTGTAATTTGGTAGCACTAACATTCTTATTTTCCTCACCTGTATTTTCTGCGGTGACAGAAACAGAATTTTCACCAGATGATAAATTATCACATAAATCATCAATTTCACCAACTTCATTATTCAGAGCACTATTTTGCTCCCACCTCATACGTATATTAGCAGCACACTTACGCGATCTTTTTGATGGCCTGCGTTTAGGCTTTCGATAGCGTCTACTCAAAGCATCCATTATAGAAACAGAGATAAAATAAATCACGATTTAAATAAATCGACAACGTATAAATAAATCGACAGCTGTCTAGCTCTGAAAAGAACTGTTTTTTTTTCTTTCGAAACCAATCGGAACTGATACAAAATAGCAAAAGATAGATGATTCAGAAAATAACTATTCTGATGCTAGTATTCAGTAAAACGTGGTAAACAAGCGGTAGAAAACAGTTAAACAGTTACAGCTAACATGTGCGGTTGCCACTGCGCACATTAGTAAAAAAATATCAATTGTAGAATTAATTAAAATGTAAAACAAAGTAACACAGATCTTTGTTTACATGTTTGTTTACATTTTCATGGACATTTAAAGGGCTCTTTAATATTTTTAAATGCTTGTAACTATTTTATAAATTAAGTTATTTACATGCGGTTTTTTGCAAATGATTCTGTGAAAAGGGTAAAATATTAATACACAAAAAAAAAAAATTTCCAATTTTTGACGATTTTCGGTAATTTGAAAGTCCACCATCCCCTTAATACGACAGATACCAGATTAAAATAAATTTAATAAATTGAATGAATCAGTTTCTATGATTTTTCTCTCACCATTCAACACTAATATAAATCAAACAACCTTGTGCACAATATTAATATACAGTTCCTTCCTAATCAAGCAAAAATAACAGATTTTTAGGCTCGGGGTTCAATTTGACCGATAGTCCTGATTATGGCACAATATTCTTGGGCTGGTTAGTGGGTTAAACTAACTATATTTATAAAAAATAATGATTTCCAGTAGCATCTTCTAACGAAACTACCGCGGGTTATTAACGTAGGATTACTTATCGTTGCTTACCTCTATTTTTCCTTTTTTGTGACGGATTCTTGTTCTTTCCTATATAACTGTTTGCTGCTTGCCCAAGTGATACATACTACGTTTGGCGCTCTGCCAAATTAAATTCTAAAAATTACTCTTTAAAAATTCAACAAAAATCTGAAAAGGGAGGTAAAGGTTCGGAAAAGCTTTCATTTTAAAGGAATTTTGATGATCTTTCTTGTGACATAAATTTTATAACCCTCAGATTAATATTTTAAATGCAAATTTTAAAAAAAAGTTACATAAACAGCTTAAAAATTTAATTTGAAAAAACATTAGAAGAATATTTCAAAAATACTTCTTATTGCACCCCTAAATTATAAGAAGAATCGCCATGCAAAATGCTTTAATACACACACACACACACACACACACACATATATATATATATATATATATATATATATATACACTCATGGACAAAAAAATTACCGCACCAAGAAGGAGTCGTCAAAAGGAAACGAAATTTTACATACGTAATGACTACTTTGATATAAGTAAATGATAAGAAAATCAAAGAAAAAGGATAATTTATTTCAGAGAAAAAGACAAAAGAACGGAGGAGTTAATACTCCGTTGGACCCCCTCTAGCGCGAATGCACAATGCGATACGATCGGGCATTGAGTCATACAAGTTCTGTATGATGTCTTGAGACATTTCGTTCCATATTTGCTGTAACCTTGCCTCTAGTTCGTTCAAACTCGTGGGATGCCCAACTCGTCGTCCCAAATGTTCCCAGATATGCTCGATTCGAGACAAATCCGGGGATCGGGCAGGCCAAGGAAGGGTAGTAACAGTATGGAGACAGTCTTGTGACACCCTTGCCGTATGAGGCCGAGCATTGTCTTGTTGAAAAATGGCTCCTGTGAGCCGTTGCATGAGTGGCAACACATGTGGTTGCAGGATTTCATGAACATACCGCTGGGCTGTCATTGTGCCACGGAACTATACTAGGGGTGACCGTGTATTGTAGGCAATGGCACCCCATACCGTCACACCAGCTGTGGGAGCGATGTGTCGCTGTACAGCAAAGGCAGGATTGAAGCGTTAACCATGGGCTCTCCACACACGAACACGATTATCATCACTGCCGAGATTGGATCTGGATTCGTCGCTAAAGACGACCTGGTTCCATTCCGCTGCAGTCCAGTTTCCTCGTGCGCGGCAAAACTCCAAACGGAGGCGTCGATGGGTGGGCGTCTAGGGCAGCGCACGTAATGGGCATAATCCAACATGATGCCTGCCCAGACCATTAAACCTCCTCCGCCATAATGGTCGATTTCGCGGACATTGGAGGGTAGGTAGCGGGTCCCTGTTTCTCTCCATATGAACGTACGTCGAGAATTGGTGTTTAGGCTGAACCGCGACTCATAGGTGAAGAGAACGGTCGTCCAATGATCCATACTACAATCTCTATGCTCTCTGCACCATGATAAACGGATTCTCCTGTTCGTAGTAAGTTAGCGGGACGCAAACAGCAGGTCTTCTTGTAAACAACCCTCTCCCATGAAGTCTTTTGGAAACAGCCAATCTTGATACACGGGTTCCTGTGGCTGCATACAAGTCACAAGAGAGCTGAGAAGATGTAGAACTCCTTTACGCCTCCCTATAATCGAGAAATGGCGATTTTCTCTGGCCGTCGAGGATCTTGGACGACCTTGCCCAGGTTTAATCTCGATGGATCAGGTATCCTGGAACTGTTTCCATAAGTTACACCGACGCTGGGCGTTAAATTGAACTCTCTACAAATTTGGACTTGAGATTACACTACTTCTAGCCCCCCCACAATTCGCCACCTCATTCTATCATCTAAACGTTGGTGGTTACTCTTTTCTACTGTTACAATTTGAAATTAACCGATTGCTGCAAAATAACACCATCTATTAGCCCATTTTTTTGTTTATTCTGCAACCGCTGTTTCATACCTTCCGACTCCAACGAGTGTTAACGCACGATCACGCGTGTGTATTACAATTATTGAATGGTTATTTGTTTTGTATTGTATCAATGTATGTACATATCAAATTTCATTAAAATCAGTACAGTAGTTCTAGAGATAATCGACCAAGTCTGCAAATTCTCTTAATTCCTTTCACCAGTGTATATATATATATATATATATATATATATATATATATATATATATATATATATATATATATATATATATATATATATATATATATATATATATATATATATATATATATATTTGAGATCAAAAATAAGTGCTTTTTAAGGACCAGAATAGAAACTGAAGAAATGTGAGGAACTTGAACGCAAACATGAGTACATTTTTAAAACTTTATAAGGATCCTTTAAACCAAAAATTGATAATGAGGAGTTCTTATTGACTTTTAAGGACTTTAGGGATCTTTGATTTGTATTTCTTCATGTATATTTAATGCAACTTACTTTAATTTTAAGTTAAACATTATTTTATATACTGTAACTACAGAAATGAAATTCATTGTTAATCAATATATGCGTTGAAAAATTGCGAGACCGAAAATTTAAACTTTTGTTTTTCTAAAATCAACTCTTAGGTATATGAACTCCAGTTACTGAAAATCAGTTTATATATGAAAAGCCGAAATTTGAAAGCTACGTATATTTCAATGAATAAAATATTTTAACATAGATTCTATATATATAGACACATACAGTCTGAAATTTACAGAACCTCAAGGGGATATAATTCCCCGTTCCAGACACACATTCTATGAAACACCGTTGTATGAAAATAAAACATGATCAATTATTTAGATTCTGAAAACTCAAGGAAAATTGTACAGATAATGAATATAATAATTTTTCACAGTAAAACAAATATTAAGAATACACGATTTTAATATTGCCGTTAATCATTTTGGGATTTCCTGATAGTTGTTAGAGGTTGTTCATCGAAATTGTGTTACACATTTTTCTGAGGGAATTGATAAAGTTATTTTGTAATTACTTATACTAGAAGTTCATTCTGGTGAAAGAAATTAACTATTATAAATATTAATTTTCTCTTTGAATTACATTATTGTATTAATTTTAAAGTTAAAGTTATATATGTAAATGTATGCTTATAAGTATTTATGTATGCAAGCATATATCCGTTAATAACTTTGGGATTTCCTGATAGTTGTTAGAGGTTCTGCATCGAAATTGTGTTACACATTTTTCTGAGGAAATTGATACAGTTATTTTGTAATTAATTATACTAGAAGTTCATTCTGGTGAAAGAAATTAACTATCATAAATATTAATTTTCTCATTGAAGTACATTATTGTATTAATTTTAAAGTTAAAGTTATATGTGTAAATGTATGCTTATATGTATGTATGTATGCATGCATATATCTCTTAATAACTTTGGGATATCCTGATAGTTTTTAGAGGTTGTGCATCTAAATTGTGTTACACATTTTTCTGAGGGAATTGATAAAGTTATGTTGTAATTACTTATACTAGAAGTTCATTCTGGTAAAAAAATTAACTATCATAAATATTAATTTTCTCATTGAAGTACATTACTGTATTAATTTTAAAGTTCTAAAGTTATATGTAAATGTATGCCTATATGTATGTATATATGCATGCATATATATATATATATATATATATATATATATTAAGTAATATCGCCGCCGTCCACACTAATAAAACTAATCATGCCGACGGCAAATCCAACCCAACCGGGTCCCGAAGTTTTTCTTTTTTGCAATTCGTTTACCTGTCTTTTTTTAAAAATCTGAGGGGCTATCCACCTTCCCCTTGTAGGGGGAAGTGTATATTCATAAGTTCCTGCATAATATTCTTGATGTACCTCCTACAATAATAATCCGTAAATAATTTACTAGGGGCCCAATCTTGAAAGCCCAAAGGTAGGTTTTTTTCGTGCTTCAGCTCATTTGCTACAATTGTATATACAGTGCTTTATAGTTTGTATATTGCCACATTCACAAAGATCTGTTTTAGCAAAAAATCTGTTTTGATAGACTCCTATACAGCCATGTTCAGTTATTGCTTGATTAAGAAGGAAATCTACCGACAGTCTTTTCGTAGAAACTCTAGGGAATACCTCAGAGTTAAGGACCTCAGAGTTAAGTTAAGATATATATGTAAGATATATATGTTAAGATATATATGTTAAGATATATATGTTAAGTTAAGATTTATACCTCAGAGTTAAGTTAACTTGATGCAGTGTGGTAAAAACACCTTCTTAGATATAAATACACGCACGCACGCACGCACACACACACACACACACACACACACACACACACACACACATACATTATATATATATATATATATATATATATATATATATATATATATATATATATATATATATATATATAATGTGTGTGTGTGTGTGTGTGTGCGTGCGTGCGTGTATTTATATCTAAGCAGGTGTTTTTACCACACTGCATCAAGTTATATCTATGCATGATACATCCATCCACAACACGTAATGAATTCTCCTATATAAGAATTTTTTATTCCAATATTGATTCCAAATACTTTACTAACTTATTCGAATTGAACAGAATAAGAAAATAATACCTAGTATGATTAAACTGAACTTTACCCATCAAAAATACAAGCAATAAAATAAATAAATTTTACTGCCGAAACATGTCTCAAAATATTTATAAACGTAAAAACACCAAATCATCAGTTCTACAAGAAAAGCTTTCACAAAACACGCCTCTAGCCTCAGGCGCAAAATGTCCTTCAGTACGAAATATCGTTCCTTTTTTTTTTCTTTACTCAAAATAGTGCCAAGTCAGTGTCTGAGGAAGGTGTTTGTACTCACTTCACTTCCTCCCCAAAAGAAAAACATATCCCGGAAATAATATGTTCGAATATTTTCTCAAAGTTTAAGGATGTAAAATGGTAAGCTAATTTTTAAAGTTCGAGAAAGAAACTATGAGATTTAATGGTAAAAAATACTTTCATTCGGTGCATTTTATTTGAAATTTTATGTAGACAGCTATATTTTAACTTATTTAAAGAATATCTATATATTTGTGATAAAACTTTCTTCCCAAAGTGATACATTATTTAGCATTAAAGCATAAGTTGAAATTGAACTATATCATTTTGTTATATATATATATATATATATACAGTACTGGCCAGAATGGATGACTCATTTGTTTTTTCCCATTCATAGTGACGTATTCACGCCAGATGTTCGTTTTGGCTGTCTGCCAAAGTGCAGGTGTTCTTGCTTGGCATTTCGTTAGTTCATCAGTTATGTTCGCCGTGTGTTGACGTACAAATTTTTGCAGAAGGGTGAAATAATATAAAAATGCCTAGTAAAAGAATTTCACGCGAAATGCATGCACAAATAAAGATTCTGAGCGAAGAAGGTTATACTACTCGGGAAATTGCTGCCAGATTACATTTGGCACAAAAGACAGTTTCCAGGTCTATAAGTAATTTCAAAACAACCGGAAATTATGGATATTCAAAGCCAAAAGGTCGTCCTAAGAGCACAAGCAAGCGCATGGATGAGTCCATAATTTTGGCAGCGAAGAAGTCCCCAGAAAATCAGCGAAAGCAATCCAAGCTGGTTTACCAAAAGATGTTAACATCCCTAGCCAAAGGACAATCCGCAGGAGGCTATTCAATGCCAATTTAAAGCCCTACAAACCTGCTAAGAAGCCTAGATTGTCTCCCAAAAACATTGCTGACCGACTGACATTTTGTAAAAAGTATCAGGATTGGACTGTGGAGCAATGGAAACATGTGATGCTTTCAGACGAGACTCAAATATCGCAGTTTTATGCATTTTGTAGAAACATACAACGGCCTTCCAATAAAAGAGACTGTCAACGCTACATTATTCCCACTGTGAAGCATGCTGCAAAACTCATGGTCTGGGTAGCCATTTGTGCCATACGAAGATGTGGATTGTGGTTCATGCCTAAAGGCACATCAATTAAGGGAACTGTTTATCTCGACGTGCTAAAATAGAAGTTACCACCGTTTATGAATATCAACCAGTGCACACACTTCCAACATGGAGCACCCTTCCACCAGACTAAAGCTGTTAAGACATGGATTGCAAAGCAGGGGTTTTAGATCCTTGGGCCGTGGCCCGGAAATTCCCCGGATCTAAACCCAATCGAGAACTGTTGGGTAATTTTAAAGCGCAAAGTTGCTGAGGGCAACCCCACTTAACTTTCGGACTTAAGAGAAACTATAAAACAAGTGTGGATTACAGAAATTACACCAGACTATTGCAAAAAATTATGTATTTCCATGCCTGATCGTATCCAAGCTGTATTGGAAAAAAAAGGTTTCCACGCCAAATATTGAACCCTTTCTCAATTATGTATGTATACTGTGCTTAAATAACTAAAATTAATAATTCCCATAAAATAAATACTTAGTTAAATGCAATTATTCTTGTGCATTCATAAACATCACAGTTTTTTGTGGTGAGTCATCCATTCTGGCCAGTACTGTATATATATAATAGAGTTTAACATTAATAACGTATTCGGAATTATTGATAATTGAGTACAATATATACAATGCTAAAATTATGAAAACAAATTTTAATAGTGTAAAGTTTACTATGTAGCATAATTTTTAATATTTAGTGATATTTAAAATCAATGGTAATGGCTGAGGATTATATATATATATTGTAATCTTTAGATTTTCCGAGCCTTTTTCTAAAGTTTGCTGGGTTTAGATGATGGAACAAATTGGGCAAAAATTATAAGGCTGTGATATGAGTCACCAATTTAAACAACATGTCCACGACTGACCGACATGAGCGATTGCGACCACTCCACGGGAAGACTCCACGGGCAAATTATGCGCATGGGACTGATGGAGTGCAGTGCCACATCCGCAACCATAGCGCAACGAATGCAGTCTATAACACAACAATCTGCGTCCGCACGAACAATACGACGTCGTTTGCAGTCGACGCCTAGCGTGAATTGTAAGCTAAGCGTCCATGGCGTCGCTTAACTTTGACTTTAAACCACAGACGAGTGCATTTGCAATGGTGCGCGGAACGACAGAGATGGAATTCAGCATGCCATGATATTGTGTTATCGGACGAATGACGCTCCTGCCTGCAGCACCACGATGGTGGAATTAGAGTTTGTAAACACCTAGGAGGGAGGCTGCTCAACTGTTGTGTTATGCATCGTCATACTGTTCCTGCACCCCGTCTTATGGTGTGGTATTGTATTGGATTCCACTCCTGCACCCCTCTAGTACGCATTACCGGTGCACTTAACACCCACCGCTATATCTGTGAGGTTTTTCAGACTGTTTCCCATCTTTACCTTCAGGAATTGCCTGTGTCCACGTTTCAACAGGACAATGCGAGACCACACGTTGCACAAATTGTTGAAGATTTCTTCTCAGACCACCAGATTTCATAGTTACCCTGGCCTACCAGTTCTCCAGATCTATCGCCCATCGAACGTGTCTGGTGAATGTTTGGACTTATTCCGGTATGCCAAGCCCTCGGGTACAACAGGTGATCTTTGGCTACGTATGGAAACAGGATGCGCTGCAATTTCCAAATACCACATCCAAGGCCTCTTTCAGTCAATGTGCCGTGTCGCAGAGGTTATGGACAGTCGTTGAGGCAACACTCATTACCGATTTTCTCGGCTTCTTCATTTAAAAGAAGGCTGTATTCCCAATCAGTTATCATTGATACGATCTGAAATCTCTGGAATATATCTGGCTTTGATATCTCTTGTCCTTCTTGGTGTTGCCTTTTGGAGTGCATATATATATATATATATATATATATATATATATATATATATATATATATATATATATATATATATATATATATATATATATATATATATATATATGCACTTAGTAATAACTATACATATAATGTTTAAAGGAGAATTGTTTTAAATTCTCATATGTTGTCTCTTCTATAAATTAGAATTAAGAAACATGTAATTATAAGAAATTAAAAAGTCTTTGCGATAACTCTAAACTCTAAACCTTTTTTTGAATTGTTTGCTTTTATATCTCTTATTCAGTTTCGAAAATCTTGTAATGTAGAAAAAAAATTCGTAATTTAAAAATAATTTCGCAGAAATAATTAATACGTTTTACGGTAACCTATATCTTATCTTTTTAACAGCATTTTCATTTTAACATTAGATAATTTTTCTTAGTATAGTAATCCCTGTTAGCTTTGTTGTTATCATCATCAACAACAACATTATCATCATATAATTACTAATAACAGTGATTTTCAACATATATAACATGAAGTCGTGAATTAATTATTATACTTGATTATAATATCTATTTTTACTAAATTTAAACCTCATATCGCAATAAATAAAAACATTGATAACAGGGAAATTCCAAAAAACAAAGCAGTAACCAATCATAACACGTGCTTGAATCTAACAAGAATCTGCGATCAATTGTTCTTTATATATTTTTGTACAGTCCTCAAAATAATATTCAAAGGTGTTTGGGGAATGTGACATTTTGAAAAATCAGCTCCATAAATAAGATATCCTTACTCATGTCGATAGATAAAAGTGCTCTTCCTGATTTCTTGTCTATTATTTATATTTTATTGGACATTTCGTAAGCCTGCACATGATCCTTGACAACTTTTTCTTTATCTATTTTGTTGTTCCGGAATCAATGCAATTGGAAGAAACCGTTGCTACGAAAAGAGAGCGTCTGACATATTTTGTTCTCTTTTTATGTTCAGTGCAAAAATAAAAACAAAATTCAAACTGCAGCTAAGGTGGAAGGAAAATTACTTGTGATGGAATTGTGTTTTTCTTGCTTATTTCGGTCTCTCACACACATATAACATAAACTTAGAAAATAATCTCACAGTGAAATCTAATGTGCAATGACAGTAAATTAAAGGTATTTAATATAAAATGAACATAAATTAAAATAGAAATAAAGAGTATTTATAAATGTTTAGAAACACACAAATAATTTCTGGTAGTCTCGTCTAACGAAACTACCGCTGGTTATTAACGATCGATTACTTAATTACTTATCGCTGCTTACCTCTTTTGTATGTTTATATGTATGTATGTGTTATGCATATATGTACATATATGTGCATATATATATATATATGTGTGTGTGTGTGTGTGTGTGTGTGTGTGTGCGTGTGTGTATGTCAAAATTTTGGCTCAATTTTGTACTTTTCTGTTTAACCGTTTACTGCTTTTCCAAGCGATACAGACTGGGTTTGGCGCGCTGCCAAAATTATAACTCGCGACTCAAGACATCTGAAATTTTGATTTCCGTAGGACCGTTTTGGAGGAACGAAATCCTACGTTAAAATACTTTTTTAACTAAACAGGAAAAATTTTACAAAATGTCAATGGTAAATGAATCGTTTTATAATGCTCATAAAATTAATATATATATATATATATATATATATATATATATATATATAAATAAATAAAATAAATATATATATATATATATATATATATATATATATATTTATATATTTATTTATTTATTATCGTCTTTCTCATAATGTAACTATTTCCGTTTTTGTTTGTGAGGGCTAACTTATCATATTGCACCATAGATGATCATGAGGACAAATGAAACGTAACTTTCCATTGTTCTGGTGTAGGAATCGAACTGCCGGTTAATTTGTGCATTGGATATGTGTTAAAAAACGCTCATTACTCTCTTCTCGAGCTTCGAAAGATCTTATCGTACTTCCCCGACAGATGACATTATTAATTAGAAACCAAATCAATTTATCGCGAAATATGCTGAAATTGTACATGCATCCAAATTAAGACATTATAACCTACCTGAAGAGTTTAAAATAAATCATGAATAGGAGGTCGAACCTCTACTCTGTTTCAGCAATATTGCGTCATTTTCACCTTCTCTAATCACTTTCCTGTCGTCCGTCCTACTGACTTACTAAAAGGACTCCTTGTATTCATTTATAACGAATATATATATATATATATATATGTGTGTGTGTGTGCGTTAGTGTTAGAAAAAGAAATACATAGTGGTGTCCATAATTTAGGGCACAAACATGTTTCAGACAATTGCTCAAAATAGGTACCAGCAAAATTGATAAAATTTTACCACACAGATTTGGGAACAGGTAACATAATGTTTGCAAACGTATTTTATTCAACAGTGCTTAGCGGAAGTTTTGCAGCGAAGAGTGAAATTGACCGGCTTTTCACCTGAGTCTTTTGTGTGCACAGTTGTGATTCTTTATTCAAACTCCTCAAGACTGACAGATTTGAGTGCGAATGCTTTCAATAATCGTTTAGACGACTCACTGAGCTGAAGAGCCAGTCATCGTAAGGCTTGAAGCTGGTCAGCATGAAGCTTTGGCGGCTCGATAGCTACAAGGGACATCAAAAGTTGTATCCATGTTCTGGTATTAATTCCAAAAAAGTGGAACCATTATCAGGAGTTCTAGCCAAGATCGCCCAATAGCGAATGCACCTGCACAGAATCCTTACGTGGCATTGAAAGCATGGGGCATAGACAGATCTTCCGAGATCTGTCTCGGAACTAGAGAGATCTTCCGAGACCGTTCTGCTGCGTCTACTTTACAATTTCCAAGCAAACTCAAAACAGACGCCCGGCAGAGAAGGACATTTACGTCTGACGACCAGTAGTGTCCACCCCTCTGATCATATCACACAAGGAAACACTTTAGTCGTGGGGCCGAACACATCATTTTTGGACACAAGAAGTTTGGGGGCCTGTTCATTTAACTGATTAGTTCACACTTAGTACATGGTGATTCTCGAAGAGTCTTCACCTGGATACAGTCTGGGACCTGCCATCAAACCTCCGACGTTTGGTGGTAGGGGAATCCTTGTCTAGAGAGGCATCATTTCGGGCAGTTGGAGACCGCAGCACATCTTTGATGCGGGCAGTGTCACAGGGAATATGTGTCGAAGCCTATGTGACGTTGTTCCGGGGTTCTGCCTGTCCGGATTTCTATTCTATGGACGATAATACGTGGTCACTCAGAGCCCACATTGTCCCCAATTTTCTAGAAGAGGATTTTCGCCGTACGGACTAACAAGCAAAATCCCTGGACTTAAATCCTATAGAACATACTTGGGATGGTTTAGGAAGTCACTAGACGTCAACTCCTTCCAACACGCTCCAGGATTTAAAATCCTCGATTTTAGAAGAATGTGATTTGTTGCCATAAGCATTTACCGACATTCCTATTAACAGTATGATGGCCCGTTGTGAAGCTTGTGTAGCTGTGCACGGTGACCAAATTCCCCATTAGACGGATCGTTCACGCTAACCATTTGTATCTCGCTAACCATTTACCTCTTATTAATCATGTTATGTTGTTATATGCTTTCTTATTGTAAAGCCATCTCTCTACCAAATTTCGTAAAAGAAAATAACAATTATTTTTTAGGTATTACAGATATTGTGATTGTAACCTTGAGTTTGGACACAAGCTTATATATATATATATATATATATATATATATATATATATATATATATATATATATGTGTGTGTGTGTGTGTGTGTGTGTGTGTGTGTGTGTAAGTAACATGGAGGACCAGCTCCGGGATAACGATTTCAGAAAATGTTCGGTCCCCATGCTACGGTGAAGTTAGAACGCTTTTTGAAGTAGTTGTTATATTTCTAGGGTTAATATTTTACTGCACCTCCTTTTACACGGATAACAGCCCGTATTCGTGAAGACATCGATTCTACAAGCTTCTGGAGTGCATTTACGTCCAGAGAATACCATGTATTGACTACACAGACAATAAGATCCTGTAAATTGGATGGAAGAGGAGATTGCTGTCGTATGGGCCTTTCCAACATGTCCCAAACATTTTCTGTTGGATTAAGATCTCGAGTTTGTGGTGACCAAGGAAGTTGTTGAAAGCCTGATGTTCAGTGAACCAATCTCGAACGATTCTGGAACGATATAGTGTTGCATTATCGTCCATGATCTATCCGTCACCTGAGGAGTAAAAATGTAACATTGCAGAATGCACTTGATTTGGCAGTTTATCCATGTATTCCATGGCTGTGTGTTTACCCTCAACGAACAAAAGGGGACCAGTTCCATACCAGTAGAACATGCTCCACACCATGATACTCCCACCAGACCCTTGCACAGTGTGAACAAGGCAAGATGGGTTCATATTTTCATGGGGTTCTCGCCAAAATCGATGTCTTTCATCAGTGCAAAACAAGGTATAGCGTGATTAAGCTTACCATATAACATTTTTACTGTCCTCTTTTGTCCAGTTTCGTCTTTCCAGACACCACTGCAAATGAATTCTGTCATTCGGGGCAGAAATCAGAGGTATCTTCACTAGCATCCGACTACATAATCCCATACGCTGCAATTCTCTTCGCATGGTTCGGACCGAGATCAGTTGAGACAAACCTTGGTTGACGATTTCTGTCAGTTGAAATTCAGTAGAGTCCCTTTCTTTGCCTTGCAGTCTGTCAGATACGACTCCGACCACGGTTTTGGTGGATTGTGTTCGAACCACAGTTACGTCTTTTGGACAAGGACTATGGGTTCTCTTCCAACTGTTGAACGCCATCAAAATAGATGCTTTTGAGAACCCGGTGAGTTCTGTGGTCTTCCCAATTATGGCTCCGAGTTAACGGCCCCAATAATTAGCTCTTTTTCAAATGGTGAAAAATCTGTCGTTTTTCCCATTCTACTGCGTTTATCGTGAAATGCAGCTTCACACCTTACTTATACTTGCATTCTGATGGCGTTTCATCCACATCATAAACACGTTTTGTATACGCACGCCACTAGCCGGCATTTGTAGAAACTCTCACAGGTTTCTAAGTCATTCGCCAGAGTGTGAATTATATACATTATATATATTGTATTTATTTTATATACATTATTTTTAATACCAGTATAGTCAATAAGTTCAGGGACTACCCTCCCCCCTCATGCCCGGTGTGTGGGGGAACCGAAATAACGATGTGGTTTGCAAGTCTGGTTATCTGAGTACTCGTGAGACGTCCCATGACGCTTTGCCCAACTGCTAAGGCGCGCAGCTCACCATTTGGCTGGAGACTGTCAGCCTATGATGTCGATGTAGCAAAATGTCCTTTTTGGAGCAACGTTCCAACATTAAATTCTGCTACAAATTAGGAAAAACCACTGCAGAAACGTTATGGTTATTAGAAGAAGTGTATCGAGATGAAGCTACGTGCAGATCGAAAGTTTTTAAATTTTACAGCTTGTATAAAAATGGGAGAGACGCTGTTGCAGATGATCCGCGAAGTGGGTGGCCAGTGACCTCACAAACGGAGGCGTATATCCAACGGATAGGAGCAGTGGTTGTTTGGTTGGTTGAAGTTTATTGGAGCAAGGTCCAGAAAGGACTAGCTGCGCCAAGCACAAGGTAACATCGTCAACAAATGGTATGTACATGTTCTTTGTCGTCTCCGGGAGGCAATCCGCGGTAAAGGTCCACACGTTTGGAAATCCAACATGGGGATGTTGTTGCATGACAGTGTACAGGTGCACCGGTCCCTGATGGTGTAACAAGCCCTTTCTAAGCACGGCACCACAATTATGCCACAACCCCCCGCATTCCTCAGACGTCGCTCCTTGCGATTTCTACCCGTTCCCTAAACTGAAAGATCGCATCAAGGGCAAGCGATTTGTAAATGCCGAAGAAGTGATGGCAACAGCAAGAACCGCTTTAAGACAGCTCTCACGCTACGGTTTCCAGGACTGTTTTCAGAGGCTTTATCAACGCTTGCACAATTGTATAGTTGCGGAAGGACATTATTTTGAAGGCGATTGTGTCCAGAAGACTTTGTAAGTCTATTAGTTGTTGTAGTAAATAAAGTCCCCGAATTTATTGACTGTACGAGTATTTATTGTTATTATATGAATTTTATAGTGTTTTCATAAATTTGAGGTGCGTGTTATATATATATATATATATATATATATATATATATATATATATATATATATATATATATATATATACACATATATATATATATATATATATACATATATATATATATATATATATATATATATATATATATATATATATATATAGATATAGATATATATATATATATATATATATATATATATATACATATATATATATATATATATATATATATATATATATATATATATACATATATATATATATATATATATATATATATATATATATATATATATATATATATATATATATATATATATATATATATGTATATATATGTATATACATATATATGTATATACATATATATATATATATATATATATATATATATATATATATATATATATATATATATATATATATATATATATATATATATATATATATATATATAGTAAGACTACATTTGAGTTACCCGATAATAATGGGAATGTTTAAGCATACTTTCTCCCCGTTTAAAAGATCTTAGGAGATTTTCTCGTTTTCCCTGCGATCGTATTGAGTGCAGAGCTTGATAAAAATGAACCTCATTACGTATGCCTTACGTGCTTGATACTCGGAGAAAATGTGTGTTAGAAAATCACGACATATAGCTTAAGTGGATGTAATTCTCAAATGCGGGCTCACTCCGGCCAAAAAAATCAATTAATTACACGTGTAACGAAAGGCCTCCTGCCTCCTTACGCAACGATGAAAAAATCGTAAATTTATATTCAGATCACATGAAGGAATGAATCATGCCATGACAAGTTAATTTTCTGTTAACCGAAATTCAACACGGAACGGACCATTTCTCTTATGCTTAAAAAAAATCAATTAACTTCTCGCTATTGAAAATGAATTTCATAATTAGAAACAAAGATGTCTGTGTTTAATTACAAATGATATATTCTGTCTCCATTTTTAATGTCATTATTGATTTGGACTATATAATGAAATCTCTATTTTTGTTAAAAAGTCATAAAAATGACGTCATCAAGTAATCATAAATCTGTTTAAAGAATGTATTTACTTAAGACACAAACTTTGAATTACGTCCACTTACATCCTGAACAATTTTTCTTTGCTTGAAAGTCGGGAGATTTATGTTAAGTAATAGTACTCTTAGTGTGACATTTTACTACTTGAAATTCGCAATTTAAATTTCATAAATGTATTAGTCACATTAATCGATTTTTTTTTTACTAGTGAATATCGTACCTTCTCCCGGCTTTGTAAGGACGTATATTTTTCTCATAATAGATTTAATTTAAATATGTTTTGAGATTATTGGTATTCACATATTGTCTTCAGGACAAAGTACCTGCAGCGTTGTAAAAAAAAATACATTTCTGAAGCTTCTCTTATAATGATGACGCGTACTGCAAATGGGACGCTTAATAAATTGATCGGTATGTTTAACTTTATTGTTATAAGCTGAAGTAGAAATATTAAATTTAAAATGCGTATATAAAGAGTATATAAAGTTCTTTTTTGATGGAGAGGTTATAGATAATAATCAGTTCTACCCAGGGTGTATATAATTTGAAGTGGCACTCTAAATAATTAGATTCAAACACAGATCTAATTTTAATAACACTGTTTATTCAAATATTTGCTTTTCAATATAAAGCATACGTACTACTAGTACGATATATATATATATATATATATATATATATATATATATATATATATATATATATATATATATATATATATATATATATATATATATATATATATATATATATATATATATATATATATATATATATATATATATATATATAGCATTCAAGAAAAATACACTTTGCAATACTCACAAACTAGAAAGTCTACCAGCAATGCTGCTACGTAAACTTTTGGCTTAACGAGAACTCAGGTAGGTTAGCACCTAGAGCTGCTGCTCGCAAAACTCCTTTCACTTTCTCTCACTTCTCTGCCCCTTCTTTATTCTATTCACTGAAATCTTCGATTATTGTGAATTGAATCTTATGTAAACCATACAAGGTACTTGTCCAGAGAAATTCGCCCAATATACCCCTCAAAATCGATGACTACTTCTTAGCTGGGGGCACCATACAGGTAAGTCAACTGTTCCCTGGAGCAAACACAATTTTGACCGAGCATTCCCAGGGTTGACGTAAGTAGGGCTTTCCCCATCCCTCTAACCCAGTGGTTCCCATCCGGTGGTCCGCGACAGCCTCTGGAGTGGTCCGGCACCAGATATAAAAAAGTTGCCAAATAAATGGGGATTTTGAGAGTAATGTTCATTGAACTAGATGGGCCGAATACATCCATTGACTATCAGGTGTTGAATTCAAATTTCTAAAAAGTTTAACATAATTATTTTATTAGAATATGATACGTTAGAATGTGAGTACGTTAATCCTGCATCCCTTTTGCCTGAGGGATATTCTATAACCCCCATTCCACCGGAATGGTTACCCACCACCTCAAGTTGGCCGAGGTGGTCCGCACATGGTTCAAATTCTGGCTTAGCGGTCATCAGACTTCTACAGATTGAGACCCACTGCTCTAACCTAGTGGAAGAACTTCACGTGTCAAGGATTTAACACGGCTATATGTGGCCTTGTCACGAAGGCATTTACTTGGAATTCGAGATCAGCACCTTCCGTCCGAACCTCCATGTTGCATCGAACTTTGTTTTTCCTTATTGCGCATGCGTGCAGCTGCAGACGAGGAAATATTTTGTTTTCGAGCAGTAGATAACTGGATTTTGTTGTAGCTAATATGTATGTCGTTTTGTGGTGTGGGAGTGTTATATGTGTTTCATTAAAGTCTTTTTTTTTTTAGTTTTTCGAACTTCTAGAGCTTGTCCTTCCTACAAACATCCCCGGACTATTCGACATATGAAGAGGAAAGAATGGCTTAGTTTTATTTTGAGCCTCTATTTTTATGACTGTTCTAAAACAGAACACCGGAAGCACTACCATTAGGTTGGCTCGAGACTATATATATATATATATATATATATATACAACTCATGGACAAAACAATTAGCTCACCAAGAAGGAGTCGTCAAAATGAAACGAAATTTTACATACTTAATGACTACTTTGATATAAGTAAGTGATCAAAAAATCAAAGAAAAATGATAATTTATTTCAGAGAAAAAGGCAAAAGAACGGAGGAGTTAATACTCCGTTGGACCCCCTCTAGCGCGAATGCACGATGCGATACGATCGGGCATTGAGTCATACAAGTTCTGTATGATGTCTTGAGAGATTTCGTTCCATATTTGATGTAACCTTGCCTCTAGTTCGTTCAAACTCGTGGGATGCCCAACTCGTCGTCCCAAATGATCCCAGATAAGCTCGATTGGAGACGAATCTGGGGATCGGTCAGGCCAAGGAAGGGTAGTAACAGTGCGGAGACAGTCTTGTGACACCCTTGCCGTATGAGGCCGAGTATTGTCTTGTTGAAAAATGGCTCCTGGGAGCTGTTGCATGAGTGGCAAAACATATGGTTTCAGGATTTCATGAACATATCGCTGGGCTGTCATGGTGCCACGGAACAATACTAGGGGTGACCTAGTATTGTAGGCAATGGAACCCCATACCATCACACCAGCTGTGGGAGCGATGTGTCGCTGTACAGCAAAGGCAGGATTGAAGCGTTCACCACGGGTTCTCCACACACGAACACGATTGTCATAACTGCCGAGATTGAATATGGATTCGTCGCTAAAGACGACCTGGTTCCATTCCGCTGCAGTCCAGTTACCTCGTTTGCGGCAAAACTCCAAAAGGAGGCGTCGATGGGTGGGCGTCAAGGGCAGCACACGTAATGGGCGCCGCGATACCAACTGTCCTTCAGTCAGGCGCCTTCGTATGGTTCGAGAAGACACAGAGGCCCCTAGGGGAAGGTGCTACCTGTGCCTGGATGGCGGCCGATGAAGCAGTTGGCTGTACGCGTGCATTTCTTACGATGTGGCGGTCTTCTGGACGACTGGTCTGTCGAGGGCGTCCTGAGCCTGGTCTTCGTGTACATGACATCTCTCGGGTCCACTGGTCCCAACACCTCCTCAGAACACAATCAGAGCGGCCTAATTGACGGGCTACTCGCCTAGCTGACCACCCAGCTTCCATCATCTCGACGATTCTCCCCCTCTCAAACTGCGACAATTGCTTATATTGTCTTCGAACACGGCGTAATGGCATGTCTATCTCAGCTTTTCCTTTGTAAATGATTCAGCACACTCAAACAAGGTTTGGTTACCTGTTTTATACTCCACAGAGTACGATGTTCAACGCCCTCTACCGGCTATACGTAATTCGCAATCACGCTGCATTTCTAATCATTTGCATATCTCCCCGACATGTACCTTCATTGCAAGTTTCGTTACGATCCCGCAATTATTTCTTGGTGCGCTAATTTTTTTGTCCATGAGTGTATCTATAAATATATAATATTCATAGTACTAAAAATAGAGTGATAAAAAGCCTGTTACAATCTTTATAATGTAAGTTTACACCGAAATTTTTACTAGTCGCGTAACTTGGAGATACATAAAAATTTATATCAATAGCAGTTATATAAATCAATATATTGCACTCAGCATTCAAAACGTTAAAGCCGTAGTAATACTTGATAAAGCCAAGGGATTGAAGAACTGAATACCCGTGGGAAATTATTGGAACCGAAAATTCGGTTTCAATGGTAATAGAATCTGATATTCGAAAATAGTAATGCTGAGATTTAAAAAAACAATCTTTTAACGCGGAAAAACAATTTTACAACGCTTCACAATTTACCATAACCATAACTTCAGAACCCTTTGCCATAAGCGTATCCATAGTATTAAATATTAGATCGATCTTAGAGGTCAATCCCCTTTCACTGTTAAAAGATGTGCCATCGAGTTTCATTCAATTTTATTAATTTATTTCCTACAAAATTTTCGAAGGAAATTTTGTTTATTGCAGTTACAAACGATAAAAACATTTAAAATTATGCTATCTATATTTAAAATTATGCCTAATCTATTTCTAATCTAGAGGCAAAATGAAAATAAAAACATAAAATCTTCACAAACAATTCGGTTATTTCTGGTGTCCCATTTCCTTAAATTGACTTGAATTACAATTAATTAGAAAGAAATATATTTTACTTACGCAATAAACTAAAATTCTTTACATTATAAATAACTATAGTTTCTTTAAGCGAACAAGGGACCTTCAATCTCGTTGTTCTTTAATTTTCAATATTTTACCCTATATACCATATGAGTATAATAAATATTCTTTTCTACTACATTGAAGATACTTCGAATTCACGAATAAGTATTTTGTGGAGGAATTAGACCTGTTTATCAAAAAATTCTTCAAAAATGCTAGAATTTTTCAAAAGTCTCCATGCGTATTCATTTTCTTCTGATATCTTCCAAATTTCTCAGAATTGTTAAATGAAGTGTTTGTCATAAAACTGAGCATAATTCTTTGAAAACACACATATTTTTTTCAAATTTATTGATCATAAAATAAAGTAAAAACATAATAAAGTAACAGGCAGAATAGAAAAAAAATATTTAAGACTTTAGATTCCTACAAAAAAAATGAAATGCACATTTATATTTATATACATATGGTAAAATTATAGTAAAGATTTTAAAGACCTTAATTAATATAGATTGCGCATAGAGCATTTTGAAAACGTTAGCATTTTTGAAAGAAAATTGAAAAACAGTCATTATTCTACAAAAAATTCCTCATTTTGAATTCTAGGAGTTTTCAGTGTAGTAAAAAAGAAAATTAATTATTCTCATTTTGTATATAGAGTTAAAAAATTGAAAATTAAAAAATTCGGAATTAAAAGTCCCTTGTCTCCTTAATCAATAATTTAGGGTAAATGTTTTGTGGTTCATGCATTAATCCAACCCTAGCAATGTCTTTCGGGTACCCGGATATGGAAAAGTTTGAGAACCAGAATCCGGTTCTGAATTTTTAAACCGGTTCTGCAATACATACCGTACTATAAAGCAGAAAGAATTAAATAAGGCGCTGTGATAACACCCCATATATAATTACAGTTAACATTACTCTACTATTGTTTTTATTCCAAATTTGCGTTGTAATATCTCTCACTTCTTCTCCACTGTAAGTAATGAATTAAAACAATGAAAGGGTACACTGACTTAGAAGGATTATTTGTGATATAAATTTACCACTAAAAGATCTAAAATTTTAATAAATATTCAGTATTTTCAATTTCCTTAACTATCGAAATGCACATTTCCTAAGACTGTTTTCTTTAAAATATTACATATCGTATGTCGAAACTTTGAATGAAAAAATATATTTTTCTTTCCAATGCGGGGGCACTTGTCGTCAAACATTCGCCTATACTACGCCGCAATTTTACTGCCCATTTCATTATGGAGGAACCGTATAGGTGGACAGCATTACCCCCTATAAAGGGGCGACACGAACGGAGGCAACTTTCTTGACGCGACGCCAGGATTCGATCCGAGCACTCTCAGCACCAAAAACCAGCGCGCTGTACCACTGGGCAGCTACAAGCCCTGAATGAAAATAAAATTTACGTGAAAGAATGAATTTTAAACAAAACAAAAGCATGTACTGTTTTCAGTTTTGAATATATCACGCATTTAAAGGATATGACAAAATTTATACTTTTTTTATTATCTTTGTAAGATTATGTGTTAGAAATACCATGCATCTATTTTAGTGACGCATAAAAATTTACTTTTTACAACTTCATTTATATTTTGATGCTTTTCTGTTCTATTTTGAAATACCCTTCTTGTTTACTTGTATAACGGTACTTCAAACCGGTATACAAGTAAACAAGAAGGGTATACGTAGGGTAAGGTAACGAAGTGTAACGGAACTTATACCAAATCATACAAACATTTGTACATTGATAGAAACTTTGATGTTTGTCCCAGTAGTTGAGCCAACATCACTCACAATGAGGATTTACAGTAGGAACAATGGTGGCTAAGTTCTCGTCACTAGTTAGCTGAAATAACTCCCATAGATTCAATGCCGCTAAGTTGGACTTCGGACGCAGAGAATTGATTCAGCTCTAATTCCAACAAATGTTGCTGAATTTTTAGTGCCTAAGCCGGGCATAGGTACGTTGAATCTGTATGCAGGAAAGTCTTATCATTTGGTATGTCCGTAGTTGGAAGTGCGAGCCTACCAGATGTCACCAATGAGGATGCTCGGATGCTCTTCGCTTTCCTTTCATTTTTCCAAAGAAGCCACTTAAACCCTCAAAAGGCACGAAGTTCTTTCTTTTATTTAAAAGAAATATTGATAAGATGAGATGGAATATAGTCGTAAAATTCACCCCTTTCTTTGTTAGACATAACATAATAGTTTCCCCTTAAACGCTTTAGCACAACATTGTCCTATTATCTTGACCCATGGGCATCTTTACCCGTCCGGGTCCAATATCACCTTTCTCCACTGACAAACAAAAATAGAGAATTTTTTTCCCACCTCCCACATACTGGTTACGGCTTCCTGGACCCTGAAACACATAAATCTTCGGCGAAGTATCAACCATCACTTAGGCATACGTGACATTAGTAGATTCAGCACGGTAAAAACTGTGAAACGTAAGCTAGAAGGTGAACCTTCGTTCTACCTTCCTGTAGTTGAAATGTTATAACTGTTAAGCAGGTATGTTGTTATAATACTGGATTTTTTTCTTCTCTTACTATAATCATGTGTATCTACTTATAGGTCTATAAATTAAGTTGTATTTTTAAAATTATAAAAAATAATATTAATAAAAGATAATTAACGTAAATTAAAATGTATTTTATGGTAAATTATCTAATATATGTATATATAGGTGTGTGTGTGTGCCTTACCAAAAACCTAAATTTCGGCTATAAGAATCAACCGCTTATAAGAATCAAAAACAGTAATACCAAACATGATTCTTATAAGCGGAAATCACTATATTTTTATATGTATGTATGTAAGTATGTATATATACACTCTTGGGCCCATATTCTTGGAATACATGCTATCTCACCCTGTAAGACAGAAAACTGACCCAGGTACTGTAATTTTGATAACTAAGAAAATAACTTAGGAATGACTTAAAATACTGATTTTTAAAAAAAAATTATAGGTGTAAATTTATATCACACATAATTATTCTAAATCGATGTAAACCATTCATTGTTTTAATTCGTTACTCACATATACAATGAACATATTACAACGGGAATTTCGAGTCTTTAATTCAGGAATCTTGAATTCATATTAGGATTCTTAACTAAATAATACTTAAGAATTATTCATAAAGGAAACTTGGAAAATTTGATTCAAAGATCATTATGTCCGCTCTCGCTGATAAATGGCACTCCGTCTCAAATTGCTGTGATTGTATAACCATAAGACTCCTTAATTTTTCACTAATGCTCATACGGTGAAACTGCGATGCATGTGCTGCTTGCTCCTAGTGCATTTTGAAGAAGCAAACACCATTCAAACACAGCCACGGTTAGAGTAGGAAAAGAATGATAATGCAATACTTAGAGAAGAAAAATGTGCCCCTCATTTAAACATTAATACGTTCGGAACCACAAAAGAACTTTCTTCAATATTTTCCCCATAAATAACGAGCCTAGTTTGAATGTACAAAAAACACTATTGTGGGAAATGATTTATCTATACCTCAAGTGGGAAGTGAACTAAGGTTTTATTTCTCAATACACTGGACGTTTTATACAATTATTTTTCTCTATTCCGTATCTCGTATTCTGTTATTCTTAATATCAAATTATCTTTCATCGAATCTATTCCTTATAAGTTAAGTAATTTATTTTATAATGAATGTAGTAAACATAAACCTCAAAGAAATTAAAGATATTCATTTATAAAAAAAGAGTATGAAGTGTTTTGTATAGTTAGTAATATTTTTAGTAAGATATACTTTAAAAGAGAAACTTTATGTAAATAATTTAAAGGTAAATGCAGTGTTATATATATATATATATATATATATATATATATATATATATATATATATATGTACAGTAATTTCCGCTTATAAGAATCACGTTTGTTATTACTGCTTTTGATTCTTATAAGCGGTTGATTCTTATAGCCGAAATTTAGGTTTTTGGACAGGAACACACACACCTATATATACATGAGATAATTTACTATAAAATACTCCTTAATTTACGTTATCTTTTATTAAAATTATTTTTATAATTTTAAAAATACAACTTAATTTCTAGACCTTTAAGTAGATACACATGATTATAGTAAGAGAAGAAAAAAATCCAGTATTTGTTACAACATACCTGTTTAACAGTTTAACATTTCAACTACAGGAAGGGTGCAAGAAAAAGTTTTCTATGGTAGTTTGACGTAATGAAGTTTTCAGGAGGCTGTTTATACCTCTTTCAATACCAATAGTCTCAGACCAAGATTCACCATCTAGCTTACGTTTCACGGTTTGATAACGTGCTGAATCTAATGATGTCACGTTTTGCCTAAGTGATAGTGGACACTTCGCCGAAGATTTATGTGTTTCAGGGTCCAGGAAAGCCGCAACCAGGATGTGGGAGGTGGGAAAAAAGAGACCTGTCTTTGTTTGTCAGTGGAGAAGAGTTGAATCGGATCCGGACGATTAAGAATGCCCCTGGGTCAAGCTAATAGGACAGTCTTGTAGCTAAAAGCGTTTAAGGGGAAACTATTATGTTATGTCTAACAAAGAAAGGGATGCATTTTACGACTGTATTCCATCCCATCTTATCACTATTTTTTAAAAAGAAGAAAGAAAGCACTTCGTAACTTTTGAAGGTTTAAGTGACTTTTTTGGAAAAATGAAAGGAAAGCGAAGAGTGTAAACTGATTCTTAAAACCGGTGGATTGATTCTTTAAAGAGAAAATTTTAACATGAAAAAATTGCATTTGTTTTTGTTTTCGCGATATTGATTCTTATAAACGGTTGATTCGTATAACCACTGATCACTATAAGCGGTGGTTACTGTATATATATATATATATATATATATATATATATATATATATATATATATATATATATATATATATCATTACATTTGTAAACATTCTTTCTTTCTTCTTAACTTGTGTTAAGCAGAAGGAATATATTGTGTGTTTAATACCGCGTATTGGCTGCCATTCATCTAAAATTTCAGTGTGTGACCCTTTGGCAAAATTTTCGACAATTTTCGCTTGCTTAGTGACAAATTTAGAAAATTTTGGGGTGTTCGGAGAACTAGCCAGACTTTAGTCAGACCAGTCAGAGTTTTAGAATCTTCAATTTCTAGAATAATCGAGAATGTCGCAAATGGTATATAAGCATGCCTTACTCCACTTGAGTTTTCTTTCATTTCTTAGTTGAAGCTCAGCCACTCTCTGTGTGAATTGCAATCGTATTTTCGCTAGTAGTTTGGTAAATTTGGCTGTATTGAACTTAAGGCGTTATTTTTCATCTATTGCTTTCGTATCCGAGAAATCTATTGGAGGAATTATTTATCATTTGACCTTCCTAGACAGAGTGTTATCCTAACACATAGAGAGCAATATCTAATACGCAGTCGACGGTAGAAGATCATAAGTATGTTTAAAGAACACGGTAGAACGTAATGTAAAATATTGATGTGTGTTACGTTATATATTGCAATTTCATGCGTCATAATTTATCTAAAATGTACATAATACATGGTACTAGACGCAAGGAATATTTAAAATACTTGATAAAAAGTAAAGATTTCATTTGAAAAAGAATTTAAACAAACTGTTTTCAAATCTGTTTACTAAATAGCCTGTTCTATCACAATTGAATCCTACATAGCGAAGTGTTTTCAAGGAATATGCATTAGACAAATAAATTATTCAATGAGCAGAAAATTGGTATTATTTATAGCTTATATTTTCCTAACACCAATAAAATCAGATCGCAAGGAAATTAAAACTTGAAAGGAAATTAATAAATACTTATGAGCAAACAAAACAATTTAAAATAATCACTAATTTTGAAATATTCATCTAACCAATGTAGTAAAGGGAATTACATGCATAATGATTTAAGCAATTAAAATGAATGGACCCAGAGTCATACAGTAGAGTATCTTTTTAAATGCGATTTGTCAGTGGATATATATAGAAATAAAGACAAATAATTTCCTTTAAAAGACAGTGAAGATAATTCTATTCATCTATGAAAACAAAAATTACTGATCAATAAAAAATGTTAAAAAAGTATTTATTTCGTTGAAAGGTTAAACTATTTCTTTTGATTTCTCAAGTGACACAAGTTTTTGCGTTCGAGAAAATTTACGACTTTAATTTCTATTAGGTGATGTTTACAGCGACCATTTATTACAAAAATTACGTCTTTACATTTGAATGATTCACGACTCAGAAAGAATGCTTCTGTTTATCGCTCGATTTGAAAATGCCAGTTTTAATTCCCATCAGACTAGAATGAAAATTTAGTTAATTCCGAAATTGTTAGGCGTAATCTAAAACGTATATTTTTGAATAAGAATTCAAAATTGAGGAAATGTACTTACAGATTCTAGTGAAGTGTTCAACGAACCATTTCGAGATTAGAATTTCTTTTCGTCCGCGAAAATTTTTCTGACATTTATTACATCTTGTAATTAGAAAAGCTTTCAACTAGCAGGAGACAGCCGTACTACAAGATTAGTCGATGGATTACGTTTGAGAAAAAAAGACGTGCAATTGCTAGTTACAGATTATTGTTTTATAAATATGCAGAAAAGCTTAGGTAAATCGATCTTGATTAATTTCATAGTTAAGTAATATGTCCTGCCATATTAGGAATGTGTTGATACGTAGTAAATTTAATATAGTTTGACATCAAAATACATTTTATTTAAATATCGTATTTTATTTTATTTTTGTCCAATGAGGAGGCGTGAGCTTGTCGGTAGACATTTGTCTTTTGTAATTCACCGCTGGTTTCCTGGCTACTTTCTTATGGGAGCACCCTATAGGTGAGCCGGCATTCCTTCCTATGAGGGGGGGGCGAGACGCAAACGACCAATCCTTGCTCGGGATTTGAACCCAAGCGGGACAGCTCAGAACGATAACCACAACATCATGTGGGCAGTTAAATAACGTAAATAATTTTAAACATTTTAAAATATTTTTTATTTCTTGTTAATTTATGTATTGCAAGTACTTTGCCTTAAGGGGACAAGGGCCCATCAAATTGAAATTTTCAATTTACAATATTTAACTCGATATTCAAAATGAGAATAATTAATTTTTTTTTACTACATTGAAAACCCTTAAAATTCAAAATAATGAATTTTTGCATAATGATGCCTGATTTTCAAAAATTTTTCAAAAATGCTAACGTTTTTCAAAATGCTCTATGCGCATTCTGTATTAATTAAAATCCTTAAATTTTGTATTATACGTTTACCACGTGTATATAAATATAAATGTGCATGTTTTTTGTATGAATCTCAAAGTCTTAAATATTTTTTTTTTTCCGTTCTGCCTGCTCTTTTTACGTTTTTTTTACTTTATTTTATGTTTTTACTTTATTTTTACTTTATTTTATGGTCTATAAATTTGAAAAATATTTGTGATTCCAAAGAATTATGCACAGTTTTGTGAAAAACACTTCAATTAACAATTCTGAGAAATTTGGATGATATCAGCGGAAAATGAATACGCATGGAGCTTTTTGAAAAGTTCTAGAATTTTTGAAGAATTTTTTGATAAACAGGTCTTATTCCTCCATAAAATACTTATTTGTGGATTCTAAGCATCTTCAATGTAGTAGAAAAGATACTT
>OU015500.1:147190544-147315579 GCA_907164885.2 Dolomedes plantarius | reverse complement strand
AATTTCAAGTCTTTAATTCAGGAATCTTGAATTCATATTAGGATTCTTAACTAAATAATACTTAAGAATTATTCATAAAGGAAACTTGGAAAATTTGATTCAAAGATCATTATGTCCGCTCTCGCTGATAAATGGCACGCCGTCTGAAATTGCTGTGATTGCATAACCATAAGACTCCTTAATTTTTCACTAATGCTCATACGGTGAAACTGCGATGCATGTGCTGCTTGCTTCTAGTGCATTTTGAAGAAGCAAAAACCATTCAAACACAGCCACGGTTACAGTAGCAAAAGAATGATAATGCAATACTTAGAGAAGAAAAATGTGCCCCTCATTTAAACATTAATACGTTCGGAACCACAAAAGAACTTTCTTCAATATTTTCCCCATAAATAACGAGCCTAGTTTGAATGTACAAAAAACACTATTGTGGGAAATGATTTATCTATACCTCAAGTGGGAAGTGAACTAAGGTTTTATTTCTCTATACACTGGACGTTTTATACAATTATTTTTCTCTATTCCGTATCTCGTATTCTGTTATTCTTAATATCAAATTATTTTTCATCGAATCTATTCCTTATAAGTTAAGTAATTTATTTTATAATGAATGTAGTAAACATAAACCTCAAAGAAATTAAAGATATTCATTTATAAAAAAAGAGTATGAAGTGTTTTGTATAGTTAGTAATATTTTTAGTAAGAGATACTTTAAAAGAGAAACTTTATGTAAATAATTTAAAGGTAAATGCAGCGTTATATATATATATATATATATATATATATATATATATATATATATATATATATATATATTATATATATATATATATATATATATATATATATATATATATATATATATATATATGTACAGTAATTTCCGCTTATAAGAATCACGTTTGTTATTACTGCGTTTGATTCTTATAAGCGGTTGATTCTTATACCCGAAATTTAGGTTTTTGGACAGGAACACACACACCTATATATACATGAGATAATTTACTATAAACTACTCTTTAATTTACGTTATCTTTTATTAAAATTATTTTTATAATTTTAAAAATACAATTTAATTTCTAGACCTTTAAGTAGATACACATGATTATAGTAAGAGAAGAAAAAAATCCAATATTTGTTACAACATACCTGCTTAGCAGTTTAACATTTCAACTACAGGAAGGGTGCAAGAAAAAGTTTTCTATGGTAGTTTGACGTAATGAAGTTTTCAGGAGGCTGTTTATACCTCTTTCAATACCAATAGTCTCAGACCAAGATTCACCATCTAGCTTACGTTTCACGGTTTGATAACGTGCTGAATCTAATAATGTCACTTTTTCCTAAGTGATAGTGGACACTTCGCCGAAGATTTATGTGTTTCAGGGCTCAGGAAGCCGCAACCAGGATGTGGGAGGTGGGAAAAAAGAGCCCCTGTCTTTGTTTGTCAGTGGAGAAGAGTTGAATCGGATCCGATC
This sequence comes from Dolomedes plantarius, assembly GCA_907164885.2. Lineage (NCBI taxonomy): Eukaryota > Metazoa > Arthropoda > Arachnida > Araneae > Dolomedidae > Dolomedes > Dolomedes plantarius. The sequence continues at coordinate 147,314,104 of OU015500.1, read as the reverse complement.
GATTAGGATGCCCCTGGGTCAAGCTAATAGGACAGTGTTTAGCTAAAGCGTTTAAGGGGAAACTATTATGTTATGTCTAACAAAGAAAGGGATGCATTTTACGACTGTATTCCATCCCATCTTATCACTCTTTTTTTAAAAAGAATAAAGAAAGAACTTCGTACCTTTTGAAGGTTTAAGTGACTTTTTTGGAAAAATGAAAGGAAAGCGAAGAGTGTAAACTGATTCTTAAAACCGGTGGATTGATTCTTTAAAGAGAAAATTTTAACATGAAAAAATTGCATTTGTTTTTGTTTTCGCGATATTGATTCTTATAAACGGTTGATTCTTATAACCACTGATCACTATAAGCGGTGGTTACTGTATATATATATATATATATATATATATATATATATATATATATATATATATATATATATATATATATATATATATATATATATATATATATATATATATATATATCATTACATTTGTAAACATTCTTTCTTTCTTCTTAACTTGTGTTAAGCAGAAGGAATATATTTTGTGTTTAATACCGCGTATTGGCTGCCATTCATCTAAAATTTCAGTGTGTGACCCTTTGGCAAAATTTTCGACAATTTTCGCTTGCTTAGTGACAAATTTAGAAAATTTTGGGGTGTTCGGAGAACTAGCCAGACTTTAGTCACACCAGTCAGAGTTTTAGAATCTTCAATTTCTAGAATAATCGAGAATGTCGCAATTGTATTTTCGCTAGTATTTTGGTAAATTTGGCTGTATTTAACTTAAGGCGTTATTTTTCATCTATTGCTTTCGTATCCGAGAAATCTATTGGAGGAATTATTTACCATTTGACCTTCCTAGGCAGAGTGTTATCCTAACACATAGAGAGCAATTTCTAATACGCAGTCGACGGTAGAAGTCCATGAGTATGACTAAAGAACACGGTAGTACGTAATGTAAAATATTGATGTGTGTTACGTTATATATTGCAATTTCATGCCTCATAATTTATCTAAATTGTACATAATATATGGTACTAGACGTAAGAAATATTTAAAATACTTGTTAAAAAGTAAAGATTTCATTTGAAAAAGAATTTAAACAAATTGTTTTTAAATCTGTTTACTAAATAGCCTGTTCTATCACATTTGAATCCTACATAGCGAAGTGTTTTCAAGGAATATGCATTAGACAAAAAAATTATTCAATGAGCAGAAAATTGGTATTATTTATAGCTTATATTTTCCTAACACCAAAATAATCAGATCGCAGGGAAATTAAAACCTGAGAGGAAATTCATAAATACTTATCAGCAAACAAAACAATTTAAAATAATCACTAATTTTGAAATATTCATCTAACCAATGTAGTAAAGGGAATTACATGCATAATGAATTAAGCAATTAATATGGATGGACCCAGAGTCATACAGTAGAGTATCTTTTTAAATGCGATTTTTCAGTGTAAAGAAAGTGTTTCGAAATAAAGGCAAATAATTTCCTTTAAAAGACAGTGAAGATAATTCTATTAATCTATGAAAAAAAATTACTGATCAATAACAAATGCTAAAAAAGTATTTATTTCGTTGAAACTATTTCTTTTGATTTCTCAAGTTCTTTTGATTTCTCAAGTTTTTGCGTTCGAGAAAATTTACGACTTTAATTTCTATTATCTGATGTAGTATTCTTACATCGACCATTTATTACAAAAATTACGTCTTTGGCATTTGAATGATTCACGACTCAGAAAGATTGCTTCTGTTTATCGCTCGATTTGAAAATGCCAGTTTTAATTCCCATCAGACTAGAATGAAAATTTAGTTAATTCCGAAATTGTTAGGCGTAATCTAAAACGTATATTTTTGAATAAGAATTCAAAATTGAGGAAAAGTACTTACAGATTCTAGTGAAGTGTTCAACGAACCATTTCGAGATTAGAATTTCTTTTCGTCCGCGAAAATTTTTCTGACATTTATTACATTTTGTAATTAGAAAAGCTTTCAACTAGCAGGAGACAGGCGTACTACAAGATTAGTCGCTGGATTACGTTTGAGAAAAAAGACGCGTAATTGCTAGTCACAGATTATTGTTTTATAGATATGCAGAAAGGCTTAGGTAAATCGATCTTGATTAATTTCATAGTTAAGTAATATGTCCTGACATATCAGGAATGTGTTGATACGTAGTAAATTTAATATAGTTTGACATCAAAATACATTTTATTTAAATATCGTATTTTATTTTATTTTTGTCCAATGAGGAGGCGTGAGCTTGTCGGTAGACATTTGTCTTTTGTAATTCACCGCTGGTTTCCTGGCTACTTTCTTATGGGAGCACCCTATAGGTGAGCCGGCATTGCTCCCTATGAGGGGGGCGAGACGGAAACGACCAATCCTTGCTCTGGATTTGAACCCAATCACATTGCGGGGCAGCTCAGAACGCTAAACACCACATCATGTGGGCAATTAAAAAACTTAAATAATTTTAAACATTTTAAAATATTTTTTTATTTCTTGTTAATTTATGTATGGCAAGCACTTTGCCTTAAATAAAAGACTGCCAGCCTTTTTGTATTTTATGTTTTAATTGCATTTCTCTCTCTCTCTCTCTCTCTCTCTCTCTCTATATATATATATATATATATATATATATATATATATATATATATATATATATATATATCTATATATATATATATATATATATATATATATATATAATATATATATATATATATATATATATATATAAATATATATATATATATATATCTATATATATATATATATATTATATATGTATATATATATATATATATATATATAAATATATATATATATATATATATGTATATATATATATATATATATATATATATATATATATATATATATATGTATATATAATATATATATAAATATATGTATATATATATATATATATATATATATATATATATATATATATATATATATATATATATATATATGTATATATATATATATGTATATATATATATATGTATATATTATATACATATATCTATATATATCTAATATATATATATATCTATATATATATATATATATATATATAAGTTATATTAATTTATTATGAACAAAAATAAATATAGAAAGTCTAACGAAGTATAAAATATGAAATATCTTAAACGCTATACCAAATTTATAAATTTGAAGATATATTGCATTACCAAAATAAATTGCAGAAATTCAATATTTCAATTTTTATGCAAACATGCAATTTTCGGTTAATGTTTAAAAAATATTTAAATAGATTATGCATTTAATTGGGGATTTTGAAGATAGTTACACTCAAATGAAACTATATTTTACTTTTCCTTACAAATTTAAAATCCTGTAGTCAGTTATTTCCGTAAAAAAGCATTTTTAGACGGCATTTATATTCCATTATTAATAGTTTTATGAATTTTTATCCGCGAAGAATATTTCGCTACATAAATCAATACACAACGTCCATTATAAATATTTGTTTCACTTTTTTAAAAATTGTTATTCTTAGTTTAAGACATCCTAATGGAACCTACTGGGAAATTCCAGGTTCAGCCAAAAACGAATAACTCAATTTTTGTACATTACAGAATTTGATTTTTATTTAAAAATTTAACGTAAACAGAACTTTTCAGTAATTACTTAAAATTTATAGGGCTAGTAAAAGAGAGAAAAAAATAAACTTGTTGATTATAATGATAAATTCACCCGAGCTTAAGACTCGTAATTAGAAATTAATCAAGCCATTGTTTGAAAATAAATCACACGTTGAAATAGGGGGAGGGAGGGAGGGAACGCGTTTTAAACTCCGAACAAATGAAGGGAATTAATCAAAACTTTTCTCCAAATTAATAATCGTCAGAGTGCATTGCTACGGAATTCGGTGTATTTTAGTAGAGCGTAATATATGATTACCTGTTCTAATTAATTTCTCAGAATTACTTTCGCCATCCATTCAAAACCGAAGCAGAAAGAATAACTTCATAAAACAAATGTTTACGAAAGGCTTAATTGATTCCCGAAACAAGATTTTAGACTACGCATTAACACAAAGATTAATTTTTATTTTCGTAAAAAGGGACAGGAATTTTGCTTGCAGCGTGGTAGAGTTTTATTTTTTTATCATCTCAATTATTTATTAATATATTCTTATGAATAGAAAATATATTTTTAATTTTAAAGAGTAATATTTTCGGATTTATTTAAAGAAATTAAACTACATTCCCTCTGTTCCGCAATGAATATTTGAAAACATTTATAATCTGTATTATTTCTGGTATAATATGGTTCAGGTTTAAAATTGTGAGCCCTAATATAACAAGGAAAACTTTAAATAGCGTTAGAATTCTGGAATAGAGGGCAAATCTATGCTGTACCGTAATTGGATGTATCAAATTTCAACTTTTATCCTGCTTTACAGTTTATTATATATATATATATATATATATATATATATATATATTAATATATATATACATATATATATATATATATATATATATATATATATATATATATATATATATATATATATATATATATATATATATATATATATATATATATATATATATATATATAATATAAATATATATATATATATGTATATATATATATATATATAACATAAAAACTCCTATATTCAATTCAAATTCTAAATTACCTTGGGCGTTGTCGCGATTGAGCTATTTTCGCTTCTGATTTCCAAGAACAAGCATGGGCAGCGTCCCCTCAAAAATATAATTTCTAGCGCATCTTTACGTAACAATAATACGTCACCTCTGACATCAGAGTCATAGTTTCAGCCAATGGCTACAGACTTGTGATCACATGGCAAGACGCTCATAAAGTTTATATAAGTTCCAGTATAACTCGGAGAGCAGATTTTTGGCTTGGCATTGTTGCCTAATAAACCTCTGTCATCGATGATAAAGAATGTAATAATAAAAGTATTTGCATACGTGAAAAGAAAAATGTATTATTGAGTACGACTACGTTTATTCCCGGTGTGATATGCTTGCTCCGGCTACCATTCCCGCCGGACCGGTATGTTACATTTACATATATATATATATATATATATATATATATATATATATATATATATATATATATATAGTTTATTAGAATTGAATAGATAACCGTACTAGAGAATCTAACCTGCACATTTTATTTTGTTTTTGTAACAAGGAAAACAATTCCCAAAGATCGTTCAGCTTCGATCGATTGACGGTGCTCCATGAGCCATAATATCAGGTGAAACGGCCATTAATTTTAAGAATTATTCTTGGAGTCTGGTCACGTTTAGTGTATTTTTTAGGAAACAAAGAAATTTTCTTTTCAGGGCTTATTACTACCGTCTGTGTTGTAACTCAGTATGCGAATTATCATTACAACCGCTACTATTTTTCGTCTTCTGCAGCCATTAAAGTTCAAATTTAGCTATGCATTTCTCCTGGTAGTCATCGGAACTTGCATGATTGCACTATACAGAATTTTACACAATTGATAGATGTGTTTAGATAAACGATTATTGCAAATTTGGGCGCATTTGAACAGGTTGTTCTTGAACCATAGTGTACACATGAATCCTGTTATTTAAATTAAAAGATACAGTAATAATTATTGTTCCAAAGTTGTTGCTATCCTGGGTTATAACCTGAAGCAAAAGACTACTTTACTCGATAGATTGCAACAAAACTGTTTTGATATGAATTCGTCTACAGTCATGATTTGAGGCGGTGAAAGGCAAAGTGGTGTAAGTCAGTAAGTCAAGTGTTGTGAGTCAAAAGGGTTTAACTGCAAAAACTACAAAATATTCCACCATAAATTGTACAAATTATAATTCATAACAATTATTACAATATTACAATTAATAACTATTTACAATTCCACTAAAAATTGAACATGGGGATTACATATTTGCCCCCAAATGAAAAAAAGTTCAAAATGTAACTTACACCACTTTGCCTTTCAACGCCTCATTTCTAAACATGGTTGGCATAAACGGCCAGATATAAGAAAGAATGCTTATGGGCCAATATTAATATCCATGCCATAATCCTCCATTAGAAATTTCAATCTTAAAATGTAATACTGTGAGGATTAAACTTTAAAATGTATTGAAACTATTTTGTTACTCCGATTTTATTTTTAATTTTTTTTAAGATCCCAGAGCAAAATTACGCAAAAGCACGAAGATCACAGAGTCAGCATTAACAAAGTCTACAATGTAAAGTTGACTCGCGGGAAAAAAAAGTTTGGTTTTGAGATGCTATCATGCTGGCAGGGTAATCTGCCTGTTCGCTCTTACAGATGAAGCACAAAGAAAAAAACTTTCTGCTTCCCTCACAAATCATAGCTTCATTATGTCCAGCCCTTAGGCGCGAGATGCAACGCGACGGTGTAGTAACTTAGAGTGTAACAGAATATCTGGTTAATAAGGTAAGCAGTCGTGGAAAAACAAAGGAACTATACATTTGCCTTTAATATTTTTTGCTCTGGGTTGATTTTATATAGTCAAAGGCATTATGTAGGACTGCTGTTAATGAGTTTACCACCTCATTACCCGAATATCTTACGTTCGAAAGGATCCATTTGAAAGGCGTAGAAGACTCTAGTGACAGTCCATCGATGGAAAAAGCGATTTCACCGAGTATCGTTTTGCAACTGGTATAATATCTTCGTAGCACCGAAGAAGATATAAATAGCGTCGAAGAAGATATATTAATTTGGTGTAGAGTCATCGAAGTTACTCAGATTTTAGTCTGTAGTATTGTACATTTTTCCCCATTTTATGATATGAATTAGCTTTACATCGCTCCACTTAACCTTTAGCTTACGGGGCTTTTTCCGATTCCTTCTTTAGAACGGGAAATACCATACCCCAAGGGTTCTCAACCTTTCAGTCTCTGTGCCCCCCCCCCTCCAGTTTGAACACTGATTTAAGGTCATCCCTCCCCCTCCCCCCCATCATCATATGTGGTACACAATGCAATTATTACAACCGGAATTTTGAAACTCAAGCTGGTTATTAAAGAAAAATATAGATATAGATAATTAGATACACAAAATTCAACATTGCTACACATATCTTAATTTGGAATATATTATTATTAGAACATATGAAATCAAAGAATTAAGTGCAGATCAAATATATTTGAGGTAATCGGGGATCCAGGTGAGGTTGTTTTACTTTTAAATTACAGTTAGATTTACTTTTTATTTTATTTTTTTTTCAAATCACGCCTCCCTTGAAATTCTTCTACGTCCCCCAGGGGGGTGCGCCCCCCAGGTTAAGAACCACTGCCATTCCCCCTTTGTAAGAACGGCCATTAAGGCCATACATATATATATATATATATATATATATATATATATATAATTAATTCCCTCCCTGAAAGTTAATGAAGGCATATATCGGTTTATGGGGATACGGGACACATTTAAATTTTTTTTTTATTTATTGAGTTAAAATTTTGAATTTTTTTGTAATGGTCAACCATATAATTTGTAAACAAAATCACATCATAAAATTTCTCAAAAAGTTTTTAAAAAATTTTTAATAAAAGTGGGGTAATTTAAAATCTTTATAACTCGAAATATTATTTGTCGAATTACAAAATTTTTCCTTCAATTAAACAGAAATATATAAGTTTTAATTTTGATTCTTTTTTCTGAAATATTAACTTTTAAAGAAATTAAAAATATTTAGATTAAAAATTACAAGAAAAAATTATGTAACTTATTTTTAAAAAATTTTATTTTCAAAAGTAAAATATTTTTTCAAATTTGCTGAAACTAAATTAAAGTACAATAGTTGAGAAAGACATGTTCCAAGTTTCAACCATTTATCTTTAACGGTTCTTGACTTATAACAATTTAAAGACGAGAAATGGGGAAAAAACCTATCATGAAGAAAAACGCACTTATAGGTTTCAACAACGATTGGATACTATTAGAATGTTGAAAAAAATAATAATAATTTATCCTGTTCTAACGGAGGAAGAAACATGATTTATACGCCATTTTAAGCGTAAAATAACAAATAATTTTTTAATGGATTCAATTTTTTTTCGAAAATTCGAACGATTTTGTGTCCTGGACCCGCTTATGTGAACGACTAACCGAATTTCAAACGGGAGGTCGAATGTGTTCGTTTGAATTTGCCCCAATTTTCCGTTACCATCCTTTCCTTGTACGTTTATCCGCCTTTAGTGGTATAAATATACAAAGAGTACGTTTGATTTGACATAAACGGAAGTGGAAAACTGCTTCTCTTAAAATCGAGAATAATATCATTGCGATTTATAAAATATGCTTTATTATTTTGTTCCGTCGGATGATGGGTAGTGCATTTCAAATAATATACGTTGTATCCCAAAATTTTGTCCCGCGCTATTAAATGATTATAGCTATGGAACAAAGCACTGCACAGAGATGAAATATATGAGAAATTGAATAGAAAATCTCCAAGTTTTTTATCTCCACAGCAGATATCGATATGTGCTCCCTGAGTCGCCCTGCAGAAGTCAGGATGATATTCAGTCCCTTACCATACACGGCCGAGACATCAGGCCTGATAAACGAGACAGCTCCAGTGATCCTTTCTTTTAAATAGTCCAGATTTCGGACATGAAAGGATTACACTTGTGTTATTACATAACCCCCTAAATAGAATTTCGTGAGGGTAAGATCTGGATACCGTGGGGGCCAGGCAATCTACCCGTGTCTTCCCATCGCTGAGAAACTGTTTCGTTAAGAAATTATTGCACGATTATAGCAAAATGTGGAGGATTAACAAAATGAAATTCTCCGGAATATCCCGGCGCTAGTCTCCGAAGTTTGCTGGAGTCTGTACGTGAGGTTTCGCACAGATAAACTTGGAGAGTTTATCTTTCATTTAACGAATGACTCGTGTCTGCAATTTTAAACTTCACCATTATTTCTTGGGACACACTGTACAGTGAACCTTCTGTATGGCGGCCAGTCATGGTTTCGTAAAGAAAGGTGGCCGTTTTGAGGGGTGGCAGTCCAAAAGAGGATTCTTCCCTAACATTGGCTCTATGGAGTCTTTAATAAGTTCTGAACAAAATATGGCTGTTTAGAGAGATGGTCGTCAACAGAGGAGGCCGGTTAGAGAAGTTGCACTGTATTTGTGAAATACCATAAGAACTGCAAAGGATACTGCCCAACTGGCACTGAACTGCCAAGAAACATTTCCAATACTTTTATACTATAAGAAATGCCTTTTTTCCGCTTTGCGATTGTAAAAGGAATTTAAGGCGACAATGGACCATGAAAAACTTTTTTATTATTTATTAACCAATTGCTATGAAATTTTGTATACTTATACAGTGTTGTTTAGAGATGGAAACTCTAAATAAAAAAAAACAATCAGGATGTAATTAATTAAGATATTAATTAAAATCAGTTTGTTAATTTCTCTATTTAAAAATGCTCCATGCGCATTAATTTTTATCTCAGATATCTAGTTTTCTCTCTTAAGCTAGCTTTATATAGTTATAATAAAAGTTAGTAGCAATATTTGATTTTCAGTCATTTTTATAAAAACTACAAAAGAAATCGATAAAAATAGATCACTTTATGCAAAATTTTATCCAAAATTTATTTATTGTAAAAATTTTAAGTTGTTTTAAAATAGTGTAATGAATTGATTACTAAGTTTTATTCTAAATTTTATAAATAATCATTTTATGAGTTTATGAATGATTGGATCAACATACATTTTTTTAAATTTAAAGCTGATGAGTTGCAGTATCATTTTCTGAACGATAAAAAACGTTTTGGGGACATATTTTTGTCAATCTGAAGGTCCATTATCGCCTTAACTGGTCTCTTTAAAGCCTGAATTCTTAAGTTGTGGTATATTGATAACTTGTGGGTCCTTGGATAAATTTCTGGGGACATGCTGACTTAAGGAAAACACTTGTCCAGAAACTGGCCCATGCTGCAAAACATGAATTTCAACTCTTTATTTGAAAAGGAAGTGGATGCATGCATTAAATTTGAAAACTCAAAAACCGCTTTCTAACCTTTGAATTTGAATTAAATCAGATGTAACAGAATTATGTAAGAGTCACTCGGTAAAGTACAACTGTCTAAGTACGACTGTGAGACTATTCCCCTACAAATTTAGAGTTTCCCGTGTGATACTTTGTGGTACACGGGAATTTTATGTGTATTTTTTTAATTAAATATATATATATATATATATATATATATATATATATATAAAGAAAAAAAAATAGAGTTAACATTCCAGCACTCGCGCTCAGAAATATTACATGAGCACGCGCGCGTCGTATTTTTTACGACAGATGTTGTTTTACAGTTTTTGACACGAAAAACGACATAAATGAATGAATATTGATAATAAATTTGTCAAGAAATAAAACATTGACCTTTGTTGAAAATTGTTGCAAAATACAAATGATGTCACATTCAAATCACATCTGAATCCTTATTATCATCTTCATCCGAAATATATTGTTCAGATTCACTGCTGATATTATTTATTTCTAGATCTTCTTCACTCAAATCGCTATCGCTATTAAATCCAAATGATTCCTGCCATCCGTTTTCTTCATCAAATGATTCTTGAAGAATGCGAGAAAAATCAGCTGATTGTATAATCTTGTTTTGCCTTGAAAACCGATATAAACATTATAGATTCGAATTTATACAAATTAAAATAATACACGTTAGTTATTAGCACATGATTACAAATTACTTGAGAAAAATATGTTCCGAATTTTAACCCACGACCACGCGCGTGTCGTAAATTTTACGAACAAGCTACCACATAGAGGAAAAGCCCGGTTAACAATAAAAATTGTCATGTGATTTTCTGTTGGCACATTCCATGATGTGTTGAAGTGTTGAGAAGAGGAATAGAAATGACATTCAGATGTCCCAGCTGCGATATGCGAAAAAAGTGCATTAAAAACCGAATTTGTCGTAAAATTTGCGCTGCCGCACGTGCTAGAAGGTTAACATTTTTCCGTAAATAGACGATTAATTGGTTTAAAAGTGACGTTTTCAAGGACATTGTTGTTGTTAAACCAAAACATAAAAGAAAGTTAGTGAGTCTAAATCTACTCAACACCGTTGAGAACACACACCCGGTTCGAGAAATCAGCCATTCCTTTAGAATAAAATTAATAAAAATTTTTCCCTTGAGACAAAAACGAAATAATAACTTCTTCTTTGCTGTCATGCATTCCATCTTCTCAAAAGAAATAATACTTTGTACTAAAGAACTTCAGCAACACAGAAAAAAATACATTTTCATTCGTATTTAATTTAGAAGAATTTTATTTACAGAAATTTTCACATATCACACGCCAAAATTCCAACAACTACTATAACAACAAAATGGTAGATATCTTTAAAAAAATGCTGCCACCTAAAAAGTAGATATTCTCAAAAATAAAAATGAAGAAAACGTGCTACTGTCTGTTGAAGAAAATTAGAGTCTCAGCACACTCCAACCTTTGATTTCGGCAATTGCTGAAAATCAAACAAAAATGTTCAACTGTGAGAGTGTCCTGCATTAGAAGGTTTCACCAGTTTACCACTTCCTGTCCTCACTTCAGTCACGGCTTACAGAATGGGGTCCTCTAGGCTCGAAATTTCAAGATGATAAAGTTTTTGAAGTGGACGAATTAAAGTCCCCGAAGTGGTCTTAATCTCGGATACACGAGCACATCGGTCACGGCTGGGCAAAAGTTTCATCACTCGTCCTAAAGGCCTAGTAATTTTTTTCCCGGTTAATACTTTCGACCAACACGATGTCGCCTGTCTGTATAGCCTGTCCTAACTCCAGTGGCGTAGCAAAGGGGGGGGCAAGGGGTTCTATCATGCCCCGGGCGCCACTCGCAGAGGGGCGCCAATGTAAGATTCATATATTATATTACTATATGTTTTCGAGGTGGATGCCAATATAAGGTCTATATATTATATTACTATATGTTTTTCAGGGGAGAGCCCCAATATAAGGTCTATGTATTATATTACTATATGTTTTTCGGGGAGGGCACCAATATAAAGTATATATATATATATATATATATATTATATTACTATATTATTTTGTGGGGGGATGCCAATATAAGGTCTATATATTATATTACTATATGTTTTTAGGAGAGGGCACCAACATAAGGTCTATATATTATGTTACTATATGCTTTTCGGGGGGGGAGTGCCAATATAAGGTCTATATATTATGTTATTATATGTTTATCGAGGGCGCCAATATAGGATCTATATATTATATTACTATATGTTTTTCAGGGGGGGGGGCGCCACAAAGGTATCGTGCCCCGGGCGCCAGCTATGCTCGCTACGCCACTGCCTAACTCGTTTGCCTTCTGAACTAGCTCAGACAGATACTCCTTCCTGAAACGGCTTCGAAGTTCCAGCAGATTTTGTACCAGTGTCGAGCAGATTTTGTACCTTGCTTGAGTTTTACTAGAATCAATTTTGTCTAGATCAGGTACTCCCACTTCAGATATGTCTTGGATAAATATCGAAGTGGTTAAAGGCACAAAGTCATCACTTTGGTCAGTGACGTAGAAGCTAATTTTGTGTTCAGCAATAGCTGCTATAGGTGAATTGCGATTATTTTTTTTTTTTGGGGGGGGGATAAAATTTTACAAAACAGATTTATTTCAAATTTGAGCCTTCATGCTTTGTGATTATCAGTAAGACAGGTCCGCATCATTCACGAAATTATTAAAGGGGTCAACGATACTTTTAATTTTGAAAATCAATATTATAAAGGAAGTTGCTGAAGTAGTATGATGTAAATCAGGAAATCAGCCGAAAATATTGCACTTATATCTTTCATAAGTAAACAGACAGAAGTTACATCGTAAAATAATGTGAAATAATCCATTCCGCTTCTTAAATTACAACCAGTACGAATAAATTTAAAAAGTTTAGTTAACTAATTCTAAACGTTCATTTTGGAGTAACTGTGAAATGTTCTTGAATTTTTTATATCCTTCGAATAACTGCTGATACACGGGGTCACGTGTTGTCAAGAATATATTGAAACTTTAATTAAAATGTAAATTAAGTAAAATATTTTATAAGATGTAAAACTAAAAAAACTGCTACAGAATAAAAAGATTTATCTAATCCATTCTTTTTTTTCTCAGAACGCGCGTCCATAAGGTGCTTGTGCAGTGTAATTCCATTTTCTTAATTGAAAAGCAAAAAAAAGGACCTTTAACTCATAAATGAAAGAAGACGTTTTTCATCTTATGACACGGATATTTTCCCCTGCGATTGAGTTATAAGAAAAAGAGTTTATCTCTATATAAATTTATTGAATCTGGAAATCTGGTTATATCTGACATGACGTGAACGCAATTATTTTCAGTCGTCTGAGAATCCAGAAAATCAAATTTGGAAGGAAAATAAATTGGTACTGAAAGAAGAGGGACGGTGATTTTCTTCTAATATTAATTTAATTTAAAGCATTTTTTATGGCAAAAAACATGTTCCTGATTGTGGAACAACCATTAATTGGATACGCCTCGTGATGAACATTTCTATATTTAAGTACATTTATGTTAAGTTTGAAAATATATAGATAGTATACACTTCGGTAAACGGGGAATTTTAAGATGTCACAGTGAAGGACATAACATATTATATTTGACTGAAGATAATACATTAAACTTTTTCTCCCCTCTTAAGCTGACTTCCTACGCTGAAAATGTCATTTTTTGACTATTTTGGTCAATTTCACGTTCTCAATAATCGTGTAATTCAATCTTTCCTCTTTTCAAAACTGTTTTGATTTTCATTCTACATAAATTAGGAACAGAGTTATAGCTATTTAAAACAAAATCATTTGCTTCAAAATTAAAGGGAAAAACAAATTTAAATACTTTTTCTCAGAATTATGTTTTTTAGCACAAATATTTACCGATATCATGATATCTCACATAATAATACATATAATTTGATGGAATTTCCAGGAAATGTTTTAGATGTTATAGTTAATGGAATGTCGCAAAATAATTGTTGTATAATAAATAGTTTTTTATTTGGGGGTGTTTTTATAAGGAAATGAATGACGAATCAGGGAAAATTTTCATATTGGAACATAAAATTTTGTGTATTATTTTTGCACTTTAAAATTTCTCTTAGATTGTTTGTCACGTTGAAGATAACTGTCATATGTATCATGTTTGAGATGGAAATTAAAGTAGTAGCATTAGAATTTTGTGCAGAGTGATAGGCATTTTAGATAAACTTCATTAAAAATTACTTCAAATTTGCCAATTAAGGTGACTGCCTACGTTCGGAGCCAATTTTTCTAAAAAAATGTTTTTTTAAGAATTTTTTGGTCTTTTATGGTAAAATAGCATTTAAAAATAAAAAAAAATTGCCTGTAAATACCATACTTTTTTATAAATTGGTCAATTTGAGGTAATTTTTAATGAAATTTAGCTAAAACGCCTATCACTCTGCACAAAATTCTAATGCTACTATTTTAATTTCCTTCTCACACATGATACATATAACAGTTATCTTCAAAATGACCCTAATCTAAGAGAAATTTAAAAATGCAAAAATAATACAGACAATTTTATGTTCCAATATGAAAATTTTCCCCAACTCGTCATTCCTTTCCTTATAAAAACAGCCCCAAACAAAAAACTATTTATTATACATCAATTATTGTGCGTCATCTCATTAACAATAGCATCTAAAACATTTCCTGAAAATTTTATCAAATTATATACATTATTATGTGAGATATCATGATAACGGTAGATATTTGTGCTAAAAAACATAATTCCGAGAAAAACGCATTTAAAGTTGTGTGTCAATTCAATTTTGTATCAGACGATGTTTTTAAAAATAGCTATAACTCTGCTTCTAATTGATGTAGAATGAAAATCAAAACGATTTTGAAAAGAGAAAAGATTGAATTACACGATTCTTGCAAAAAATAAAATTGACCAAAATAGTCAAAAAATGGCATTTTCAACGTAGGCAGTCACCTTAATAAAAAAGTATGGTATTTATAGGTAAGTTTTTGTTCCTTTTTTAATTTTTAAATGCTATTTTACCATAAAAGACAAAAAAAGTCCTTTTCAAAAATAATTTTAAAAAAATTAGCTTCGAATGTAGGCAGTCACCTTAAGTCTAGCGAGAATATCTGTTTGATACTGCCCTTATAAGGTAAAATTATAAGTAGTTACCTCTGTGAAACATCAATGCAAAGAATGAAAATAATTTATAGCAAATTTATATAAAAGGAAAATAATTTTATAATATTTTGATGTCAGGATCATTGAAATTTTTATAAATAGACGAATAAAAAATTACCAGAACCTATTTAAAGAAGTTGTTAAGAATATCAAGAATGTTAGTTTGATATTGCACTTATAATACAAAATAAAAGATGTTACCTCTGTAAAATATCACAACATATAATAATAATTTGTAGCAAATTTATATAAAACTAAAGTAATTGTATTTAAATTTGATGTGCAGGATAGTTGAAATTTTTTGTCGAAAGACGAATAAAACTTTACCAGAACCTATTAAAAGAAGTTCTTGGGACTATCAAGAATATCAGTTTAATTCTGCACTACAGATGCGAAATTATAGATAGTTATCTCTGTGAATGCAAATACAGGAATGTAACTAGGAATGCAAATACAGTGGTACCTTGACTTACGAGTGTCCTAACTTACGAGTTTTTTGAGCTGAACTTTACGAGTTTCTCGGCCGATTTTTTGCTTTCAGTTGGGAGCTAAAATTCCAGTTACGACGCAGCGTCAAATGTCCCACCGCTAATTTGCGCAGCGAACGTCATGCAACGTTCTCTTCAAATGAGAAACATTTACAACCTTTACGTACAATTATCTATATACACTGCTGGCCACCCAAATTGCAACACCAAGAAAGACAAGAGATATCACAACAAAATTTATTTTGTAGATAACATGTTGACCAAGTATCAAAGGATTAAATTTATAGACTTCTGTGAAGTGTGGTTCCTGCCAAAATCAGTAGCCAGAGTAGCCGCCATTGTTGGAGATCACCGCTGCCACACTCCTCGGCATTGATTCAAACAGACTTTGGATGAGTTCTTGGGGTACATCAGACCAAGCAGCTTCCACAAGTTGCCAAAGTTGATCTGCTGTGGCAGCTGGGGATGGAATCTGGGTCAATCGTAGAGCAACCATGGACCACATGTTTTCTATCGGCGAAAGATCCGGAGAACGAGGCGGTCAGGAAAGCAATTCAATTTGGCGATTGACGAAGAACCGTTGGACAATGCGTGCCACGAGTGGTCGCGCATTATCCTGTTGAAATATGGCTGTGGCCAAGAAATGGAGGGAAGGAAGGACAACTGGCTCCAACACCTCGGAGATGTAGCGCTGGCTGTTTAAAGTACCGGCAATGCGTACTAGAGGTGTGCGAGAGTGATATCCAATACTGCCCCATACCATAATACCCGGTGCAGGACCAGTGTGGCGGTGCATAACGCAGCTGTTCAGCATCCTCTCTTCACGGTGTCTCCAGACTCGAATGCGACCATCGTGGTGTTGCAGACAGAAGCGTGACTCGTCAGTAAAGGCCATTTCATTCCATTCTGCCGTCCACATCCTTCTGTCATCGCACCATTGGCGGCGGAGACGTCTGTGGTTCTGCGTCAAGGGTAGACAAAGCAATGGACGTCTTGCGGACAGACCACTCTGCTGTAAACGGCGTCGAATGGTACGCGCAGACACTGGATGATGCGTTACAGACTGCATGCTCTGTGTTATGGTTCGTGATGTGACTGAGCGATCCGTCACTGCCATGCGCACAATTTGCCTGTCATCACGTGAAGTGGTGCGCTGAGGTGGATGCGATCGAACACGCCGGTCCGTCATACCCTCCTGCATCCAACGATCACATATCCGCATTACAGTTGCTTGGTTTCGTCCAACACGAATACCGATTTCCCTGAAAGATAATCCACAATCGCGCTGGGCCACTAACCTTCCTCTGTCGAACTCGGATACTTGATCAAAAGATGATCGCTGTTTTCGACGAGGCATAATTGATCGTTTTTTTGAAAAAACCACAAGAAAAACACAATTGCCGAACTTGAAATCGCCGAAATCTCCAAGCCTTAAATAGCTTTTTGAAGTGGCTCCACAGGCCACTTCAAAAGTCCACTTCAGGCCACTTGTGCGTCTGCGCTGAAATTCTAATCATTTGCATATCTCACCTCCGCTAATGCATGTTGTAAATTTCCTGTTATTTGCATGTTTCCTTCAGGGTGTTGCATTTACAGTGGCCAGCAGTGTATATAAAACAGTTCCGTAACTGACTCACTGACTTACTGACATACAATGCACAGACCAAAACGCTGGACCTAAAGGACTGAAATTTTGCATGGAGATTCTTCTTATAGTGTATCGGTGCACTAAGAAAGGTTTTTGAAAAAAATTCTTCTTAGATTTTTAAAAATGAAATTTTAAGCTGCCTTAGTAACTTTTTTTATATTTTCATTTAAAATAATGATTTGGAAGTTATAAAATTTATATTAATAGAAAGATCGTAAAAATTTCTTTAAAATGTGATCTTCTTCGAATTTTTACCTCTATTTTCTGATTTTTGGTGAATTTTTAAAGATAAATTTCGACTGATCTTTACTAATTTACAGGAAGATGACATCTTGCATCAATATTTTTATGACGTAAGGTGAAAACACAGGACAATGAATGTGTGTAAGAGACAACTTGGCGACAAAATTTGACGTCGAAATTAGGATCCGGATTTCATCATATAAAATCTACTAGCTTTATTTACTGAAAGAAAAAGCTTACGAGGCTGTAAGCCGTCATCCCCCAAGCCTGGTCTAACAAGGTAGCCTGACAAGGTTTAGTTTTTTAGATTTTCAGTTTGTCCTAGAACACGACTTGTTCGCTGTCTAAAATAATATGTTTTTTCTGTTTACTTTAATGACAGTAATGCTACAGAGGACACAGTACACTTTCAAAAAAGGTTGTATTTTAAATATTTCGATAAACATTGTAATTGTATTGTATTTTAGCAGTCAATTTAAAACATTTTCTGAAAAGTAAAATTTATTTTTAGAGTATATTTAACTAAAATTTTAATTTCTAAAAGTTTAAAAAAAATTTTTAATCATATTAATTAAATATTTTTAAAAAATCTTTTTTTTAAAATATTTTTAAATTTTTCAAATATTAATATTTTTATTCCAAATTATTTTCGGAAATGTATCTAAGTCTATTACAAAAACTGTGCAAGGATTTTTAGATACCTTCAAATTTGCATTTAATCTAAATTTTTTTCTGTCATTTATAGGGAAAAACGAGGAAATCTGTCAATTTGTTGTATATTTTTATATGTAAAATAATAAATAAGCATGCTATTGCTAGTTTCGGTAAGTTTTTATTCGTTTTCCCATAAAAATTTCAACAATCAAAATATAGCAAAATTATTTTCATTTTATTTAAATCGGCTATAAATTGTAATTATTACGCTTGCGCGTTTACTTACGAGTTTAACTTGTTCCGTCGCGGAGCTCGTAACTGGAATGACTCTTATGTCAAATAAATTTTCTCCACTAAAATGAATTGAAAAGCCATAGATAAGTTCCGCCTCCCTCCCCCCCAGAAAACCCCTCAAATTTGTTACATGTGTTTATATAAGAAAAATGTATTTTATATATATAAAACAGTTCCGTAAATGACTCACTGACATACAACGCACAGACCAAACCGCTGGACCTAAAGGGCTGAAATTTTGTATGGCGATTCTTCTAATGGTGTAGGGGTGCACTAAGAAAGATTTTTGAAAAATTCTTCTTCGATTTTTTCAATTAAATTTTTAAGCTGTTTTTGTAACTTTTTTTAAGTTTGCATTTAAAATAATAATTTGAGGGTTATAAAATTTATATCACGATGAATATTATAAAAATTCCTTCAAAATGAAATCTTTTTCGAACCTTTTCATCGATTTTCCTTTACATCGATTTTCATCGATAATTTTGTAAATTTTAAGTAATTGCTTACGCACGAGACCCTGACTTCATCCAACTCAATATATTTTAATTTCTTTTATACTATATACCAGCGTTTCCCAACCAGGGTTCACCGGAACCCTAGGGTTCCGCAAGAAATAGGGAAATAACACGAAAACTTTCGAATTCAGCAATGGCTCCAACGAAATTGAACAGACATGTCACGACAAATCATACTAATATGAAAAATAAAACTGTTGGGCGCGGTAGCCCAGTTGGCAAGAGCAGTGATCTGAACGTCCCTGGTTCGAATCTCGTCGCTGCCAATCTACCGCCGTGTTCACTAATGTCGGCCGGGGCACGTGAAATAGGGCGTGGCTACAATGTCCTCAAAGGTCTCAAATGTACCTCTGGCTGTGCGAGGTCAAGTGTTCCGGTGTCGTCACTTGACTCGGTTCAAAATGACGGGTCCGGTCATTTAGCCAAGTTGGACTCCGATCCTTGTGGTGCTAATTCAAAACAGGAGCCACACCTTCATCGCCCCCTTCGGGACTTGATCTGATGTCACTGTCGGTCAAGGGGCATAAGCCACAACAACAAAACAATAACAACATGTTGATTATTTAAAAATTCTGTTAAAACCTGAAAATAAACAGTGTACAGCTTTCGTTAACGTAATCACAGATAGAGAAAAGGCCCAGGAAGCAAGTTCTTTGGTAGCAGAGCTTAATGAACAGAAATGGAAACTCACATAGTCGTCGGGAATCTGATAATGCATATAAAATTACTGTGGGTAAAATGTTGGGAGAAGAGCAGTAAGGATAATTAAAAATATTCCAGCAATACAGTAAGTCGACGAATCAATGATACGTCACATGATGTTGAAGAGGTTTCGTGTGATAAACTCAAATATGACAATTTTCCAATTCCAGGGGACGAGTCAATAGATTTAACCAACAAATGTTATGTTCTAGCATAATAATATATATAATAGCCGTTGTCTCTGTATAACACTTCCGGGCTGTACTCATCTTTCAATTGAATCCCTCAATAAACAAACGGCCGGTTAGGCTTAATTTCAATTTCATATGTGGATCAGAATTTTTTCTTACCTAAAAACTAATATATTCTCCATCAAATCACGTTTGTTCAGCCTATTTTTCTATAAAACATTCAGAACTTAAAAAAAAAAATTGGATGCTTTTAGCTGTACATTTAAGTTTTTAAAAATCTGTTTACTTTTGCGATGAATTCTGAAAGTAAACGAACTTGAATGTGAATGAATCAAGTAGCTCAAGTATTCATATCGCGTAGTGAGCTGTAAAAAACTGGATGGCAGTCTACTACTCCAAACGCATGAAAAACTAAATAAATAAAAAATAATGAAAGGGTTTGCTTTTACAAGGTGTGGATTAAATGCAATATTGTTAGATAATTCGGGATATTTTTAAACATTCATATACTTTTTTTCCATTATGACGTCATTATTAGTATTATGACGTCAAAATGACGGGTTACCTTCTAGTTTGTAAGATTTGTTAATGAGAGAGAAATTCAAGAAAACTTCCTCTGCTGTAAAGAATTACTTGAGACAAGAAGGTTAATAGATATATTTAATATTTTATCTGCATATCTGAAAAAAAAATCTTTCTTGGAATAACTGTATTGGCAATTGTAAGGACGGTGCTGCTTCCATTTTCCGGATGGTGTTGCGTCTATAAACGGATCTGTTACTCTTGTAAAAGAAAAAATGTAAATTTTGTTTCCACACACAGTTTTATTCATAGAGAAGTGTTGGTGTCAAAATCGGTTGGTAATGAACTGGAAAAGGTATTTGATAATGTTATAAAAATGAAAAACTTCATTAAACGAAATCCACTTCACTCCAGAATTTTTAAAAAGCTCTGTGGAAACATGGATAAAGCGCACACAAATCTATTGTTATAGATTATCACTGAAATCCGGTGGTTAAGTAGAGACAGAGTTTTAAAATAGGGATTTTGGGCTAAAGAATTAAATGCATGCACATTTTCAACAAAGCGACAAACGACATTTTATTAAAGGGTTTTAGGATCAAATGTGGGTGCAGATGCTGGCTTATTTAGAAGATATTTTTCATGCATTGAATCGAGTGAATACGTTACTGCAAGGTGGTGGAGAAAATAGACTAACTTTGAGTGACAATATTCTTGGATTTAAACGAAAATTGAACTTATGGAAAGATCATTTTGTAAAAGGGAATCGTGATATAATTGAATTACTGTCGGAACTAAAAAGTGAAGATGGATACTAACAAATTTCAAGTGTTATTGTATCCTTCCTAGAGGAGCTGTCGAAGAAAATTGATTCATTTATGCAAATATTTACGAACTATAAAATAAAAAAATAGCAGGTTTTCAAAATTATAAGATTCATATTAAAACATTGAATTATTATAAACTTCCTTTATATATTTTTAACTAAAACATAAATAAAATTAATGAGAAGTTGTGAGCTTGGACTTCATATAATATTTGCTCAACATTTGCCGAAATATTCGAGACTGCTGTTCTTGTACTATGTTCAAAGTTAAATCTTAATCTTTTTTTTTATTTTTTATAGTGACTAATATTGAAAACCCAGTCTCACATCTCATAGATAGAAGCAAATGGAAACTATATAAGTACAGCTTTACAAGACTTTTGACACCTTATATTAAAATATCATACATATTTTACATACAGAAAATGTAAATAAATATGCAAATGTAGAAAATTTAAAGCATGTGTTGTATTAAAAATAAATCAATATAAGGATAATATGAAGAACATGATACGGTCGCCAGCCTTTGGAGATACGACGCCAATGTGGATTACAAATGAAGAGCCATGTGGGGAAAATTAACAGTAATCTCTCAAGAAATCCCCGAAACGCGCCAAACCTTTGGCGTAAAAAATGGCTTAGCTGATAACAGTACCATGGTCCTCATATTTACGCAATATAATTTAAATTTACTTCCAATTGTACCCGACCTCACCAGTGTTTGTTGCGACCACTATGTGAACTACCTTGTCGAATAAAGGGCATGGAATTATCTTCCGAATTAAGAATAACATGCCCTTTGTTTGACATTGTCAGCTTCTTTAGTAAGAGTGAATCTTCCCTTCGCGGAAATTTGAAAGACCTGGAATTTTCTTTTCATGAACTACATGCAATTTGCTCTTACTTTTTGAACCACCCTCTTAGCTACTAATGAAGTTCAATATCATAATACACTGCTGGCCACCCAAATTGCAAAACCAAGAAAGACAATAGATATCGCAACAAAATTTATTTTGTAGATAACATGTTGACCAAGTATCAAATGATTAAATTTATAGACTTCTGTGAAGTGTGGTTCCTGCAAAAATCAGTAGCCAGAGTAGCCGCCATTGTTGGAGATCACCGCTGCCACACGCCTCGGCATTGATTCAAAGAGACTTTGAGTTCTTGGGGTACAGCAGACCAAGCAGCTTCCACACGTTCCCAAAGTTGATCTGCTGTGGCAGCTGGGGATGGAATCTGCGTCAATCGTAGAGCAACCATGGACCACATGTTTTCTATCCGCGAAAGATCCGGAGAGCGAGGCGGCCAGTGAAGAAATTCAATCTGGCAATTGACGAAGAACCGTTGTACAATGCGTGCCACGTGTGGTCGCGCATTATCCTGTTGAAATATGGCTGTGGGCAAGCCCTGAAGGCAAGGAAGGACAACAGGCTCCAACACCTCGGAGATGTAGCGCTGGCTGTTTAAAGTACCGGCAATGCGTACTAGAGGTGTGCGAGAGTGATATCCAATACCGCCCCATATCATAATACCCGGTGCAGGATTAGTGTGGCGGTGAATAACGCAGCTGTTCAGCATCATCTCTTCACGGTGTCTCTAGACTCGAATGCGACCATCGTGGTGTTGCAGACAGAAGCGTGACTCGTCAGTAAAGACAATTTCATTCCATTCTGCCGTCCACATCCTTCTGTCATCGCACCATTGGCGGCAGAGACGTCTGTGGTTCTGCGTCAAGGGTAGACAGAACAATGGACGTCTTGCGGACAGACCACTCTGCTGTAAACGGCGTCGAATGGCACGCGCAGGCACTGGATGATGCGTTACAGACTGCATGTGCTGTGCTATGGTTCGTGATGTGACTGAGCGATCCGTCACTGCCATGAGCACAATTTGCCTGTCATCACATGAAGTGGTGCGCTGAGGTGGATGCGATCGAACACGCCGGTCCGTCGTACCCTCCTGCATCCAACGATCACATATCCGCATTACAGTTGTTTGGTTTCTTCCAACACGACTACCGATTTCCTTGAAAGATAATCCACAATCTCGGTAGGCCACTATCCTTCCTCTGTCGAACTCGGATACTTGATCAGAAGATGATCGCTGTTTTCGACGAGGCATAATTGATCGTTTTTTTCAAACCACAAGAAAAACTCAATTGCCGATCTTAAAATCATCGAAATCTCCAAGCCTTAAATAGCGCTTTGAAGTGGTGCCACAGGCGCTCGTGATGTGCGTCTGCGCTGAAATTCTAATCATTTGCATATCTCACCTCCGCTAATGCATGTTGTAAATTTCATGTTATTTGCATGCTTCCTTCAGGGTGTTGCATTTACAGTGGCCAGCAGTGTATGTGTCCTGTGATTTTATGATTTTATAAATTTCATAACACAGCTTCGTGCGAACACACATTTAAAATACGTGCACTAGAAATGAATCTAGTACCTAGAAATGAATTCAGTACCTTTTCCATACTGTCTGAATTCGTGACGATAAAACAAAATCATATGTTAAAGATAACAATATATATGTGAAACTTCGTAAGTGTAACACAGTCGCATATTGCTCATTAACATCTTTAATTTCTCAACAATACTTTATTATGCATGCTCCAAATACAATTCCAATATTTTGATGTAGTTAAAATCAAACAATGGACAAAAACTGCTAAACAAATGCATTTCAATCTACTTTGAGCTTTGAATGCAGCCTTTGTTAATTATTAACAATGGAGGAACACGTTTGAATGGATCTACGCAGCATTGTTCTCCTCTGGAAACGTACAAAGTGATTGCAAAAGAACTTGTCTTAAACAAGGTACAGATGAATATATTATGTGAATGAAGAGCATGTTTCTAAGTTGCAATTTTTCAGTCACTTATTCCAACTTTTAGAAAGACTGACACAAAGTTCAGTAGTTTTAAATTTCCATTTTAATGCGCATTTATTTACAGATTCAGCCTAAAAAGTGTAATAAACTAGACTATTAGAAATTTTCTGTCTAAATGCAACAAGTGTTATCTGACGATATCAAATGATATAACAACGCATTAAATATGATTTTAATTTAAAATTAAAAATGTTGATCAACAGCTGTGTTTGGAGTTGAAAATTTGAAAAAAAATCTTGTTTGCAGAAATATAATTCTCTGTTATGTACATAGATTAATATCGTTAATTTTTGTGCTTTAGAAGTAATCATTTCACTGAAAATAGAAAGAAATTTAGTATTTCTGCGCTTTCACTTTACTATATAATTGACATCAATTTCACTTTTAAAGAAATGTTAGCTTTGTTCTGAAGATTTTTAATTTTAATTTAACGTATTTTCAATAAAACTTTTTAAATTTACAATCACTCAAACCTTTTTTTTCTCAAACCGTACACCGTTAGACACTACATTACTGATAATTGTGATGTCGAAACTTATGAGAAAACGCACACACACACACACACACACACACATATATATATATATATATATATATATATATATATATATATATATATATATATATATATATATATATATATATATATATACAATGAATTACTTCTTTAACAGTTGGGTATAAACTCTGTTTACATCTCAGCTGAATTCAGCCAACCAATGCCTCACACTTTGTCCAAAACATGACCTTAGTCACCAAGATGGAGTCACAGTTTTGCAGCAACATCTACCACATTTCCAGCCTTAAATTTTTACTATTGTTTGTTGTCTTGTCATAAAAGTGTAGATGCTAAAAAGTCTATTCCCAGTGATCTCATTTCAGCATTTGACTTGTGACTGTAAAATTACTACGAAAGATGTTCATTTTAACATCTTTCGTAGATGGGGAATATTTTTATCTTATAAACGTCGTGTAAAATTATTGAACTCGGATGTTATCTCTTTCCTATAATGTTTAGGAACTTAGCAAAAACTTATTGTTAAACCAACAGACTTCATGTTTACTTAAGCTATTTACTTAAATAGTGAGCATGTGCCATACCTTCTCATTTTCAGAACTGTAGAGTATTTTAAGACTTTTGTAGAAACATCCATTATCATGACATGCTTCATCTCAATAGCTGTAGCGTATCATTCTTTCCATGTAATCATTTTGTGAACAGTTAGTACTTTATATCTTCTAAGTAGTGTTTTTAGAATACACAAATTTGATTAATTTTATATTTTAAATGGTAAGAAAAATTTCTCATTTTGCATAATTTGAAAAAGCTTTTACCAATTACAATTTAAAAATGTTAGTTTTGGTAACACGATCATATATAGTGTCTAAAAATTTGCATTACATCACCAATAATTTACGCTCTTTGTAGCTTATAATCACGTTCTAAAAAGAACTAGGGTTAACGGTTATTTGTGAATCAACTATGTAAAATCTTATATATTTTGCCTTTTTCTGTTCTGATAATAAAAATAAAAAAATTCTTGGAAAATTTTATTCCTCATTTCTTCTATCTCTAGCTTATTTCTTTATTATATACATTTTTAATATATATTTAAAAAATACTTTGTAAACTTTACTCCAACTTTTTACTAAATACTTAAGTTGCTTGCATTTTCAAAAAACTGAATGTAAAGAAAAATAAATCACAGTATGTTTCTTGATTTAAAAACAACTTAAATAACTGCACGAAAGAAGAAAATCAATAAACAATTGTATTTACAATGTTCCCGAAATCTTCCGCTAAACAAATCCAAATGTGCTCTAAATTCCATCCCGAAACTAAAAATTAGCCGTAATAGGTGCATTTCCAATTTGTTTTCTGTTCAAGAAAATTAAACAAGTTTTAATGCAATGGAAATTTCGAACAATCTGTTTTGAGCATCTTTAACTTGCCACTTCTTTACAATTCCCCGAAACTAAATTTAATTTAGCTCAGAAAACATGCGTATTTTAAAACTTTGCCGTGTTATAATTGAATTTGCGTCGGCGATTCAATTAATCAGGCTCTGATTTAAGCTCCGCGTAATCTGGGTAGAGATAACAGAACATTTACCTTTAGATCCATGGCAAATGTTGCGAAACTCTTTTCCAATAATTGACTAAACGAAAGCGTATTGTTCCGCGAGCAGTAACAGTTTCCATCGAAAACTGTTTCGGGACATTTATTGCTGACGAAAGGCCTCATTAGTAATTAACGTCAGCTGAAAATTTAAAAAAAACGGGAAAAACTCTGATAATTAGTTTTATTCCAATTGAATCATAAAATAGCGAATATATATATCACTTTCGAATATTCGGATGTGATCTTTGCTATAAATACCTTTACGCCATACATAACAGACCATTTCAATGTTATTTTGTCAGATGTTATCATAACAATAATAATTACTTATGATTGAAGCGCCATATATTTCGATATGCATATATGTCATTTTTAAGTCTATTATCTGTATATATAAAACAGTTTCGTAACTGACTCACTGACTGACTCACTGACATACAACGTACAGAACAAACCGCTGGACCTAAAGGGCTGACATTTTGCATGGCGATTCTGCTTATGGTGTAGAGGTGCACTAAGAAAGATTTTTAAAAAAATCATCTTAGATTTTCTTTAATTAAATTTTTAACCTGGTTTTGTACTTTTTTTTTTAAGTTTGCATTTAAAATAATAATTTGAGGGTTATAAAATTTACATCACGAGAAAGAGCATAAACATTCCTTTAAAATGAAATCTTTTTCGAAACTTTACCTCGATTTTCTTATAATTGGTGAATTTTTAAAGATTAATTTTTAGAATTTAATGTATTAAATTCTGATCACGTGATTTTTTTTCTGGTACTTTAAATAAATTTATCGTCACGTGCATAACAACTAAATAGGCAAAAAAATATTTTTTTTTCTTTCTAATGCAGCAGACGATTGGATATTATCCAAAAAACTATCCCTTACGATTTATATATATATTGTTAAATTTCAAAATTATCTAACCTGTTTACATAAATCTGCTTTTAATAACATTATTGTAAATCAGTTAGTTCGTATAAATAGGCTATGTTCTAAAGACAATAGGATTAAGCATATTATAGACTTGAAAGCTGTCTTAACTCGGAATAATTACCCAGTAAGTCTATCCAAAAACATAATTGGTTGTTTTTGTTTTAATGAATAGTTTATTCTGTTGCATTAATATGTTAAACATAACAATAGGTTAAAATAAAAAATAACTACTAAAAATAAAAATAAAAATCATAAGTAAAAATAAAATAATAATAAAATTAACTCTTAGTAGTAATAATAATAATAAACTAAATACACTCATGGACAAAAAAATTAGCGCACCAAGAAGGAGTCATGAAAAGGAAACGAAATTTTACATACGTAATGACTACTTTGATATAAGTAAATGATAAGAAAATGAAAGAAAAAGGATAATTTATTTCAGAGAAAAACGCAAAAGAACGGAGGAGTTAATACTCCGTTGGACCCCCTCTAGCGCGAATGCACGTTGGGATACGATCGGTCATTGAGTCATACAAGTTCTGTTTGATGTCTTGAGACATTTCGTTCCATATTTGCTGTAACCTTGCCTCTAGTTCGTTCAAACTCCTGGGATGCCCAACTCGTCGTCCCAAATGATCCCAGATATGCTCGATTGGAGACAAATCTGGGGATCGGGCAGGCCAAGGAAGAGTAGTAACAGTGCGGAGACAGTCTTGTGACACCCTTGCCGTAAGAGGCCGAGCATTGTCTTGTTGAAAAATGGCTCCTGGGAGCCGTTGCATGAGTGGCAACACATGTGGTTGCAAGATTTCATGAACATACCGCTGGGCTGCCATAGTGCCACGGAACAATACTAGGGGTGACCGTGTATTGTAGGCAATGGCACCCCATACCATCACACCAGCTGTGGGAGCGATGTGTCACTGTACAGCAAAGGAAGGATTGAAGCGTTCACCACGGGCTCTCCACACACGAACAAGATTGTCATCACTGCCGAGATTGAATCTGGATTCGTCGCTAAAGACGACCTGGTTCCATTCCGCTGCAGTCCAGTTTCCTCGTGCGCGGCAAAACTCCAAACGGAGGCGTCGATGGGTGGGCGTCAAGGGCAGCACACGTAATGGGCGCCGCGATACCAACTGTCCTTCAGCCAGGCGCCTTCGTATGGTTCGAGAAGACACAGAGGCCCCTAGTGAAGGTGCTACCTGTGCCTGGATGGCGGCCGATGAAGCAGTTGGCTGTACGCGTGCATTTCTTAAGATGTGGCGGTCTTCTCGACGACTGGTCTGTCGAGGGCGTCCTGAGCCTGGTCTTCGTGTACATGACATCTCTCGGGTCCACTGGTCCCAACACCTCCTCACAGCACAATCAGAGCGGCCTAATTGACGAGCTACTCGCCTAGCTGACCACCCAGCTTCCATCATCCCGACGATTCTCCCCCTCTCAAACTGCGACAACTGCTTATATTGTCTTCGAACACTGCGTAATGGCATGTCTATCTCAGCTCTTCCTTTTTAAATGATTCAGCACACTCAAACAAGCTTTGGTTACCTGTTTTATACTCCACAGAGTACGATGTTCAACGCCTTCTACCGGCTATACGTAATGCGCAATCACGCTGCATTTCTAATCATTTGCATATCTCCCCGACATGTACCTTCATGGTAAGTTTCGTTACGATCCCGCAATTATTTCTTGGTGCGCTAATTTTTTTGTCCATGAGTGTAATCCTATATATAATAGCCGTTGTCTCTGTATGACACTTCCGGGCTGTACTCATCTTTCAATTGAAGCCCTCAGTAAACAAACCGCCGGTTCGGCTTAATTTCAATTTCAGATGTGGATCAGAATTTTTTCTTACCTAAAAACAAATATCTTCTCCGTCAAATCACTTTTGTTCAGCCTATTTTTCTATAAAGCATTCAGAACTAAAAAAAAAATTGGATGATTTTAGCTGTATATTTAACAGTTTATAAAAATCTGTTTACTTTTGCGATGAATTCTGAAAGTAAACAAACTTGAAAAGGAATGAATCGCGTAGTGAACTGTAAAAAAAATTTTTAACTTTCATATACTTTTTTCATTATGACGTCATTTATAGTATTATGACGTCAAAATGACGGGTTGGATGGCAGTCTACTACTCAAATCGCATGAAAAACTAAATAAATAAAAAATAATGAAAGGGTTTGCTTTTACAAGGTGTGGATTAAATGCAATATTTTAGATAATTCGGGATATTTTTTAACTTTCATTCACTTTTTCCATTATGGCGTCAAAATGACGGGTTACCTACTAGTTAAGGGAATAATAGTCCTAAAATACGGTAACCTAAGTAAGTCTGTAACTGAGAATCCACTACCTCAATGGTTGCAAGTTTTATGACGTCAGTCATCTTACGGTTACAAGTACTTAACTTCCACTCTGACTAGCGCCAGGCTTGGTGTTCTTTGGTTAAGTACTTTTATTCAAACTTCATTCATTTATTAATCAATTCTTCTGTTAATAATGGATTGTACGGTGTCTGAGTGTGTTTATTTTATAGATCATACTCATCGGAAACAATCCATTGGTTTTTAGACAGTATTGACACCACTGAATAAGAACTGCTGTCAAAAACCTTATTCATACTTTTCTTTTCATGTTGTTTGTTCCTGGCTGCAAGTAGCTTTAGAGCTATTACTGGTTTTCTGTTTCATCATATATATATATATATATATATATATATATATATATATATTTACATCAATTGTATACAATTATCGTCGCATTTATTATAAATATATATATATTTATTTTTTTGGCATTAATTGCATACATCGACCGTTGTATTTAATTTGAATGTACTCCGTAGCGAAGTGCGGGTTTTCAGGTAGATAGATTATAAATTCTAAATACGCTTTAAAAAATATTAAATATTTGCCTCAGAGACGAAGGAAAGGTATTATCTGCTTACGTTGATTGGTTTGGTTTGTTTTAGAGCTCTACGGACAACTTTTTGCTACACGATGGTTCATTCGACCGGGACCTACAGTTTAAAGGAGCTTCCGAACGGCTAAAAACACCCATGACAAAAGTGGGACTCGAACCCACAGGATCTGAACCTAAAGCCAGCACCCTACCCCTTCGGCCGTCGCCTGGATATGCATATGTTGAAATGGTCATTTTGATGAAAAATTAGGACTTCTTTTTTGGCCCTATTTCAAAGGCCAATATTTTAAGGCTGGAATGTACTAAGAAAAAATATCGTATTTCCCTTTTCCTCTTCATGCAGACTCTTGTGGTGGGAGGAGTCCAGTTCACAGATCGAGAATTCCACCCCCCTTAGGATTGACATTTTGAGGGATTGTAATGGTTCTCTCTCTATAGGGGGGTTAAGCGCTGCCCCCAATTTTTTTATTTAAAATATATTTTTGTCAACATTTTACAGGTACATAAATGCTGATAATCAAATAAAATTGATAATTTCAGGTAGGCTGAACTTTTCTGCAAAGCGCTACAGGACTCATTTTATAAATTTCGTCCACCGATGGAATTTACGAGCGTTTAAAGCACACTATACCAGATTTTTCCCCGAATAATTTAAATTTTAAAATATTAAAAAAAATGAAAAATGTACACAAATGTAAAATGTCTTTCTCTATGACAGAGTACAGTTTTAAAAAAAATCTTTGAATCCAAGTCGGCAATCCGTGGACACATTTTCTCCATAGGTTAACATTGAGCTGAGCGAATCCAATGGGGTTAGTACATAGCAGCCTTAAGATTCAAAAACTGCTTTACTTTCAACCGTGCGATTATCGAATGAGAACTTATGGCTTATTGAATAAACCAAAAACTATGTTAAAAGATCATAAGAATCATTTTTGCATATTATATTTTCTAGAACACTCATTTTTCAGATACTTTTGTAAACGAGAAAACTGATCGTTTAAAAAGTTTTCAATATGATTCAATGAAATTTTGTGATACTTTTTTTACATATTACTAACTATGTTTCGAACTAAAAGCTAAGCTATATGTGTTAATTCAATCATTCTACAGGCATCTGCACTTATAAAAAAGATAATTTTTGTAAGGGGGTCCGGGATACATTTAAAATTTTTTTTAATTTATGGAGTTAAAATTTTGAATTTTTTTGTGATGGGTAACCATATAAAATCACATCATAAAACTTCTCAAAATGGTTTTAAAAAATTTTAAAATTTTAAAAGTTTGAAAAAAGTGGGGTCATTTAAAATTGTTATAACTCGAAATATTATTTGTCGAATTTCAATTTTTTTTCATTTAATTAAACAGAAATATATAAGTATTAATTTGGATTCAGCATTTTTTTAAAATATTATTTTTTTTTTAAATTAAAAATATTCAAATTAAAAATTACAAAAAGAATGATGTAACTTATTTTTAAAAATAATATTTTCAAAAGTAAATATTTTTTTCAAATTTGCTGAATCAAATTAAATCAAAATAGTTGAAAAAGACATTGTCCAAGTTTCAACCATTTATCTTTAACGGTTCTAGACTTATAACAATTTAAATTCGAGAAATGGGGAAAAAACCCATCATACAGACAAAACACACTTACGAGTTTAAACAACGCTTGGCTACTGTTAGAATGTTGAAAAAAAATAATAATAATTTCTCCTGTTCTAATTTAGATAGAAACATGATTTAAACGCCATTTTAAGCGTAAAAGAACAGAAAAATTTTTATTAAATGATTTTTTTTTTCGAAAATTCCAACAATTTTGTGTCCTGGACCCCTTTTAAAAAAATCAGTGTTTTTTAACATTTTTTGGTGCATTTCTATGATTTTGGGAAATATTGCAAAACTTTTGCTCAAGAACACAGGTAAGTGTCACAGTAGTGCTTAGTATTGTAAGAATCCGTTACGACCTTTCCGAATAAATCACCCAGACAGCCGGACCTCCCACAGCAGGTGACCTGCGAACAGTTCTATAGATCGGCATCAAGGTGTCTGGAAGCAGATAATACTGTTGTGCCTAGCCGCCGCCCCTGGGAGAACGTGAACTAATGATTTTCAGATCAGCTGATTTATGAGAGCCGAACACATGGCTTCGTCGTCAAGCGAATCACAACCAACGAATATGACATCACAAATTGGGCCAGCCAACCTAAAAATTTGCAGTCACGTGACCGGAAGAGCGAGTGCCAACGCCGGGAGAAGAAATCCAGTTTTTTGAGCAGACTTGGTCGAGACTCTCATCTAGAGAGCACCTTTCGTCTCAGAGGTCCTGGAGTGACCGACTTCATCCTGCACTTTATTTTTCAGAGCAGCCCGCTCTAAGCTTCTCGTCAACTAATCCCTTTAACCCCGTTAGCTAGAACTTCCTTACGAAGTTACTCTATTTTCAGAGCTGTATGCTCTAGAGGCTGTGTACCGACCTTATAGTTCAGTTGTGACCGTACTTGCCGACATCTTCTCATCGAAATTATTCGGCTATTACGAAGGCCAGTTCCCTTTATGTCTAGAGGTAGATCAACAAATTTGTAAATAGTTGTAAAAAGTTTCCGACTTAAATTTAATAAAATTGTATTTTAATGTAGTAGACTGACTCTGAACATTTTTAGTTACGCGGAGTCTTAAGTTATCACAGTATATAGGAAATTAAAATATATTATTGAGTTGAATGCAGTGTAGGATCTCTAGCATAAGTGCACTCCATTGTACTCAAAATTTAACAAAAATTCCCTCTATTTTAAAATGTCATGAAATGTTTACCGAAATTCTATTCGTTTCCAGGATTTTATATCGCATTTGAACTAAAAATAGATACATTTAATCAGTACTGCATATTTTTGAAAAAGAGTGCTAAACACGTACTCAGATACCGTCAACTGAGATAACTTTGGCCCAACAGACGAAAAAAGATTGTATGTGCTGTAACTAGACAAAGGAGCGTGATTATCCCTTATTTATTGCAAGGGCCAATGGATGGCAGTACTGCCTTGACTTTCTCATAGTTTTGTCTTGTAGTTCCTCAATTTACCACAACTGCGGTACTGATCCCCTTTGCTATCACTAAAACGTATAATGTTGCTGTCTTCCAACTTTTCCTTGTAAATGTAATAGAGTGCGTGGTTCAGATCAGGAAAGCGAATTGCCTAAGTTTATTATTAATTGTTTTAACTATTTTCACTTTCATTATCTTGATTTATTTTGTGGTTTGCCAACTAATGAATATTTACTTCATTAGGGAAACTTTGTCCAAGGTCTTGGGGTATGTTTCGCCCAACATGGCAGTTGGGTCAGTGTCACTCCAACTATTCACTCTACTTCTAAAAAGTGTCCAGTTTCAAAGAGGCCAAAAAGGACAATGCTCCAGCTCGTCAGAAAGTAATAAATAAAACATTACAAACAAGCAAGTAAATCTGAAAGACATGGGGACTCTGAATTTACACATGTATGCTGTAGATAAATTTGTTATTGTGAAGTACGATGGTGTTAAATATGCTGGAAAGATTTTAAGTTTAAAAGATATCGACCGACTATTAAATGTATGTAAAGAAAATTCAAATTTTGGCGTTGGACAGAAAAACAAGAGAAAAAATTAGTGGGAAGAAGTGCGCGGGAATATCAATCCTTCGAAAATCGATTAAAAGAGGGATGAGATAATTGTTCCAGAACTGAATTATGTTTCTCCTCTATAGTTTGGACTATCAATTCATCAAAACATAAAAGACTGTTAAATACTGTTTTACTGTTTAACTATTATTATTTTCTTTTCTTGGAAAATTCCACTTATAATTTAAAACTAAAATCAGTTTTGCATAGAAAAAAATGTTGATTTATTGATTTTTTTTTCCAAATTAAGCTTGAGATCAACTCGTATTAGATAAGATATTATTGATAGATAATTTGGCAATACTTGTACATGGAATTGGCCTAAGCTATCTCAAGAATTTAAATTTTTTGTATTTCAAGAGTTGAGCCAAAGTTGCCCCAATTCAAGATAAAATTAGCCCCAAAATTTGAAAAAAATAAAAACTATTTAAAGTTTGTATGAATATTTTAACAATGGTTTATACTACAGTTAAATGTTTAAAATAATATATACCACTTACCATATCAAATTTTAATTGGTATAGAACTATTATTTGCTTTTCCTGTGAAATAAACTTGAAAAATGGAACAAAGTTACCCCAGTTGACAGTACCTTAAAACTGATGCGATTGGAACAATAACTGCGCATTGCTATCTATAGACTTCATATTCGCTTATGAATCTAAATACATTTTTACAGTGAAATTCCAATTTTAAAGGAATAAAGTAATGAATTAACTACTTAGAAAAATAAAGAATAGATAGAAACAATGTATTTGTATCGCGATTTGTGTGAAGAAATAAAAATATATGGTTTTTTTGTAGTTCCTGCAATTGTCGTATGCACTTTTTAGGTACTGTTGACGGGATTTCAGGTTTATTGTTGTGTTTTAAATTTAGGAATAACCCGTACGCCTGTTAATTCTGTTTAAACTAAAAGTCGGAATGGATCGAGATACATGTTTAACCCTATCAGGGGCAACAAACTCCACTGTTTGCACGATGTAGATTTTTTCCCCGATTTTTTTAACCTAAATAATCTTGAAAATTTTTTAATTAAAGGTTGCAAAATGTTTTTACTTCTTTAAACTGATAACAGATGGCAGTACTAGCCACTTTTCTGCTAATTTAACTGGAATAGATTGAATGCAAGGGGAAAGAAGACTAGATTTAGGCGTTTGCACTGTGCAAACGGCGCCCCTCAGAGGGTTAAGGAGAAGCGCACAGAAAATTGGCAGAAAAATAGAAGAAAAATTTATTAAAATCAGGAAATATACATTTTTACAAAAAAAAAAAAAACGAAAAAAAAAAACGAAAAAAAAAAACGAAAAATTTGGTTTTTGTTTCAAAGTATTTGAGTCCCTAGAAAGAAAACTACGTTTTTCAGAGTACTCCTGCAGCCACAGGATATTTTCATTGTTTTCCACGTTGTTGTTTGCGAGGGGTGTGGATCAGAACGGCAGAAGATTTATTTTCAACTCCGCAATTGTTAATGGTGGAGGCTCACCATAGGCAAGTCTTCTGTTCTAGGCTATCCCGTCATGCTCATTTGGATTCACATACAAAACATTTCACTAAAGTCACTGAAGTCGCTGGATGGTTTGACTTTAAGGGGGCTGGCTCACAACCTTTAAAACTTCAAAAAATCGATTTTTCGTTTTTGCTATATTCTGATTTTTGGGACATTTCTGAACAATATGCAAAAAACCGCATAAAAAAAAATTGCATTATTTCTCGAGTTGTGAGAGTTTATGTAAAGCTCACTCAGTTGCCATAGCCATGTTGTTCCTTCTTTAACTTCAGTTTTCTCAAATATGTGAATTTTTGGATTGCGCGCACTGTTACGTCCAAACTGTGTGCTAGACACACAAATTCTTTATCAGATTTGTATCATAAGCTTCTTTACACACTAAATCCAGAAAAGTAAAAAAAAAAATTGTAAAAAAATCTTTTACACTTGAAAATGTTTTTAAAAGTATGTAAATTTTAATTTTTTTTTTAAATTTTATGTAAATTATTCAATTTAAACTATATTTTTTGTATATCTTTTGGTTTTAAATTAAACTTGAGTGTATTATTAATTTAATTTCACCAAAAAATAGTTTCTGTATGCATATTTCTTAATTTTATGATGCGCGAAACATCCAATGATTTTTTTTCCCTTTTTAGTAATGTGTACATTTAAAAATAAAATCTAAAAATTATTTATGGCTTTACAAGTTCTATTTTTGTATAAAATATAACTGAAGACTTTTAATTTGCTTCTGACCCATATTACCCGGATTATCCAGATTTACAATTGTCCGGATTTCCTGTGGTCCTAGTTAGTCCGGATAAACGAGGTTTCACTGAATTAATATCCACGACACTTCTAAAAAGTATAAGCTTTCAGTAGGACTTCTTTGTAACTTTTAAGAGTAACAATATATCTGGCAAAGTTATGGACCTCTGTACACCAGTTCAATATTAAACCCTCTCAAACTAACGAATTATCCATTAAAAATAGTTTTACTTCTTTAGCACTAAGAAGATCGTAACCTTTGTCTCTTTTACGGTTTGGAGGTAACTATATTCATTCAGCAGACTGAAAATGAATACATCAGCGTAACACTTTGCTTTAATGAGTCAGGTTTTGATATTCTCTACTCGATCGAAAGGTCGAAGCGTCTGACAGAACTTGACTGAAAATACCGCAGGTGTGGCATGCAGACCAATTTTTCTGAGCCTTCACCTGATAGTTTGTGTCAGGTTGGAGTTATTCTTACTGTAGATGTGCTCCAGTGAGTTGGTTTGTAGGTATCATCCTTCTACATTGTATGGTTAATGCCATCATATTAGCAAAAGTGTGTCCTCCCCCAATCATCGAAGTTATCACATAGCGAGTCACACTACAGTCCTGTGACTGCAGAATTTCGACTACACAATGCAAGCTTCTCGATGATTTTCGACACAATCTAAGATTCGACATCAAATTCTGGTCATCGTGCTATTAAGGCAAATGGCATACCTGCTTATGGGTTTTAACTTATGAATAGCCTCTTACTAACAGTCTTCTTTACTAGTTGTTACCAGTATTTTGGAGCCTTTTTCTCAGTATAGACATTATAAATTGCGGAACATTTCATGTTTTTTGAAGGTCTAACTGAACCCGTTAATCCACCATTCCAATGATTCCACCTATCAAAAAATGTTAATGTCCTCTGACGAATTAGTTTCAACAAAACAAAAATTTGGTTTGGTTGACAGCACTACAGTCATTTTGCACTACAAAAGGGCAAATTTGACCAGGTCCTACTGCTTAAAGCCGATTCAGAAAGGTTACAAACATCCACGACAACTGTGGCATTCGAACCCATAGACTCTGGTATAGATTGCCACCGTCCTAGCCATTCTATCCTACATAAGTAGGAGAAATAACTTTTCAGGGCTTTATATGGAATTCAAATAATGCAATTACCCTTAAGTGAACTGAATTTGTGGTCTTTTGACATGTGGGATCCATTAGTTCATACACATGCCATTAATCGATAAAAAATTGCATGCAGAAACGGGAGGGTTTCAGTGTTTGGATAAACTGCATGTAGATTTATGTTCTACATTTTCCTATAACTGATGGCAAATTAAGGAATGTGAGCACTTAGCGCGTACTTCGGGGATCAAAGAATTAGGATACTAAAAATACTTGTCACCTATTTTCCTCAATATAGAAAAAATAATGTTGTGATTCAGCTTGATTAGAGAATTACTATTTTCTCTAACTGATTTGAATCAGTTTTACAAACTGTGAACTGCTATTTAAAAAAAGTTATTTAAAGGGAGCCATGCAGTTTCTAGAAAATGACGTTATAAAATTATTAAAGTTTAAGTTTATTATTAATAAATCCTAAAAA
This sequence comes from Dolomedes plantarius, assembly GCA_907164885.2. Taxonomy (NCBI): domain Eukaryota; kingdom Metazoa; phylum Arthropoda; class Arachnida; order Araneae; family Dolomedidae; genus Dolomedes; species Dolomedes plantarius. Next base: position 147,276,336 of record OU015500.1, on the reverse strand, counting down.
AACTAAAAGCAAGAAAAGTATCACTATATAAATCTTGTTAAAAATATTCATGCTAATTTTTGTAAAATATACATTATTTCGATATAGAAATTATCACGCTATATTAAATTAATTTTTTTAAATTTTCAATTTAACAATTTTTAAATAAACGTATATTTAAGTATTGTTTACGTAGACACAAATTGTTTTACGAAACAATCCCTATTTAAAAAAGTTTATATCCTTTATAAAGGCATTGAATACGTAGAATATTGGCTCAGTTTAATTTAAGGGTAAAGAAATTGTTTTTCCAAAAAATTCCTTCATTTCATGGAAACTTATGCTCGTAAACTATTATAAACCAAGTCTATGGATTATATTAAAATTTGAAAAAAAACTGAAAGTAATATCATCATATTTTAACTAAAATTTAATCACAGTTATGTTAGTAAATTAGTAGAAACATAATCAAGTTTCAAAATAACGGGTAAAAAGTAAAATTAAATAATCCACTGTCTTTATAGGATAAAATAAGATGCTAAGAAAAAGACGTTGCATTTGTCATTGTTATTCGCGTGACACAATTACTAGACTAGCGGCACAAAACGTTTAGAGTGTATCCTAGAAAAAACTAAAAATATTAACTCAAGACATAATATATTTTCCAATTTCACTTGTTATGTGGTGTTACAGTCAGGGTTTCCAGACCTGAGATTTTATAACCAGATATGTGCTTTTCAATGACCATATGGTTTTATGGGTATTTCTTTTTCAAAAGTGTCTGAAAATCTGGGTTTTTCCCTTATGAGTTAAAAATATAGGAGAAAACTAACATTTAATTCCCTTTATAAGCGTAATTTAATGACAATATGACAGTGTGATTAAAAAAATTCAGCTTACTATGACATTATTATGCGTTTGAATGTAAAATGTTTCAGTGACTGTAAAATCACACAAGTTGAGATCAGTGTGACTGCATGGTATTATACACTGAAGAACCAAAAACACTGGTACACCATGCTAATATCGTGTAAGGTCCCCACGAGCACGCAGTAATGCCGGAACACGACGCGGCACGGCCTCGACTAATGTCTGAAGGGATCCTGGAGGCAATTCACACCATGAATTCTGCAGGACAGTCCACAAATCCACAGGAGTGCGAGGGGATGAAAATCTCTTATGAGCAGCACATTTCAAGGCATCCTAAATATGCTCAATAACGTTCCCGTCTGGGGATTTAAGTGGCCAATGGAAGGGTATAAAGTCAGAAGAGTTATCCTGGAGCCACACGGTAGTAACTGTCGACGTGTGGAGTGTCGTAATTTCCTGCTGGAATAATCCAAGTCCGTTGGAATGCACAATGGATATAAATGAGTGTAGATGATCGACCAGGATGCTTATGTACCCTCCACTAGTCACAGTCGACACTAGACGTATCAGGGATCCCATATCATGCCAACTACATAGGTATCACCTACCATGCAGTTCTAAATGGTATGGTATATACCAGGGGTGGCCAACCGGTCGATCTTCGACATGATTTTTGTCGATCGTGAGCCATAATTTTATACATATAGGGACTAAGTTAGTGACGATAAGCTGCTCATTTTCAACATAAAATGAGAACTAGTCGATCGCCGAATAAAAAATCATAGAAAAGTCGATCGCCAACTAAAAAAGATTGGTCACTCCTGGTATATACCATATGGTATATACCATACCATCTCAGAGGATCCACCAACTTGAACAATCCCCTTTTGGTATGTCCCCGGTCCAAGGATTCATGAGGTTGTCTCCATACTCGTACACGTCCATCAGCCGGATGCAACTGGAAACGAGACTCATCAGACTAGGTAACGTGTTTCCAGTCATTAACATCCAATGGAGGTATTGGTGGACCCAGACAAGGCGAAAAGTTTTTTGCCGTGCAGTCAACAACGGTACACGAATGGGCCTGAAGCTCTGAAATTCCATATCAATGAAGGTCCGTTGGACAGTTCACACGCTGACACTTCATGATGCCCCAGCATTGAAATCCACAGCAATTTGAGGAAGTTTTGCACGTCTATCTCGTGTCCGGATTCTCGTCAGTCTTACATTGTAGAAAATCTTTGCACTTACAACAACAGCTATAAAACAGTTTGTTACTACGGGTGTGGAAGTGTAAATCTTTTTTATCGTCAATCAATCGTTTCCAAGATTTTATGAAATTTTTGCATTTCGATTAGTAAGCTCTTATCAACTGTATTAATGCGGGTGTGGGATACGATTGGAATTGAAGATATTTGCCATATAGTTTCAATGCTCACCGCAACGATTTCCGCAATATGTAAAACAGATGGCTCCCTCCGAGTATCCGATTTAAGCTTTAGCTGAAATCTTACAAAATTATAAAATTTCATGACCTCCTTATGCTTAGGTTCTGACCAAAGAAGTGTGCTTGCACGGCACGTGTGCTTGCGCATGCGCACGGGCAGAGGAGTAATAACCAGACAAGGACATCCACCCCAACACACGCACGGGAAGCAAAAAATGTTTCAGTGGCTGCTTAATTTATTATTGTTTCCTCGCTCTTTCGCGGTTACAAATTATATAGAAAAGATAAATTTGAATCAGATTTTGAGAAATTCAAATAAAATTCGCGGATAGATAGACTCAAAGTAAATTTAAAATATTTTAGGATATGCTTTTGGAACGGTTGGGTCAAATTAATTTCGCTATTAGGAAAGAATTTGACAAAATTGGGTTTTTCGCTTCACCCTGCTGGACATCTTGGAGTTCAGACGGGTTAAAGACGCAAACCGCTTCGTTCAGATGTCATTGAAGATGTTGCCACCGCTACTGTTGAACAATCAATGGATAATGTTTTAGTCCTTAGTAGTGCAAGTGCAGTGATTGTCACGACACTTGGGTGATTCCTATCGCAGAGTGGGAAACGTACAGATAAAAATGGTGCATTGTTTCCCGTACAAAATCAGTCATAATCAACAGTTGCTGGTCATCGATAGGGAGAAGCGATTGACCTTTTCATTGAAATTTCTTGCTAGAGTTTAAGTGCACTCATCTGGGCAATGGCAGATTCTGTGGAGCAACGGGGAACATTTCTCTCTCAGTAGAACAGCGAACACCCATAACTGCCGCATTTGGGACACGGAATTCCGCGTATCTTCCATGAGATTCCTCTTCTCTCCCCAAAAGTTACAGTCCGCTGTGGATTCACAGTCAAATTCATTCTTGGACCTTTCTTTTTCGAAGAAACTACTTCCAATGGCCTTGCGATGTGCAATGTGACGGCCGACAGGTAAAAAATGATGCTCCAAACTTTTGCTGTACATCATTTTCAACATCCGCAATGTCTTGACTCAATTACTCTATACACTGGACTCCACGCATCGGGTTTACAGCAGTTTCTTCGGCAACGTTTCACTAATGGCAGAATAATCAGTCGTGCGCTTCCGAAAACCTGGCCATCTCGTTCTCCGAATCTTTACCCGTGTGATATTTGGCTGTGGAGACACTAAAAAGATCATGTTTGTCGAGGACGTCTGGTAACCTTGGTTTACTTGAAAGAAGGTATCACTCTGCATGTGAGAAGCATTTCAGTCACGATCTGCAGTTGAAAAATCTGTCTACAGACTGTATATTTTACATCTTCAAGAGGGGAACCACATTGTGCAGTATTTTCTGCATCGATAAGGTCCTTGTCATATGAATGTTTGGTACGTTCAAATAAAATATGTTTTTGTGTCTTGACCATAAGTTAAGTTGTACAGCATCGTCTCGGTGATTCCGGGAACTGATTTTATTCGTGTAATCCGTTTCCCCATGTCATGAGTAGTACGTGTTCAAAAATGAAACTTATAGTATAAGTGGTTCAATATATAGAGATGTGTGAGTAGGACTGTATTAATTCTGACCACCTGGTACAAGGAATTTGGTACTGGCGCTATGGAATGGTAAATATAGAAGCATCTAGATTGCAGAAAAATAGTAACATATAAAGAAGAGAGATATCAAAGTGGTTCGTAAGGTGGAAATGATATCATATGAGAACATATGACGTCATAAGTTTAATTCTGTAATAGCATACAACAAGAGATATATGGAAGTTTGTCGTACTGCGGAAATAATATCATACGAGAGAATTTATGACATTTCACTTTAATTATGGAATGCAATTAGGAATGCGCTCCTAGTGACACTGAGTAATAAATATACTAGGGACTAGACTGTGCCATTCAGTAAAGTTACTCGCATTCGAATTAGAGAACGGGTAGTGATATCTAAGATAATAATCATGTCTATTTTTCTTTTACTAAATATCTTAAGAAACGTCTTTATCGAGGCGAAAAGCATTAAATTTGCACACAGATGCTCGATGAATAAACAGCTATTAAGTTTAATGATTTGGGCTAAAAAAACTAAGATACATAGAATAATCATTTTGCTTGTCTGCTTTGACGTCATTTTAAAAAGCCGAAAAAGGCATGGTCTACTGACGAAAAGGTGTGGCAAATACACAAGCGGCTAGAGTGTATTGTTGATAAAAATTCGAGCATTCTAGCTGAACAGGGAGTAGTGGTGTTTTAAACGATATTTATGCTTTTTCAGACTTTTGAGACTGTCACACGTTAAATCTTTACAGTATAAAAATCATTGTATTTTGGTGATTTCACAACTATTTAGTTGGTGATTTGGTCTAGCCTCTTCAGGGGTCACCTATTTTTATTATTTTATAAAAATTAAATAATTTGCTGAATTTATATGTAAATGACAGTAAACTTTGTACATATTAGTGAGCTTGAGAAACAACAAATGACATCAGTCTACGGGTCTATATTTTCTGAGAGGATAATTTTTTGTTGCAAGCCAGAAATTTCTAGTGTGAGTTGTGAGTATATAGATACCCCGAAGTTCTGGAATTTCACTTTACGATTGTTACTTATTTATTTTAAGTAGAAAAGTTTAATTTATCTGCATAATTTCTTATCTTTGTAAAGTAATTTCATTGCTGGTGGTTCAAATATGAACCATCGCGCATGCAGCATTTACTGTCACTAGATGGCAGCACTATCTATTTTTTTCATTTTTTATTTTATTTAATTATTATTTTTTGTGGGGGGTTGGAGCGCTCCGGTAAATTTTTTGTGACACCAGGGCTAATTAGACCGGGACCTACAGTTTAAAGCCGATTTCGAACGGCTACATATATCCATGGCAACAATAGGATTCGAAACCACAATACTATCGAAGTAGTTTTTCTAAGTTGATGGCAATTTGATTTTTGATTCGTGAAAGTTTGGTTTTGATTCGTGAAACCTTGGTTAGTTTTTTTACCCTTTCTTATATATAGAGTATGACTATGAGGCAAATTTTTACTTTCCTTTGACTTTGTACTGCATCACTATGACTAGAAAAAATCTTACTGTTTCTGAGGCACTTGGAATTTTTGATTTATATACTTTTACATACTTTTTATACTTATTTATATACTTTTTACTTTCATTATATAATTTTCATTACATACTTTCAATTATATACTTTTTACTTTCATTATATACTTTCATTTATGAACTTTCTACTTCATTTATTTATTTGTTTTTGAACAGATAATTATTTTAATAAATATTGTGTATAAATATAAATAAATGAATGCATAGATATGTATATATATATATATATATATATAGTAAACAGATTGCAATGGACATGTCTTTATATTTTTGGTCTATATTACTATTAATTTCATAGGGTTATAATGGATTAGCCAGTCAGAACAGACGTTCTTATATACAGTGCTCTAAGTGCATGGTGGTTCAAAAATGGACCACTTCCCTCTGCCTAAACAAAAGCTGCATTAAAAATTTTTTTTACAGAATATGGTCCTAATGGTAATATTTCTTCAAATATAAAGTTTTGTCCTCCCCCCCCAAAAAAATATTTTGATTTAGTGCCCCTGAAAGGGCTAGATGTATGACTAAAGGAATTATTATTGTCTGTCTTGTCGTCATTTTGGAAAGCTTATTGGAGTCACTGAGGTATTACATAAGCCAGTTTTAATCACTTGCCATATATGCCGTCCTCAACTACGCTCAGATATTTCGTGCAGGTCGTCTATTTAAGATCTGCCCGTTTCGTACTTGCATGTTTATTCCAGATATGGTTTTATACCAAGATTTGATCGATTATTTTTTGTCGAAAATTTACTTACATTATTTCATGGTTACAGAGTCTGGCGACCTAGGAAGACCAGGGCTCAGGCGAAATAGACTTTTAGGTTCCTTCTCTGTCAGGTAGTAGTTCTGAAACGTTATTTTAACGTAGGATTACGGTCCTCAATAACGGTCCTGCGACGAAGAAAAATTTGTCCGTCGTCGCGAGTTATAAATTTGGCAGAGCACCAGACCCAGTGGAGTAAACAGTTAAACAGAAAAGTACGAAAATGCGTTGAAGAAAGAAAAGAGGTAAGCAACGATAAGTAATCCTACGTTAATAACAAGTGGTAGTTTCGTTATAAAAGTCAAATACGATCAAATTGTTGAGACTGGCTTTCATTTTCTTCGATGAAAAAATTGAGAACGCCGCCTAACGGCTGTTTTCGTATTATGCTAGTCTGTGTGGAACATCTCTTGCGTTGAGGCGTCTTCGTCTGGGTGAGAAATGGCCAATAACTTTAAAAGTAGTCTTGTTTTTTTATACACCTGCTTTGTGCTTGGATGTGTCAATTTACCGCATTTAACGGAATTTTTAGAGTTGTAGTGAATTTATTACAAAATATTGATTTGTATTAGGATCATTGACCGCAAAGGGCCGACTGTTCGGTTTTATACTTTTTTATGTATGTTGATCTTCACTTAGATTAAACAGTGTGTTGATCTTCACTTAGATAAACTCCACTCCACAGTGGGGCTTTATTTCAACATCTAAATCAGCGGTTCCCAACCGGTGGGTAGCGACCCAATAGTGGGTCGTGGAAGGGTTACAGGTGGGTAGCGACTCGATCCTAAAACTATCTGAAACCATCGAATAAGCCATCAGAAAAGATAAGAAAATTCGAAACAAATCGAATTGTGTTTTGATTGTTTTCTTGGTTCTTGATTTTTGGCATCTATGGCAGATAACAGAACCACTACATCCCTCCCAGATGACTAACATAGTCACACAGTTGGTGTGACTATGCCAACGCCGCTCCTCCATATATATATATATATATATCGGACCTCTATTTAACGAAGTCGCTAAATCCCGAAAAAAGTTCGTTATATGGAAAATTCGTTAAATAAAGATTCACCTTTTAAAATACTTTAAACTACACAAAACAGATTTTAAATTCATAAACACTAAATATTATTAATAACAGTAATTGATACCACCTTTATTTTTAAATCAATGTTTATTTGTTTTATAACCCATCAAACAGAAATCTGCAAGGAAACAAAGAATATAACAAAAACATTTTTCGGTTAGACACTGTATTTTGAATTAAAAAAATTATATTAAAATTAATGAATTTTAATGACATTATCGCATGTATTATACCAAGTAATTTTAAGCATACATTACCCCATGCGTCCGTAAATTTAATTTATGATAAAGTCTGTTAATTTTGTCTTGAGTTTTTTGTTTGAAAAAGTGTTTTCTTTCATCTTTGCAATGCACCAAAAAACCCTACAGGCGTATGTTCTTCAAACTACAACCCGCGTCGGAATGAGTTATAAGAAAGTTAATGTGTTAAATGTGTTAAAAGAATGAATAAGTTTGAAATGTTCAGAAATATTTTGAGAAATATGGAGAAAAAAATATTGAATCACAAGTAAAAGTTCGTTAAATAGAGGTCCGACTGTATATATATATATAAATATATACACACATATATATATATATATATATATATATATATATATATATATATATATATATATATATATATATATATATATATATATATATATATATTTGCAATATTCGATGGTAAATTATATATACATAAGGAAGGGATACGATACAAATAAGGTTTTTTACTCCACCATGGACCGATGTACCGTGGGGGTATTCCGATAAGGAAAGATGGGTCGCCAGCTGAAAAAGGGTGGGAACGACTGATCTCAGCTATCGCCACCACATTAATAATTTGTTTAAAACAAAAATCATAATCTCTAAACAAAAATGTACATCTCTAAACAAAAATGTACATCTCATAAACAAAAATGTACATCTCTAATGTACAGGCAGCCTTTGATCTAGCGTTCATTGGCAAGACATGCTCATAGGCAAAACATAACCCATGACCACACGAGAGGGAAAGGGATACCAAATGCAATTTATTTTTTTTGTAAATTTCGACATCATCGTCTATATTGAACTGCACATGTGTAAACAGGAATCGCAGACGTGTGATTTTAAGAGTCCATGTGTGTTCATGGGTGATCTTTTTTTTCCAAAAATATCTCAAATCTGAGTTTCTACTTGTTAGTTTAAAAATATCGCAAAAAATAATATTTAATCGTCATTGTGAGCATAATTTTATTAGGTAAATGTAATTATTAATTAATTGGTGTGATTATGAAGTTTAATTATACAAATGCAATTTTTAATTAATTTATGTGATTATGGCATTTAATTATGTAACCAGTAAATTAATGATTGCAAAATGATAAAAGTGAAGATTATTTTGACTGAATTGTCGTATATTTCCATAATATCAAAGATGATATATATATATATAAAATTTCCACTCTGACTAGTGAATACGTGGAAATATAATATATATATATAATATTTCCACTCTGACTAGCGCCAGGCTTGGTGTTCTTTGGTTAAGTACTTTTATTCAAACTTAATTCAATTATTAATCAATTCTTCTGTTAATCATGGATTGTACGGTGTATGAGTGTTTTTATTATATAGATCATACTCATCCGAAACAATCCATTGGTTTTTAGACAGCATTCACACAGCTGATGAAGAAATGCTGTCAAAAACCTTATTCATTCTTTTATTTTCATGTTATTTGTTCCTGGCTGCAAGTAGCTTTAGAGCTATTACTGGTTTTCTCTTTCATCTTATTTATAAATATATATATATATATATATATATATATATATATATATATATATATATATATATATATATATATATATATATATATATATATATATATATATATATATATATATATATATATATATATATATATATGTAGTCAAGTCATGCAATTTCACCTTTCTAGACATTTGTGCTAATATCCACGCTACTAAACCATGGAAAAATTCTACTTCTTAAAATGTTCAAAATATATATTTAAATGATTATTCAGTGCATTAAGAAGATTTAGTGATACGAGGTGCAGTAAATTTTATTTTACATTCATTTTTTTCTATTACTATACTTCACATCATGTAGATAGAATTTACGCTTTTCCTTAAACTTGCTTGAAAAAGTTTTCAAAGTTGAGTTCAACGGCTAACTTAATTTTTATTTCATTCCGAAAGTTGGACCATTAATCAGCTGAGACGAAAAATAGAAACTATGCTCTGCACTTGACAATATGACCCCTGAAAAATAACCGGGAACTTTCTGTCTCGAACAAGTAGAAAAAAGTGTTTACGATGACTTAAGAGAACTCCAGACTTAAGTTTGTTCCCGGATTATTTGATCACCTCTTAGTCCTTCTTGTTTGTTACTTAAGAGATTACGAACAGGCCGCGCGGATTTTCGAGTGTTGTCTATTCCTTTTTTAACAAAGTCTCTTGTATTAATTAGGATCTTTCTCGATTTCCCAGAAAACTCCGCAGATTTATTTAATGATACTACACCGTTTTTATTATAGTGGTCCCGATAAATTTTATATACCCTGGGAAATTTCCGTTTTATGTTTTCTGTTTCTCCACTAAAGAATTTCTAACAGTAATATATTAGCTTTCATAATGAAACTGTGTATATATATATATATATATATATATATATATATATATATATATATATATATATATATATATACTAGCTGAATACTCACGCTTCGCTACGGAGAGTACATTCAAATTAAATACAACGGTCAATGTATGCAATTAATGCCAAAAAATAAATAAATATATATATATATATATATATATATATATATATATATATATATATATGTATAAAAAAATCGTAAGGGATATTTATTTTTTTTTATAATATCCAATCGTCTGCTGCATTAGAAAGAAAAAGAATATTTTTTGTCTATTTAGTTGTTATGCACGTGACGATAAATTTATTTAAAGCACCAGAAAAAGAAATCACGTGATCAACATTTAATAAATTAAATTATAAAAATTAATCTTTAGAAATTCACTAAAAATCAGAAAATCGACGTATGGTTCGAAAAAGGATTCATTTTAAAGTAATTTTTATGATCTTTCTCGTGATATAAATTGTATAACCCTCAAATTATTATTTTAAATGCAAACTTAAAAAAAGTTACTAAAACAGCTTAAAAATTTAATTTTAAAAAATCTAAGAAGAATTTTTTACAAATCTCCTTTATTGCACCCCTACACCATAAGAAGAATCGCCATACAAAATGTAAGCCCTTTAGGTCCAGCGGTTTGGGCTGTGCGTTGTATGTCAGTGAGTCAGTTACGGAACTGTTTTATATATATAGATAATATTCCCAATACATCAGGTCCATAAATTATAACCTGAAAGGGAAAACTAGCCCATATTTACATGGCTGGACCTAGAATCAGCATGAAAGGAATAAAAATTAGATTTACATGCAGTCAGGCCAAACTTCTTAGTACATCGTTTATTAGCGTAAAAATACACCCTTTCATTCCCGGTATATATATATATATATATATATATATATATATATATATATATATATATATATATATATATATATATATATATATATATATATATATATAAATATATATATATATATATATATATATATATATATATATATATACATATATATATATATATATATATATATATATGTATATATGTGTGTGTGTGTGTGTGTGTGTAAAGTGGGTTGCCAAATTATTAGGGACACTACGGAATTTCTGAAATTTCGACATTTAAATGTATCTTATTACCAAAAATACTTATTCCCATGCATTTTCTCATTTTTCATGTATTGTTGGCAATATTAGAAATACTCTTTACAAATTGGCAACACCTGCGTGCATTACTCTGTAGCAGGTAAAATCGTGTGTTCGAATGTGGGTAATTCGTACCGGTTCAACAGAAAAAACAGGAGTGGAAGTTGTGTTTACTATTGTGTTATTTTAGTAAGTCTTGTTTAATATTGTATTATTTTTTCTATTTTTGCAGTCAATATTTTTGTTTTTTTATGCTTTAATCTTTAAAAATGTCACTATTGGGTTTTTCAGCATGGGAAAATTTCCCCAAGAAAATGTACTGAAATAAAGACGCTTCTGTTAAACACAAAACATTCCGAAAGACGGATAGCATCGATTGCCGTTGTTTCTAAATCAGTGGTTAACCAGATTAACAAAAAAATCGACAATAATGTGAAATTCGAAGTGGTCCGTATAGGGAAAAGTGGAAGAAAATGCATTACCACCGGTCGTAATGACCGCAAGATAAGGGATGCCTGTCTCGAAAATCGGAAACAGAGTGTGTCTCATCTCACCACTATGATCAATGACGAAGGGATCAAGTCTCCAAAAAGACAGTCCAGAGGAGATTGGCTGAATGGAACCTGATGGGTCATCGCCCAACCGTAAAACCACGCCTGACTGAAGCAATGAAGGAAAAGCGACTGTTATGGGCTCGATAATACAGAGGCTGTTCACACATTTTTTAGACGACGTATATTGTATTCACAGAACTAAATTACCTAAAATTCTTGTGTTTTAAGTGTTCTATTTGAAATCCCTTATTCTGAACTATCTTTCGACACCACAATTTCCAGGATAATAATGTCTTTTGAAGTGTCAGAAGAGGTATTCTATCCCATTCCTTCTGAACAGCTTTCCAGAGTCCTGCAAGGGTTTTGGGACGACGTTTGGATAATGCAGATTTTAAAAGTCCGAAAGCACAAAAATCCATAGGTGATACATCGGGAGATTTAGTAGGGATATCAGTGAATGGTATGGCCTTGATACCAGTTTTTTGTTCCATTTCTTTTAGGAAATTTACAGTGGATTTTGATGTGTGACTGCTATCTTTGTCCTGATGGAGTCCCACAGATTGATGGCACTGTGGGTAAAGCGATGGTATTTCATTAAGAAAAATTGGCGATAAAATATGGTCCTGATAGCATTTGGAGTTAATCTTGACATTTTGTTCCACTCTCTTTATTTTTAACTTGCCATTATAAGAAAAACGAGCAACAATCATGAATCCCTTTGAAAAACTTTCTTTCGATTCTTTGAACCATGTACTTAAATTTTTTTCTCCCCTTTTATGATAATTAATGGTTCTTTTTTTGTTGCAATCATTTAAATACACCCATGATTCATCTATTGTGACAATTTTTTCCATTTTTCTTTGGATAAGTGTTTCTCATATAGAATTCTACAGCGTGTCCTACTTTCAGCGATATGATTTGGAAGAAGACGATGCACATTACGTTTTTTCGCTTTCTTAATATTTAAATCAATGTTTGTCATTTTGTTTACAGTGGACACCGAGCATTTTAATGATTTTGCAACTGTCCTTTGAAAAGGGGGATTTTCTTTTAACATTAAACAACGTATCTTTGCAATAGTCGAAGATGTCCGTTTTTCCTTGGATACTTGTTTGGAATTTTTGTTCCACTTGAGGCTCCAATTTGACGTTTTTTTCCTTTCTTGTTGACGATATTACCTATCGATGCTTTAGATATCACAAAACCATGACTCTCACATCGTTTTTGGATAACGGAGTATGCATATTTCTCTTAAATAGCATAAATGTAGCCTTCGAACCACTGCTTTGTTAAAAACGCCATTTTGTATAAAAACAAAACTTTCAAGCCGCAGACGATAATTTTGACTTTTAAAAACACAGTACAATTGCAATTATTTCTTTTGCAGCAAACGATTTTTTATTACCGCTTACCAAAATCGTCTAAAAAAATGTGCGAACAGCCTCTGTACAAGGATATGACAGGTGAGGACTGGAGTCAAGTAAATATGGTTTATTACTGCGTAATATTCCTGAACAAAGAGTTTTTGATGCTTAGTTAGTATTTTACGGGTCTGCTTCTCTGACAAGTCAATTTTCCAAATTTTTGCTGATAAAAGCGCATTTGTGCGACTTCGCTCCGGAGAGAAATTTCATCCTGAGTGCCTCGTGGAGAGTGTAAAACACCCATTAAGCATTATGGTGTGGTCTGTGATGCCAGAGAAAAGAATGGGGCGCCTATACATCGTCCAGGGGACAATGAGGCAAGGCCACTACAAGCAAGTCCCGGAAAATCGCCTCAAGCCGATGAGTGGTTCCTTGATGATGAGAATTACGTATTTACGCACGAGTCAGCCCCCTGCCATAAAACCAGAAGTGTAATAGCCTTCCTGGCTCAAAATAATGTAAGAGTTTGTCCTGGTCAGGCAATTCACCCGATTTGAACCCGATCGAAAACATGTGGGAGCTTACAAAAAGGAAAATAGCGAAGGAACAGATCACTAACAAGCGGCAACTCATCGAAAAGCTGATACACGTATGGAATCATTGTCCAGAACTGAAAGGAAAAGCAAAAACATGCATTGAGAGCATGCCTCGACATCTCGAAGCCGTAATTTCGGCAAAGGATGGCATTACAAAATATTAAGCGTTTTGCCAATTTTTTTCAAAATGACTGTTTAAGATAGAATAAATACATATTAATAACAAATATGATCTTTTCGTGTTCTAAATAAAACAATATACGCAACTAAAATAAATTACATTATCTCTAACCATAAATTTGTAATCATATTTGCAAATAACAATGGAATTGTCTAATTTTCAAGGTGTCCTTAATAATTTGGCAACCCACTGTATATATATATATATATATATATATATATATATATATATATATATATATATATATATATATATATATAACCCAAAACCCTTTCAAAATTCCAAATTTCAGTCAAAAATGCTTGGGCATAACGAGTTAAAAAGTAATTGCGCATTTCGAGTACAAGAACAAATGAATTGGTTTAAATAAGGCATATTCTATAACGACTGTTATCTTTTATAGAACCCCAGTTTTTATCCATTCCGTCCGAGCCCAGATTTCAGGGTACCAACCATTGCTGCAAGAGTTTCAGCATCACATGAGTATACCTCAATTAGGTTATAAATCGACGCGCGTCAGCGAACATGCGTGATTTTGGGAATTATTGTTGTCCCAAGAAGGTGTAGCAGAATGACAAACAAATAGTAGTTTTGCCGAGGAGAAAGCGGATTTGTGTTCTTAACCACTCGACTACGACTTCCCCTTCTGTGGCATGCCGGTTCCGGTCATTATTCCACGGTGCAGTGCCGGCCTGTTATATATATATATATATATATATATATATATAAAACCCAAAACCCTTTCAAAATTCCAAATTTCAGTCAAAAATGCTTGGGCATAACGAGTTAAAAAGTAATTGCGCATTTCGAGTACAAGAACAAAGGAATTGGTTTAAATAAGGCATATTCTATAACGACTGTTATCTTTTATAGAACCCCAGTTTTTTACATTCCGTCCGAGCCCAGATTTCAGGTTACCAACCAATTGCTGCAAGAGTTTCAGCATCACATGAGTATACCTCAATTAGGTTATAAATCGACGCTCGTCAGCGTACATGCGAGATTTTGTGAATTATTATTGTCCCAAGAAGGTGTAGTAGAATGACAAACAAATAGTAGTTTTGCCGAGGAGAAAGCGGATTTGTGTTCATAACCACTCGACTACGACTTCCCCTTCTGTGGCATGCGGGTTCCGGTCATTATTCCACGGTGCAGTGCCGGTATGTTATATATATATATATATGTGTGTGTGTGTGTGAGCGAGTTACTTTCAGCCGCTAGAGGGCCCTCCCACAACTTCCTGTTTGAAGACGAAATACGCCAGTTGGAAGTACGCTCTCGTGGAGGAGAGGTCGCTTTGCTCGAGTAGGAGCTAAGAAACCTCATTTCATTATATATTTAAGTGTCTTGTGTCGTGATAAAATAAATCCTGTGAGTGTGTACGAAGGCGTCATTCCTCAGTTCAAACAACCCCCCCCCCCCACATATATATATATATATATATATATATATATATATATATATATATATATATATATATATATATATATATATATATATATATATATATATATATATATATATATATATACAGTGATTTCCGCTTATAAGAATCACGTTTGTTATTACTGTTTTTGATTCTTATAAGGGGTTGATTCTTATAGCCGAAATTTAGGTTGTTGGACAGGCACACACACACACACCTATAGATACATATATTAGATAATTTACTATAAAATACTCTTTAATATACGTTAATTATCTTTTATTAAAATTATTTTTAGAATTTTAAAAATACAACTTAATTTCTAGACCTAAAAGCAGATACACATGATTATAGTAAGAGAAGAAAAAAAATCTAATATTTGGTACAACATACCTGCTTAACAGTTTAACATTTCAACTACAGGAAGGGTGCAAGAAAAAGTTTTCTATGGTAGTTTGACGTAATGAAGTTTTCGGGAGGCTGTTTATACCTCTTTCGATACCAATAGTCTCAGACCAAGATTCACCATCTAGCTTACGTTTCACGGTTTGATAAGGTGCTGAATCTAATAATGTCACGTTTTCCGAAGTGATAGAGGACAGTTCCCCGAAGATATATGCGTTTCAGGGTCCAGGAATCCGCAGACCAGGATGTGGGAGGTGGGAAAAAAAATCCCTGTCTTTCTCTGTCACTGGAGAAAAGTGAAATCGGATCCGCACGGTTAGGATGCCCCTGGGTCAAGCTAATAGGGCAGTGTTTAGCTAAAGCGTTAAGGGGAAACTATTATGTTATACCTAACATAGAAAGGGATGCATTTTACGACTGTATTCCATCCCATCTTATCAATCTTTCATTTAAAAAGAATAAAGAAAGAACTTCGTACCTTTTGGGGGTTTAAGTGGCTTTTTTTTTTTTAAAATGAAAGGAAAGCGAAGAGTGTAAACTGATTCTTAAAACCGGTGGATTGATTCTTTAAAACGAAAATTTTAACATGGAAATAATACATTTGTTTTTGTTTTCGCAATATTGATTCTTATAAACGGTTGATTCTTATAACCAATGATCACTATAAGCGGTGGTTACTGTATATATATATATATATATATATATATATATATATATATATATATATATATATATACACTGCTGGCCACTGTAAATGCAACACCCTGAAGGAAACATGGAAATAACATGAAATTTACAACATGCATTAGCGGAGGTGAGATATGCAAATGATTAGAATTTCAGCGCAGACGCACATCACGCGCACCCGTGGCGCCACTTCAAAGCGCTATTGAAGGCATGGAGATTTCGACGATTTCAAGTTCGGCAATTGTGTTTTTCTTGTGGTTTAAAAAAAAACGATCAATTATGCATCGTCGAAAACAGCGATCATCTTTTGATCAAGTATCCGAGTTCGACAGAGGAAGGATAGTGGCCTACCGAGATTGTGGATTATCTTTCACGGAAATCGGTAGTCGTGTTGGACGAAACCAAACAACTGTAATGCGGATATGTGATCGTTGGATGCAGGAAGGTACGACGGACCGGCGTGTTCGATCGCACCCACCTCAGCGCACCACTTCACGTGATGACAGGCAAATTGTGCGCATGGCAGTGACGGATCGCTCAGTCACATCACGAACCATAGCACAGCACATGCAGTCTGTAACGCATCATCCAGTGTCTGCGAGTACCATTCGACGCCGTTTACAGCAGAGTGGTCTGTCCGCAAGACGTCCATTGCTTTGTCTACAATTGACGCAGAACCACAGACGTCTCCGCCGCCAATGGTGCGATGACAGAAGGATGTGGACAGCAGAATGGAATGAAATTGTCTTTACTGACGAGTCACGCTTCTGTCTGCACCACCACGATGGTCGCATTCGAGTCTGCAGACACCGTGAAGAGAGGATGCTGAACAGCTGCGTTATGCACCGCCACACTGTTCCTGCACCGGGTATTATGGTATGGGGCGGTATTGGATATCACTCTCGCACACCTCTAGTACGCATTGCCGGTACTTTAAACAGCCAGCGCTACATCTCCGAGGTGTTGGAGCCATAAAAATTACATCTTGTGTTTCTTTTGTTTCACCGGTTTTGAATACGAATTCGGTTATAAAAATGTGATTTCGTTTTTGTGACTTTTATATAGGTTTCTACATAACGTGCCATATTCATCCTTATACCACATTGGAATTGCACAGCTCATTCGATATTGCCATTATAAGTAAAGAAATTGATTTCGAAGTTTATTGCCTAGTTGTTGGCTTTCTACAGTGGTTTTATTTTTTTTTTTTTTGCTAATGTCCCTGTTGGCTGACGACATTAGACCCCAGTCCGGTGTACATATGAATCCAAGTTAAATAGAAATACTCAAATCACACAATCACGGATCAATTTAATTAACAAGCGATGACACCGGCGCTGAACGATGCGTTGCAGTGCCCCTTTCTAGACGGGGCTCTTTTTTGCAGGCGGAAGACTGACCGGTTCACCAGAATAAAACCAAGTCTTATGCGGTAATTGAATCCGCGCCCCGGGCGTGGCAGGTTGCTGCCGTAACCATTTAGCCTCTGGGAGACTTTCTACAGTTGTATTTGCAGATAGTGGAACCACTCCTTTATCACCACTACTATACACTAACGTTAGACCATCTACATTCTATGAACTATTCTCGGATAACATTGCACTCAATGTTTTTTTATTGTTTTTAGATATTTAAACCGTTTTAAAGGGAAAAAAAGTGTAATAAATATGTGGTTCTTTTCATGGAACGTGGTATTTCAAAAACTTCCAAAAAGTGAATCGGGTATATATATATATATATATATATATATATATATATATATATGCATACATATACATACACAGAGAGAGAGAGAGAGAGAGATGCGTAAGCAAATTAATTTTGTATATTCTATTATTATTATTACTATTGTGATTATTTCGAAACTGTGTAATAATTTAATTTCAGTTCTTTTTCAAAATCGGTTTGTTTGATTCAGAATAGAGAAATTAAATTGAAAATATTTAGTAATGTGCTTTTAAATTTCATAAATATCCTATAGAACTACAGAAATTTTTTATGTTGAAATATGTGATGATAAGTAATGTGCAAAACTGCAGGTATTTGCAAAAGATTATTTTTTTTTTCAATTTATAAAAAAAATCACTTTTAGTGGAAAAAGGCAGTCTTAAAAGTCACCGTTCAAATACGTAATGACCTTACGTGCACAGCAGAAAAGGTACGAAACTTCAGATTTATTTAATGTTAAAATATTTGGTAATTTGCGAAATTATTTTTCAATTTACGAAAAATCATGTACTGTAAATAAGGACTGCTTCGAAATTCACCACTTACGTTCTTAACAGGTAAGATGGGAAATGACAGACTTATTTCTTCTTATCTGGAAATCTATTGCAATAATTTCAATTCACATAACTGGACATAAAGCAATCCCATTGTTTAGTTTAAATTAAACGCAAAATTTGAGACTCTTCATTCGACATTCAATCCCGATAATCAAGTTCTCATAATCAATGTCCCGGA
This sequence comes from Dolomedes plantarius, assembly GCA_907164885.2. Taxonomy (NCBI): domain Eukaryota; kingdom Metazoa; phylum Arthropoda; class Arachnida; order Araneae; family Dolomedidae; genus Dolomedes; species Dolomedes plantarius. Next base: position 147,257,588 of record OU015500.1, on the reverse strand, counting down.
GTTCCTCAAAACACGCCGTCAGTCCGCAACAAATTTCCAGAACTCTCGTGCTGAATATTAATAACTGTCCGCGAACAAAGTCGCATACGGCCCACTCTCTAATTATTATCTACGAACCACGTTTCCATTTGGCATCGGTTTACAATGAACATTCAAAATTTATTCAAAGCGTTAGCTTGTTTCCATGATTGTGGGTAATTTTCTGTTTTGAGATTAGTTCAATAAAGTTCTATTTCATTTAGAAAAAACGCAATTTACAGAATCCTTCTCACACGATCAAAACAGTGTGTTTTCGCTACGTTTAGTCCGCAATAAAAATAAGGCTTCGAGAGTTTTAACGAAACATCCAAATGTCGTAATGAAAGGTAAATGCACAAACAGCAAATCATTACATCAAGTTCCTTCATTTAAGGGAATTTTCCATTTTGAAATAAGATTCAGTAAAGCTGAAAGAAATGCAGTATGCTGAAAGAAAATCGTGTGAATTTTCATCTAGTAAAAACGCGTTTTACATTATCTTCTACAGTATCAAAACAGGGTGTTTTCGCTAGGTTTAGTTTTCAATAAAAATAAAGTTTCGAGATTTTTATGAAACATGAAATTTTTGCTCCGAAGGATAAATTTACCTCAAATTAATACAAAAACGCTTTATTTCGGATCAACTGTCAAATCCCATGTTTGTATATATATGTTAATAATTTAATGGAATTTTCTGTTTTGGAGTAATATTTCGTAGACCAATAATGCTAAAAAAATGCGTGAGATGTACTGTGTTGTTGTACATTAAGCATTATATTTTTACCGAATCTTTCAACTATCAAAGCAGTGATTTTCGCTGAATTTAGTGTGAAATAAAAATTAAATTCTCAGAGTTTTTAGGAAACGGCAAAAATGTTGTAGTTAAGGATAAATGTATAAAAATCAATTCAGTACTAACAATTTTTATTTCAAATGAACTACTAAACTTCGTATATATATATATATATAAGAAGGATTACTATATCGTTAAGTTTAACGACTGCTGATTATAACTCACATTTAGAATAACGGATTGTAAAGTTTCATCAGTTTTCATTTACATCCTTATATTTTTAAAGAGATTTTCATACTTTGATGTAATAAAAATCTTTCATGAATATAATGTTAAAATACGTTATTTCCTCTGTAACTTTTAATACGTGTAATTTCTTTTTGTTAAGTACTTCCCACTGTGTCTGACAGCATTAGCTGTATCGAAGTATTTTTAGCCAATCTCAAGCCTTAACAGTTTGGTGGTTAACCGTTTAGAGGTCTATGATGTAGAATTTTCGTAATTTTTACATTTACTCTTAGCCGAACTCTAGCTGAAAATGTCCCGTAAGAAAAAAATAGAGCATCGCAATTTTGAGGTAGAAAACAAGAGCCCAATATGCGAATGCGAGATGAATCGAAACATATCGATATTTGCTGAATTAATGAGAATTTTCACTACAGGAAGGGTCCACTTTAAAAGTTTGGTCTTGTTGAGAGGACATAATAACGTTTTAACATGTAGTCTTTTCAACAGACACGTGAGAACCTTTTTGTAAGTAGGATCTCCGCGTGCTTTGTGTCGTAGAAATGAAATGTCGAACTCCGGAATAAGCGCCTATTAAACATATTTCACGTGTTGATTTGTGACTTTTAATTTTCAAGAAAAGTGTCTCTACCACCGTATTGACTACTACTTCGTTTTGACAGTAAATTTTATGGAAGGATTTATCCTGCTTAAATTATATGTATATATATATATATATATATATATATATATATATATATATATATATATATATATATATATATATATATATATATATATATATATATATATATATATACATATATATATATATATATGTATGTATATATATATATATATATATATATATATATATATATATATATATATATATATATGTATGTATGTATGTATGTATGTATGTATGTATGTATATATATATATATATGTATGTATGTATGTATGTATATATATATATATATATGTGTGTGTGTGTGTGTGTGTGTGTGTGTGCGTGTGCGTGTGTACGTGCGTTAATTTTAGGGGAGGGAGGTTGAAAATTACAACCTCAAAAACGAATGCCTGTAAACAGCTGTTTACTAACATTAGAAATTTACAAATTTCAACATTTGGACTGAAAAATTCTAATAAACTATATTATTGGTAGCTTTTAATCCTGAGCCAAAGATTTTGTTGAAGATCATTCAAAGTATAAATTCTCCTCTGTGTTCAAAATTACATTTTGCAACTGAACGTATATATAGCAGACAAAAGAGGGAGGTAACGTAATTCAATAGTAACCCCATCCGATCAATAGCTCATATTAATATTATGCAATAACAGGGAAATAATTATCATGACTTCCCTGCATTTTAATATGAACAATGCTTTGAACTGATAGTTAGATTGATTTCGGCCTATGCTCACTTGTATATATGCTAATGTTGTGCAGGATTTATTGCTTACAAGGACAGCCTCATTCCTCACAATTCCAGCTCCGATAGAATTTGTAATTGATACGTAATAAACCCCCCGATGCTTTCATCTGTGTTTGCAATTAATGAATTCATTTTTTCCTTTAAAGTACAGTATAAATTGACTAAAATTGCGTGTTATTTTTCTTTATATGTTTGAGGTTTACATCTACTTTACTCGTTACAAAAAAAGTGCCTTTTTATAAAGATTATCAAATTTGCTTTCGCGATCTCATAATCTGCTGAATTTGCGTTTAGCTCGAGAGTTAATGTATTCTATGTAATTTACTTTCATAATTGAATTTTATTTTAAAGGATACCTTAAATAAATCAAAATTGCATGGGATTTTTATTTATGTTTTTCATGTTTATATCTCTTTCAAATTTTAAAATAGCAGTCATTTTATAAAGATGAATAAATTTCATCCTCATAATCTGCTGAATATTCGTTTTTCATGGGGTGTGTATGTACTCTAAGGAAAAACGTTTGAATAATTGAGGAAATTGTTTTGAAACGTACCATCTTCAATAAGATTGTTATTTCATAATAAAAGGTGCTTCTCAAAATGAAAGGTTGAACTTTTTCTGATGTATAGAAGAAAATCAAAAACTTTAAAAATATTTATAAATTTCTAACGTAAGAAAGTGATATTGTCCAATGTCGTTTAAGAAAAAAATTGTGAAGGCCTCCGTTTCAACCCTTGTTTTTATTAAAGAATGTCTTTATAACGTGAATTTTCTAATAATGGATTAATCTCCTTGAAAGCCCAATCATCAGAAGACAATGTCTTAAACACACTGTAAACCGTCCACTTTTAGTTTCTTCACCCTGCTGATTTACCCTGTATTTATGTCAAATTGCAGATGAGATTGCTAATGAAAGTTGTCCTAAGGTATCTGCATCATCTGGCAGTCTTTCTTTTGAGGAAATCGCTTCTCAGTTCAAAATGTTAGCAAACGGAACTTGGAAAACTTCTCCCTCACATAATTGGTACGAAGGTAATATGAACGTAATAACATAATTGGGAACTTCTCCCTCACATAATTGGTACGAAGGTAATACGAAGGTAATAACATAATCACATAATTGGTACGAAGGTCTCCCTCACATAATTGGTCAGGTATCGCTCTGCTAAATTTTGGAAGCAAGGAAGACCACACTACTCTTGATAGATTTCAGAATAGCTACCTTAAGACAAAGAAATTTGAGTCAGATTCTCGAGTTTTCCATTTTACTCGAAGTGTAACTCATCTCCGTTTATTGGCAAACACTGTTTATTGGCAAATATGACGATATTTATACAACCAAAACCAATGTATACTGCGTTTTGATTTATTGATTAATATCGGCAACATATTCATGGCGTAGCCAGCGGTTGACGGACCCAGCGATGTAACAGTTCAGGACGTAATGAAGTGGAGATAGTTATCTGTGTGGAGCAAAGATGCCATTTACGCGTACGAGTTTATACAACCAGCGGTAGGTTTGTTTTACTATTGTGTATTATCGCGCTTGCATTTGAACATGACATACACCCGTGCGATGCTTGGCTTCTCGCAGCACGAAAGACGCAGCACGTATGACGAAGTGTTTTGAACTCCCATTTTAGCAAACACAGCAATGAGCCAGGCCTCTGGCGCGAAAATGGATTGGAGCGATTTTTGCACGAACGTGGAACCACATGATTTAGTATTTCCCTGGTATAATTATTACTTAATTTTAAAACTACATTTAAGAGTAATCAAAATGTCTCGACTAAGACAGGGCGTAATATAAAGTCTCGGAGAGGCTATGTACAGGGAGTTACCGCCTTGATTTCTCACCTAAACATCGATTTGGGAGCTCAACATTTTTTTTTACCTCGTAACCCCGTCGAAACCAAGACCTTTTATAACTGTATTGGCTTGAGCCAAAGTATATTAAAAGCTAAGGACAGTGATAAAACTCTAAGATCAGTGGCTTACGAAACTATAAATACCCTCTACTCCGTTTCACATTGACTCAGGGTCTTTGCGGATAGATCGAGAACAAGTGATTGTGACAATGTTGGAGCCGGTGTTCATTGTGAGCTGTTCTCATTTTACTCTCATGTTAGTGCTTTTCTGATGGTGAAATTTCTGATGGCGTTTCTGATTAGTGCTAGCTTCTGATGGTGAAATCTCGGTTATCCGGTTGGCTATTATCCAGCTTCAGAGCCGATTGGAGCGTTTCTCATGAGTGGTGCTTCTCTCAGATTCGAGAGAAGCTTTTCGGGCTATTGACTCCCCATGTTTCCCTCGATCGAAATATATTGATGACTGTGTTAACCTTATGGAACGGTTGACGGATCATAATAACAAGACAGTTGTCTTGCAGTGGATCCCGGCACACTGCGTAATCGAGGGGATAGAGGCTGCTGACTTCCTGGCGAAAAGGGGGGCTTCTGTTTTACAGCTAAACAACCAGGATTTGGCCTACCATTCCATTAAGACGATCGTCAAAAATATCCTCAGGTGTTCCTGCTCACAGGTTGTTGCTGCTAGAAGCGGTCACAATCCCTGGTATGACCATGTACATGAAATTCCTGGGTGGTCTAGAGATAAATTTGTGGCAATGCTACGGCTTTTTTCTGGCCACGATTGCCTCCGCAAGCACCTACCCAGAATTAACTTGGCTCTCGAATCTTTCTGTATTCTGTGTGATAACCAGGAAGAAATGGACATGCCTTATCTTGCTTCTTGTCCTGCTCTACCACCCGTTTCTTTATGGGAGCGCTGTTGGATTGCCAGACATACGTTGATGGATTAACCGATGTCATTTCTCTATATTCAATTTTTTTCTATTTTTGATATATGTTGTCCTGTAATTCTTGCCTTTGGAAAGAAAAAAAATGTTTTCTTCTCCACAATACACGAACACTTCTGCACAAAAATAATTTAAACTTATTCAGAAACAAATTAATAATAACCAGAAACGAATTATTTCTGGAAAACAAAGAATGAGCTACTGCCGCTGGTTTTTTTCTATTCTACGACCTACGTAGAAGATGCTGCGACCGTTTACTCACTTGAGACTCACCTCGAAATCTCGTTGGCTATTTCATTATGGGAACACTAATTAGGTGAGCCAAGGTAACTGCCTATGAAGGGAAAACTCGGGAACGTCTACGCCTTACTCATGATTTGAACCAAAAAACAACATACGAACCACTGTACCATGAGTGTATACAGGGTGATTCAAAACTCCATGTACCAACTTTCTGGAGGAGGTAGAAAACTGAAAAACAAAACAGAATCTCACAGGAATGTATGACCGGAAATGCAAACCTGATCAGTTAGAGGATAAACAAAGATGCAGAAATGAAAAGCCAACATTTCTGCATCTTTGTTTATCCTCTAGCTGATCAGGTTTGCGTTTCCGGTCATACATTCCTATCGGATTCTGTTTTGTTTATGAGTTTTCTACCTTCTCCATAAAAATGCGATATATCCGGCCATCCAGTGGGGGTCGTAAGAGGAATGGTTCTTTTAAGTAAACAGCGCCGTCTAGCGTCAGGTTTGCGTTTCCGGTCGTGCATTCCTATGTGATTATGTTTTGTTTTTGAGTTTTCTACCTCACCTAAAAGTTTATACTCAGAGTTTTGAATCTCCCTGTATAGATTAGAAACTGGGCAAATTTCATGACAGCATTTCACATTAGGTGTATAAGTACTCACATTTCATATGTAAATGTTAATCTTAGAAAAGCAGCACCGTATTCTATCATACTTTATCATTAACTAAAAGAACATTTAAAAGAGCTTCGCAGCGGTCTCTCTCTCTATGGTGTTTACTTGCTTCGAAAGCCAAGTTTATGCTGATTAAGGAGCATTTAGATAATTTGTAGACGCTGAAATCGGAGAACGGAATTTAAATGAACGTCGCATAAATGAGGTAATCCCTAAGAATAGGGTGATATTCAAGGTTTAGAATAATATTCACGGATATTGCCGGTAGCTATTATGGAAGAGCCAATCAATTTTTAGTTTCTGTTAAAATTAATCACACTGACAACAAGATTTGATGCGTGTAGGGTTATACATATATTATTTCTACTGATTTTTTTTCAAAGAAAATGTTCTTACTGAATTATGCTATGTTAAGATTTACTACCAAGTTTGGCAATCTTTGTGTCTGGCAAATATAACTATTCGAAATCGAAAGAGGAATCTGCCTGTCTCTGTCTGTCTGTATGATTGTGGTCGTGTGTGTATCCATCTATCCTTACATCCCCTAATTTATTATGGCAAACGAAACTAAGCAAATGGGATCCATCGTTTTTTTTTCTTTTAATCCTACGCCGGACCTTGGTTATATATATATATATATATATATAAATAAATATATACATATACACATATATATACATATATATATATATATATATATATATATATATATATATATATATATATATATATATATATATATATATATATATATATATATATATATATATATATATATATATATATGTGTATGTTTTTTTTGTTTGTTTGTGCTTAGATCAATATAAAAAAGGCCCATGATACCGTGTTTTCTATAGAAATGTGGTAAACGTGAATAAAATAGAAATAGGTGCAGTGGATCTTTTAAAAATGTAGGTAGGTTCAAATGCACAATCGTAAATAAAACTTGGCAAGCAGTTAAGAAAAAACAGCTTACATTTTAACACGTTAGAATGGGACATAGTTTAGTTACTTTTCTTCTATCTCATTTAACAAATTATTAACTAAAATTTTTTTCAAATTTGAAATTGCATTATTTACTAATCCTATTTGCATTATTTCGTTTGACTTGTTTCATGCTTAACGAAATAATCATCTTCTTTCACATCTCTATTTCACACAGTAAAACAAAATAAAAATAAGTTTTAGTATTATGATTGTGGAATTATTTTAATTCGTGTAAGAGTTTCAGCGCAGATAAATAGTTGTTGGTATTTTGAATAATAATAAAAAAAGGTTGCTTTGAAGTAAATCAAATTAAAACATACTGTAGTTTTATAGATAAAATCCATCTCTGTCCAAAACAAATAAGCTACGACGATAAAAATTGAAATTGAAAATGCCGAGTTGCGATGTTTTTCACGGTCCACGGTGAAAGTTGAAATCCTAGACGAATCCTTGTTGAAAAATTTCGCGTGGCGCCCCTGTAATTTCATGACTTCACGACGACTTGGCGATATTTACATCTGGCGCCAAATGACGTCCCGCTAACGAAAAAGTACCCCAAAAATCTCTATAATTTATGTGAAAATTTACAATAAATATGAAATTTAGTTGAAGGATAAGTAAAAAATATGAAAATTTCTTCATTGCGTATTTTCGAAGTCTGCATGAGACATTTCGAGTTAAATGAATAACATGTAATTAAAATATTTCAGGTAGTTTCATCTAATGAAACTATAGGGGTTATTATCGTAGGATTACTTATCGTTGCTTATCTCTTTTTTTGTCGCATTTTGGTACTTTTCGGTTAACTGTTTACTGCTACTAATTTGGCGCCCTGACAAAATTATAACTCGCGACGCAGGACACATTTTTTCTCTCCGCAGGACCGTTATTGAGGAACGTAATTCTACGTTGAAAATTTCCAGCTATTTGCAACAAACTCATTCAAATGATTATATGAAATTGTAACAAACACTACATACAAATGCTTTTATTGAACTTAACTCACTATAAAAAATTATCTCTTAAAATTGGACCACGGTTGTTTAGTCATACTTTTAGGAATCTTAAAATTGAGAGAAAAAAAAACGGGGTAATTTATCACATATTCATTAAAAAATTGATATTGGATATTTCTCTAATATCTCCTTTTACTGGTAAAATATTTGCTGCGAGTGATTCAACTTGAAAAATGATGTCTTACACCACGGGAAAAAAGAGTAGAAATTAGTATTAAAGAGATAGTCGATCATCGAAAAACGTAGAAAAGCGTGAGTTCTTTATGGTAAATATGAGTAACTACCTTATAAAAAGATAGAGGAATGATTAATTCTGCCTACTGAGTAATAAATAACGAGAAAGCGTAAAAATACTTGATTAAAATATCGAAAAATTGACCTCTATTTCAGTGCACGTGGAATAAACATTCATTTTTTATGAGCTCTCAATCGTTGGTGACAGAACTTGTAACGACAGTTCAAGATTAACAATAATGTCGATGATGGGAGATGTACTTTAAAATTTTCTTTTGTAGATTGTACTTAGTAGTACCTATTTATAAATATTGAAATGTAACTGAAGAAACAGCATTAACAAAGATAAAAACATTATTCTAAGAGGACAGTGGACCTACAAACCTAACTTTTTTTGTTTTGAATGGATTTGCTTGAAAGTTGAATATGTGATTAGTACCAATCATATGTAAAAGTGGTTAAAATATAAAGATGAAATATTGATAATTTATGAATTATGAATTATGAATTATATCAAAAATTGGCCTAGTTAAAAATGCTCCATGCGTATTTCTTTTGCATATAATGTGGTAATTTTTATTTACAGGATACCTTATAGAACTAACAATTAAACTTATTGCTTATTTTAATCATTCATTAAAAATATAAAGAGAAAAAAATAATAATAGTGAAAACACCCTTTTTATTACGCAAAATAAATATAAATAATCTTTTCAAGTATAAAATTTTGAAATTCTGAGCTACGAAGCATAATTATTTTCAATAAAATTTATTTGATATACAGTTAAGTATATAAAACTTCAATTTCAAAGCAATACGATAATTAGAAATGCACCTGGAGCAGTTTGAATATTTCTATGACATAAAAATTTTTGTTTTGAGAAAAACACATTTAAAGTTATTGCTATTAGTAAACACATAATATCTAAATTAAATACAAATGCCTATCACTAGGAAAGTAATCACAGAAGTTAAAAATTATTTTTACAACACATTCCTACTCGTCCGTAGTTTCACAATTCAATAAAATAAAAAAATAGAATTTTTGGACAAATTTCACAATTTTGAAAGTCTACTGTCCCCTTAAAAAATATAGTAGGGTGCAGTGTGGTAAGTGAAAACGCAAAATCATATAGTTCCAATTTGAATCTAAATAAGTTTTTAACAAGTTGTTGTATTTGAATGAAAATTTGCATACATACTTTTGGTTATGTACTATATTTATAGTTTCTTTTTTTAAATCTGTTCACAACTTTTTTGCCGTAAATATTTAAATTTTTTGCTTTTTGCGTTCTCACTTAATCCCGCACATGGGGCAAGTGAGAACGCAGATCCCAATAAATCATAGTTGCTTATAGAAAAATAAGTAGGGAAAGGGAAAAAATAGATATTTGATGCTGAACAAAAGACTATTTTTTTACATTCTTTCGTTGTCGAGGTATTTGTTGTTCAAGTTTGCAGTGTCAGTAACATCCCAATATTAACAAAATAAGCATATGTGTATATTTGTACAGTAAATATATTTGTACAATAAGTATATTTGTTTTAGAGTAAGAAATGTATGTTAAAAGTTCAAAAAAAAAGATTTTTTTCCTTTGTCTAGGCCCCACTGAACATTGTAGGATAACAAACACATGGAAAAAAATAGCTCCCCGTGCCTTCCAGGCATCGGCTCTTCCCGGAACACTAATAACCCATCATCTGGTACAAAAGGAACTCAGAAATAGTGACAACAGAATTAGTAATTCAATATATTCACACTCAGTTTGTACTGTCCACTGTTTGTACTGTCACATTCACTAATAGTTAGTCTAAACAATTATTTTTTTTTTACAATTGACTTCTTTAAACCTACAACAAAAAACTAGTTTCAGGTGCATGATTTACTATTTTTGAATGTTAAGGAATTAAAAACAATCATCAGCTGTTAAAGAAATATGGCAAAAGGTGGCTTGTTGGGAAGTTTCTCCAGCTAGAGAACATATGTTGGACAGAAAAAACTATTTATATGGCTGTTAATAACACAAAGGTAGGTTTTTTCAGTATATGGGGCCAGTTCTCACTTGACCCGACAAAAATTTTTTATGGGGCAAGTTGTAAGGTATACACAAGATTCGATTCACAAGAATCGAACTTTTGAGTGAATGAATTAAAGAAGCGGCTTGAGATATGCTAATTTCGGCATACGCGCATAGTATAAATACCATGCAGCGTCATTAATAAAAGAGGGTTTGTTAAGGTTGATAGATAAGCGAGAGGGAGCTACGGGATAAGTAGCTCCAGGTGTTATCCTGCGCTAGTGCTTAGGGGGCCCAAAGTTTACGTGGCAGAATTACTGGTTGACTTACTGTTCGTGAGTATTGAAAAATATATTGTTCTTGAAAGCTGTATTTATATATCTGTACAAGTAGTACGTATGAATCTTGTTGTTAAAAGCAAAGCCTACACGTGCAAGAATATTCAATAAACATTGTTTCATGTATAAACTGTGTATCAAATTTATTTAGAGTGCCACTTCAAATTATATACACCCAAGTCTGGGTAGAAGTGAGCTAGTTACTCTATAAAGTGAAAACCCTGCAGTACTAAAGAAATATTGCAAAAAAATTGTTTTTATATATTTTATCTGTATTTTTCGTTTCTTAATAAATAAGTGGGTATTTTCAAAATAACTCTATGTGTTGTGGTTAATAAGTTACGATTTTTTTTAGCTAGTACTCGCACTTGGGTACCTTAGTTAAAATGCAAGATTTTGGTAGGTTTAAAATTTTTCCATTTTACAATTTTTTCCCTGTAAATCAAAATTATGCATAACAGTAGAGCAGGAATTTTCCTGCAAAGTAAACTTTAAATTTTTTAAAGTTAATTATTTTGGGATTTTAAACTCGCGTTCTCATTTACCCCGGATTCTCACTTACCCGACTTCAACCTATATAATTCTAGATAAAAATGGAAACAATTAGAATAATGTGTGACAATATATACATTTTATTTAAAAAAATGTTTTTCTAGTTAAGAAATTTATATTTTATGATGTGTAAACTCACTCATAAAAACTAAAATTAAGAAAATAAAAACAGAAACCGTATTATAAAAATCTAAAAATACACCGTTCTGTATATATATATATATATATATATATATATATATATACTAGCTGAAAACCCGCACTTCGCTACGGAGTACATTCAAATTAAATACAACTGTCAATGTATGCAATTAATGCCAAAAAAATAAATATATATGAAACGAAAAAAACGGGTATTTTCCGCACGAATAACTTAAAAATAAGTGTTATTAAAAATTGAGGAATATTTTACAATTTAGAACGATTATATTTTAGTGGTTAAATCCTTTTAATTTTCCTTCTGTAATTGAGTGCTACATCTATTGCAAAGCCTGGGACTTTGTTTAGCAACGAGTTTGAGAGTTTTTGTAAACTAAAACTGAGAAGTGATTAATACTCTCAGATAAGAATACTGACTGGATTTAAAACTCTCCCCAGTACCACAAATCATTTAGTGTCTATTTAAATATATATTTAAGTATTTTGATATTTTTTATTTTATAATGAATATTTTGATATTTTTTATTTTTTAATAGTAATTTTGATATTCTTGAATTTTGATGAGGCTTGAATTTTTAAATATTGATAACTTTTGTATCCGAATACTATCCAAGTAAACCATGAAAGTAAATTTTAATTCCTGATGTATGTTAAAGTGTTCCTGTTTCCGCTACTATGACTTTTTACCCTAACAAGACCTAATCGTGCCATCTTCTAACTAAATTTGAATATTGAAGAAAATTAATGATTGAAAAACTAGAACCCGAATTAAGTCAAACTAATTAACTTCGAATAACATAATCTCATCCTAACTGAAATGTAATTATATAATGACTCTGTTGAACCCAGAGCTCCATTTATAATATAAATCCGAATTGAGTCGGTTAGACCCCGACCACAATTTAAATTTAGTTCCCCAAGTGAGTCGGTTAGACCCCGACTACAAATTTAATATAATTCCAAATGATTCGGTCTGACCCCGACCACAATTTAATAATAATTTATTGTGATTCGGTTCCACCCCGAACGCAAGGCAATCTATGACCAACCCAACCAAATGGTAGCTCAGTGGGCCGGAGTTTAGCGCGTTTTCGCCGGACCTCTGGGGAATTTATCACACAGCAGATTGTCACATATGGAGACCTAGGATAAGTTTATTGCCCCAGATTTGGAAATCCATTGGGATCTTCCCGCGTAGGTTCGAATCCTACCGACTAATGAAACGAAAAAAACGGGTATTTCCCGCACGAATAACTTTAACTTTGTAGAATACACAAAACATGTCAATATAGACTTAGCCAGAGTGGTAATACTTATAATTGACCGGTACAGGAGATGTATTCACACATAAACACTTGAGGAAAGAACAGGAACATGATGAACACTTGAAATATTTTATTCCATGGAACAAAACTTCCAAGACATCAGAGAAGATACACAGTTATCCATAGTTGTACGAATTGGCACAAGCCGACGACATGATGTTTGAGAATAACGTCAACGGACAGCCCATAGCTGCACAGGCTGGAGTATCGAATGCGATTGCATCCTAATATATTTTGGAGCAGTACGCGGACAGGGATCAAGGAAGATGAAACAGCGCAAGTAAGAAGAGAACGAAAATGTTCCGTCTCGTCTTTTTATGCTGAGTAACTTACGATTTTGCCGCTAGGATTAGAATTCTTTTAATTGATTGACCCCGATCACGTGGTATTTCTTCGAAGGGGGGTCGAGATCACGAAGTCTAAAAATAACTTCCCCGCTAATGCGTTAAACAGAATATTAGATTATTTCGATTTTTAATTTCGGTTTTGAAATAGGTCTGGGTTTTATTGAGGAAAAATTAAGATACGCGTTAGATATAGGACAATTAATATTAGTGGGGCGTTATTATTGCATATATATTTATAATGAATACGACGATCAATGTATACAATTGGTGTAATATATATATATATATATATATATATGACAGGCGTTTGGTTTTGCTTCTTCTCACATTTAATTTGCAGTCATCATCTTATTTTCGGTGGCGAGTGGTATAAATAAAATACACAAGTCCATCCTTGAAATAATTCCGTTTATTTCCTATTTATGCAAACCAAACCTCCAACTCAGCGTGTTCATTTTGCGCCATTTAATTTTTAGAGACGCGGCGAACAAACGTCCAACGGCATTGACTTTTATCCCGCGCTCTGACAAATCTCACGGCCAATTCAGCGGGCCAACTTACTCTGCACATGCGCAGAGCCCAATCTCTTGATGGGGAATTATATAATACATTCTCTTCGAACGCTTAACCACAGACGCGCCAAGATTATATAATGAAAAGGGGAATTTCCCTTTCCCCATTCTCGCGTCTTGAAATATGAAAAATTGGAGGCGAATTACACCACGAATATAATTTAATTCCCAAGCCCCCTTTAAATTTAAATTAATCATTCTTTTCCCAGCTAAGTTCTGACATATATATATATATATATATATATATTTATTAATAAAAATATCGTCAGGGTTATTAATTTTTTGGGATAATATCCAATCGTCTGCTGCATTAGTAAGAAAAAAATTGTCTATTTAGTTGCTATGCACGTGACGATAAATTTATTTAAAGTACCAGAAAAAGAAATCACGTGATCAGCATTTAATAAATTAAATTCTAAAAATTAATTTTTAAAAATTCACCAAAAATCAGAAAATCAAGGTAAAGATTCAAAAAGATTTCATTTTAAAGGAAATTTTATGATCTTTCTCGTGATATAAATTTTATAACCCTCAATTTATCATTTTAAAGGCAAACTTAAAAAAAAGTTATAAAAAAGCTTAAAAATTTAATTTAAAAAAATCTAAGAAGAATTTTTCAAAAATCTTACTTAGTGCACCCCTACACCATAAGAAGAATCGCCATGCAAAATTTCAGCTCTTTAGGTCCAGCGGTTTGGTCTGTGCGTTGTATGTCATTGTGTCAGTCAGTGAGTCAGTTACGGAACTGTTTTATATATATATATATATATATATATAAGTGAGAAGGTGTATTTTAATATTATAAAAATGTACTATTTGGAAAAATATATTAATGAAAATAGTATCAATAATTATTAATAAATACGCTACTACAATTCTGAACTTTTTTCTTTAGAGAGCAAAGGTACAGGAAGTTGCGAGAATATGTGTTTTAATAACATCTCATAAAGCAATTATCGAAATATTAATGTTCATTCGTTAATTTGTTGCTGGTTCACTCGGGCGTCAGTTACTTCGCAATACATTTTTGGAGCATCATCCATTTTTTATGCCGCAATAGGACATGAAATGGGGTTGATAATCCCCCGCGTTTATTCCCACTCATTATCTGAGGTCCTCGGGGCACCCATCATTAACTGAATAAGTCTAAAGATGTCACATCGATTTAAATTATATTTCTGGAAATATTCTCCGCGAAATCGATAATAATGAAATAGAATATGAGACATTCAAAGCAGAAAATAGCATCTAATTGGAATAGCAAAGAGTTCGGAAAAAAATTCCTATAGAATGTATTTGAATGCTCTTAAATATAAGTATTTCAATGGAAATTGGATTTTAAATTCTTGATAGGTTTACATTTGTAATTGGAAATTTAATATATTCGAAAAAAATGGACTGAAAAAATATAGTATAATAATCTTAAATGTTTGTAAACTCGCTTTAACATTTTGCATCAATTTCTAAAAATAACAATTTTGCTTTTTAAAATTTCCTATTTATAAATGAAATTGGAAGCGTAAAATGTAGTCAGTTTTTCTACAAAAATATGCATATAATATACATTTGAATTGTTTTGTTTAATTTTTAATTACTACATGATGCTTGAAAATTCGTTTTTTGTTGTTGTTATTGTGACAGGCGTAAAATATTTAAGGCTGCACTGAACTGAAAAAAAAATTAATATTATTTTATTTAACTTAATTATTTAAAATGTGTGTTTCAAAATTAAGATTAGAACTTTAGCTGAGTGACACTAAAATTTAAAAAGATAAGATGAAAATAATAATATTTAAAACTTTTAAACATTTAACACAAAGATTGTTTTTTGTCATGCATTCATACAAAACCTGTTTTAAAGTCTGTTTTTCTCCATGCCAGTAAATATATTCCAGCAGATGTAGTATTATGGTCTTTAGCTGTCTTTAGCTATCTTTAGCTATCTCATCTGCACATTGGCATAAACACAGGGCCAACCAGCAGGGTGAATAGACATATGATGGACGGCTTACTGTGTGCTTAAGACCACGTCTTCTGATGATCGGGCTTTCAAGGAGATTTATCAATTATTAGACAGTTAATGTGATAAAGATATTCTTCAATAAAAACAGTCGAATCTGAGGGCTTCACAACATTTTTTCTTAAACGGCATGTGACAATATCATATTCTTACGGTAGAGATTTATGTTTGTTTGTAAAATATCATATTTTCTTGTGTGTAAAAAATGCAAACTTTAAGACTTTGATTTTGAGAAGCATTTCTTATTATGCAGTAACAATTTTGATAAAAGAAAAAACTTTAGATAAAATAACAACGACTAAATAAATAAAATTTAAAGATTGAACGTTTCAACACAATTTCCTCAATTATGCAAACACTTTGTTTAGAATACATGCACACCCTATGAAAATCGAATATTTAGCAGATTATGAGGATGAAGACAGCTATATTAATTTTGATAAATTGTGTACTATTGTTATGAGGATGAAGACAAATATAATAATATTTATAAAATGACTAATTTTTATAATAAATTAATTAGGTATAATCCCCTAAAACATCTGAAAATATATCTCATGAAATTTTGAACAATTTATGCTGTTCTTTAAAGTTACATTCCATAGTGTAAACTCTTCGTTTAGAGTACATACACACCCCATGAAAATCGAATATTTAGCAGATTATGAGGATGAAGACAGCTATATTAATTTTAATAAATGTTGTACTATTGTTATGAGGATGAAGACAAATTTAATAATCTCTATAAAATAACTAATTTTTATAATAAATGAATTAGGTATAATCCCCTAAAACATCTGAAAATATATCTCATGAAATTTTGAACGATTTATGTTGTTCTTTAAAGTTACATTCAATAATGTAAACTCTTCGTTTAGAGTACATACTCATCCCATGAAAAATGAATATTTAGCAGATGAGGATGAAGGTAAATTTATTAATCTGGATAAAATGACTGCTATTTTGTTTCTTGAAATAGCTATGAACCTGAAAGGTATTTCAAATATCTCGAGCAATTTTCATCAATTTACGATGATTTTAAAATACAATACATTTAAATAAACTCTTTGTTTAGAGTATATTTACACCCCATGCAAGAATGAAAATTCTGCACATTATGAGAATGAAGGCAGACTTATTAATCCTGATAAAATAACTGCTAGTTTAATAATTGAAATAAGCATAAATCTGAGAGATATTAAAATTATCTCATGTAATTTTGATCATTTTATACTATTCGTTTAAATAAAATTCAGTTATGTAAAAAATTGGATAAACTGTATAACCGCCTCCTCCCCCTGTACAAAACTCAAATTCATCAGATTATGCGTATGAAAACAAATTTATTAATCTTTATAAAAAGACGCTTTTTTTAATGAGTGAAATAGATGTGAACCTCCAATATATAAAGAAAAATATCTCGCAATTTTAGTCAATTTACACTGTACCTTAACGTAAAAAAATGATTTCATTAATTGCAAACACAGATGAAAGCATCGGGGGTTTATTACGCATGAATTACAAATTCTATTTGAGCTGGAATTGTGAGGAATGAGGCTGTCCTTGTAAGCAATAAATCCTGCACGACATTAGCATATATACAAGTGAGCATAGGCCCAAATCAATCTAACTATCAGTTCAAAGCGCTGTTCATATTAAAATGCAGGGAAATCGTGATAATTATTTCCCTGTTATTGCATAATATTAATATGAGCTATTGATCTTATGCCGTCGGATTAGGTTATTAGTAGAATAAGTTACCAGCCGCCTTTATCTTCCTCACATACGGTCAGTTGCAAATTTTGTAGCCAGATGAGAGTTTATTCTTTGAATGACATTCAATAAAATCTAAAGCCTCAGGATATAAAGCTAGCAATAATATATTTTAATAAGATTTTTATAGCCTAAATTTTGAAATTTGTATACTTTGATACAGCTATTTACTGGCATTCATTTTTGAGGTGGTATTTTTCAATCTGTCTCCCCTAAAAGAAACACACGCACACAGTCCTTTCGGTGGTAGAGACACTTTTCTTGAAAATTAAAAGTCGCACATTAACACGTGAAATATGTTTATTAGACGTTTATTCCGGAGTTCGGCATTTCATTTCTACGAGACAAAGCACGCGGAGATCCTACTTACAAAAAGCTTCTCACGTGTCTGTTGAAAAGAGTACGCGTTAGAACGTTATTATGTCCTCTTAACAACCCCAAACTTTTAAATTGGACCCTTCCTGTTGTCAAAATTGTCATTAATTCAGCAAATATCGATATGTTTCGATTCATCTCGCATTCGCATAATTGGGCTTTTGTTTTCAAACTCAAAATTGCGATGCTATCTTTTTTCTTACGGGACATTTTCAGCATAGAGTTCGGCTAAGAGTAAATGTAAAAATTACGAAAAGTATACATCATAGACCACCAAACGGTTAACCACCAAACTGTTAAGGCTTGAGATTGGCTAAAAATAATTCGATGCAGCTGATTCTGTCGAACACAGTGTGATGTCCTTAACATAAAGAAATTGAACATATTAAAAGTTACAGTGGAAATAATGTATTTTAACATTAAATTCATGAAAGATTTTTATTACATAAAAATATGGAAATCTTTTTAAAAATATAAGGATGCAAATGGAAATTGGTGAAAGTTTGCTATCTATTATTCTAACTATGAGTTTTAATCAGCAGTCGTTAAACTTAACGATATAGTAATCCTTCTTAAAAAATATATATACGAAGTTTAGTCGTTCATCTGAAATAAAAATTGTTAGAACTAAATTGATTTTAATACATTTATCCTTAACTTTAACATTTTTCCCGTTTCATAAAAAATTCTGAAAAATTATTTTTTATTTCAGACTAAATTCAGCGAAAATACACTGCTTTGATAAGTGAAAAATCCGGTAAAACCCGCTTAATGTAAAACAGCACAGTACATCTCATGAATTTTTTTAGCATTGTTAGACTATGCATTATTACTCCAAAACAGAAAATTCCATTAATTTATTAAATATTTTTGTATTAATTTGATTATATTTTGTATTAATTTGATGTTCGTAAATTTATCCTTCAGCGCAACATTTGCATGTTTAATAAAACTCTCGAAACTTTATTTTTATTGAAAACTAAACATAGCGAAAACACACTGTTTCAATCGTGTGGAAGATAATATAAAACGCGTTTTTTCTAGATGAAAAATTACATGATTTTCTTTCAGCATTGTTGCTTACTGAATCTTATTTCAAGACAGAAAATTCCCCTAAATAAAGCAAATTTGATGTCCTGATTTGTTGTTTGTGCATTTACCTTTCATTACAACATTTGGATGTTTCGTTAAAACTCTCGAAGTCTTATTTTTATTGCAAACTAAACGTAGCGAAAACACACTGTTTTGATCGTTTGAGAAGGATTCTGTAAAACGCGTTTTTTCTAAATGAAATAGAACTTTATTGAACTAATCTCAAAACAGAAAATTACCCACAATCATGGAAACAAGCTAATGCTTTGAATAAATTTTGAATGTTCATTGTAAACCGATGCCAAATGGAAACGTGGTTCGTAGATAATAATTAGAGAGTGGGCCGTATGCGACTTTGTTCGCGGACAGTTATTAATATTCAGCACGAGAGTTCCGGAAATTTGTTGCGGACTGACGGCGTGTTTTGAGGAACTCCGGGACATTGATTATGAGAACTTGATTATCAGGATTGAATGTCGAATGAAGAGTCCCAAATTTTTCGTTTAATTTAAACTAAACATTGGGATTGCTTTATGTATAGTTATGCGAATTGAAATTATTGCGGCAATAGATTTCCAGATAAGAAGAAATAAGTCTGTCATTTCCCATCTTACCTGTTAAGAACGTAAGCGGTGAATTTCGAAGCAGTCCTTATGTTCAGTACATGATTTTTCGTAAATTGAAAAAAAATTCACATGTGACCAAATATTTTAACATTAAAGAAATCTGAAGTTTCGTATCTTTATCGCTATGCAGGTAAGGTCATTACTTATTTAAGCGGTGACTTTTAAAACTGCCTTTTTCCACTAAAAGTGAGTTTTTTTTTAAATTGGAAAAAAAATCTTTTGCTAATACCTGCAGTTTTGCACATAACTCAACATCACACATTTCAACATCAAAAATCTCTGTAGTTCTATAGGATATTTATGAAATGTAAAAGCGCATTATTAAAGATTTTCAATTTAATTTTTGTATTCTGAATCAAACAAAATGATTTTGAAAAGAACTGAAATTAAATTATTACATAGTTTCCAATTAATCACAAAAGTAATAGTAATAATAGAATATCAAAAATTAATTTGCTTATGCATCTCTCTCTCTCTCTCTCTCTCTCTCTGTCTATATATATATATATATATATATATATACAGTGGAATCTCGATCTATCGTTTTTCAAGGGACCGATTGAATTGAAAGATAAATGCAGGAAAACGATAGATGCGGAAACATAACAAAGCAACATGATCGTTGGGACTGGATAAAATGAACGACACATGCGGAAAAACGATGGATCCGAAAACAATCGATCGAGATTCCACTGTATATATATATATATATATATATATATATATATATATATATATATATATATATATATATATATATATATATATATATAGATATATATATATATATATAAATATATATATAATATATATATATATATATATATATATATATATATATATATATATATATATATATATATATATATATATATAAATATATATATAATATATATATATATATATATATATATATATATATATATATATATATATATATATATATATATATATATATATATATATATATATATATATATATATATATATATATATATATATATATATACCCAGCATGGTCGCTTTTAGTTTTATATTTTCTTTTGCAAAACAACTAAACTGAAAGTAACATATGTAAGGAATGTTACCATTACCTGTCATCATAAATATATGTTGTTAGGGGGTATTCTCTATAAGGCTGATTCTAAAACATCGGGATTAAAATTCATGAATTTCCATTACTTCAGAGTTAAAGATAAGACTGGGAAACCCAACACCAATGATTTTAAAAATTACATCCCTATCTGTATGTACTATTTTTCAAAATTAATATATCTACACTTTATCATTATATCAAATAATAAATTGTTGGGGAAAATTTTTCACTTATGAAATGAAGTAACGATTCAGCTAGTACTAAAATATAGCGTGGATAACATCACTTTCTGTATGTACTATTTTTCACAATTCAGATATCTCCCCTTAATCATATCAAATAATAAATTGTTGGGAAAATTTCTTCACTTATAAAACGAAGTAAAAATTTAGCAAGTAATGAAAAAAGTGTGGAAAATTAACTAATACTGGCAGTCGGTTGGTTTGCCGGCAACGGTTAAACATAATCTCGCGATAATTTATACTCTCTCTTTAACGCCGCTATCTTAATGAATTATTTCATCTTCCTTTTTCTTTCTTGAGACTGTTCCCAATTTTCACTTGATCGTGCAGCTCGCTTTCGAACATTCCCGATTTCGGTGCGTAAATCCATGTTGACTCGCGGTTGGAAATTGCGGACGGTCGCTAATGTTTATATCTGGTAGTTGAAGCCATTGCCATTCGGAGTGTAGAAATATCGATGATTTTTGTGCCGCATACCTAAGCATTTTATATATATAGAAACCCGATTCACTTTTTGAAATGTTTTTAAATAACACGATCCATGAAAAAGACCCATATATTTTTTTACATTTTTTTAAACTTTAATACGGTCTAAAAATCTAAAAAGAATAAAAAAACATCGAGTGCAATGATATCCGAGAATAGTTCAGAGAATGTAGATGGTCCAACCTTAGTGTATAGTAGTGATGATAAAGGAGTGGTTCCACTATCTGCAAATACAACTGTAGAAAGTCTCCCAGTGGCTAAGTGGTTACGGCAACAACCTGCCACTCCCGGGGCGCGGGTTCAATTCCCGCATAAGACTTGGCTGTATTCTGGTGAACCGGTCAGTCTTCCACCTGCAAAAAGAGCCCCGTCTAGAAAGGGGCGCTGCAACATATCGTCCAGCGCCTGTGTCATCGCTCGTTAATAAAATTATTCCGTGATTGTGTGATTTGAGTATTTCTATTTACTTGTATTCATATGTACACCGGACTGGGGTGTAATGTCGTCAGCCAACAGGGACATTAGCCAAAAAAAATAAATAAAACCACTGTAGAAAGCCAACAACTAGGCAATAAACTTCGAAATCAATTTCTTTACTTATAATGACAATGTCGAATGAGCTGTGGAATTCCAGTGTGCTCTAAGGATGAATATGGCACGTTATGTAGAAACCTATATAAAACTCACAGAAACAAAATAAAATTTTTATAACCGAATTCGTATTCAAAACCGGTGAAACAAAAGAACCACAAGATTTAATTTTCATTCAAGATACGCTCACAGATAATATCGCCATTCAATATTTCCAGTAAAGAAAAGGATTCTTTACCACCGAAAAACAGCAGTAAACGGGCACGTTTATTGTCTAGTAGAGACACTGAATGACTGAATATTTTATGTATGCATAAATTTAAAAAAATTCAGTATGTTTTTGACCACTTACGACATCAGCATTTTTTCAATATTAAAAATAACAGTTATAAACATAATTAAAATAAGATTTGGGGATTTGATATTCAATATTTATTCGAGTTCAGTCGATCGGATCCAAATTTCATATTATAATGAACATTTTTTCTATTAAGTATAGATATGGATGAATCTTATCTCCAGCTTTTAAATGTTAACAGTTACTTTTTAAACACGGTTTTCATCCTTTGTAGTCTCTGGATCGTATCCCCCGAGCAAAAAGATAATCGAGTATATATATATATATATATATATATATATATATATATATATATATATATATATATATATATATATATATATATACATATACATATATATATATATATATATATATATATATATATATACATATATATATATATATATATATATATATATATATATATATATATATATATATATATACATATATATATATATATATATATATATATATATATATATATATATATATATATATATATATATATATATATATATATATATATATAAAGAAACGTGATGTACTGATTTGCTGTTTGTGCATTTACCTTTCATTACAACATTTGGATGTTTCGTTATAATTCTCGAAGCCTTATTTTTATTGCAGACTGAACGTAGCGAAAATACATTGTTTTGATCGTGTGAGAAAGATTCTGTAAAACGCCTTTTTTCGAAATGAAAAATAACTTTATTGAACTAATCTCAAAACAGAAAATTACCTTCAGTTATCAAAACAAGCTAATGTCTTGAATAAATTTTGAATGTTCAGTGTAAACCGATGCCTAATTGAAACGTGTTTCGTAGATAATAATTAGAGAATCGGCCGAATGCGACTTTGTTCGCGGACAGTTATTAATATTCAGCACGAGAGTTCCGGAAATTTGTTGCGGACTGACGGTGTGTTTTGAGGAACTCCGAGACATTGATTATGATAACTTGATTATCAGGATTGAAAGTCGAATGAAGAGTCCCAAATTTTGCGTTTAATTTAAACTGAACAATGGGATTGCGTTATGTCCAGTTATGTGAATTGAAATTATTGTAGGCAATAGATTTTCAGATAAGAAGACATAAGTCTCGCATTTCCCATCGCATCTGTAAAGCACTCAAGCGGTAAGTTTCTTAGCAGTCCTTATTTAGAGTAAATGATATTTCGTAAATTTCAAAATAATTTTGCAGACAACCAGATATTTTAATATTACAGAAGTCTGAAGTTTCGTATATTTTCTGTTATGTCCGTAAGGTTAATACTTGTTTAAGCGGTGAGTTTTAATACTGCCCCTTTCCAATATAAGTGATTTTTTGCAAATTGAAAAAAAAAAAAACAACCATAGTTTTGCAGATAACTACATATTTCTGCATCACAAAGGCCTGTAGTTATGAAAAAAATTAATAGACGATGCGTCTTGTTAAGGATTTTCAATTTAATTTCTGTATTCTGAATCAAAATGATTCGATGAAGGATTTAAGCTTATTTATAACATAGTTTTTAAATAATCATAATACTAATAGTAATAATAAAAATTAACACATACGTATTATATAAATGTAAGTGTGTGTGTGTCTGTGTGTGTTTGTGTGTCCACGACTTAATTTTAACTCATTTGAGATCAAATAATTAATTATAGAAACAGCAGATGGCAGTACCAATCAGACCAACGTAGTTGGTTATATAACGTTTTACTCACGATACCTCTTGATATCTAAGCTACGAGGATCAAAAAGTAAGGACCAGAGACTGGTCTTATGTGTTGTCGACAGGATGTATGTTGCGGGCTGAGAGGTTGGGGAAAATGGCGAAATATTGCAGTGGATTGCGGCAGGGATTTTCTTAAGTTTGATGAATGAATAGAATTATTTATATATTAAAGTGTCATTATTCCCGGCCTCGAAAAATGATTGCGTAATGAAGAAGTAAAATTATACGGATATAAATTTTATACGGATGGAGCCTGCAATTTATATATATATATATATATATATATATATATGTAGTATGTAGTAGTGTAGTAGTGTAATAAATTAAAAATTATGCCCTCTATTCTAGCATTTCATTTCCCTTTCCTAAATCCAATCCGCAGTAATCTCAAATTATCGCTTAAAAGCCCTTAGCAACAGGACTTGTCATAGAAAGGCATGCCTTGCGTTTCTACACGTGTACATCTCCGGATTCAAAGGCGTGGGTTCACATCGCGAGCACCAGAATTTTCTGACCCTTCAAAATAATAGGCACATGTACCTCGCATCTCGCGCGTAGGGATGAAAGGTGATATTCACTTCGCTTCCGAGCATTTGAAATGGACGGACGTATTTTTTATCGCTCTAATAAACGATTCTACCCGACTGTTTCCAAATTTGATCTAATTCCTTTCAGGCTGAGTCTAGCTCCAGGCATGTAAATATGAGCTAGTTTTCCTTTTTAGGTTGCATTTTAAGGAAGAATGTAATGGATATATTACTTACTTACACACACACACACACACACACACACACACACACACACTTTGGAACTTTATATATATATATATATATATATATATATATATATATATATATATATATATATATATAAAGTTCCATAACTGACTGACATACAACGCACAGATCAAATAGCTGGACCTAAAAGGCTGAAATTTTGCATGGAGTGTAGGGGTTCTTATAGTGTAGGGGTGCACTAAGAGAGATTTTTGAAAAATTCTTTAGATTTTTTTAAATTAAATTTTTAAGCTGTTCTGTAACTTTTTTTAAGTTTGCATTTCAAAGAATAATTTGAGGGTTATAAAATGTATATCACTAAAAAGATCATAAAAATTCCTTTAAAAGGAAATTTTTTTCTAATCTTTACCTCTATTTTCTGTTTTTTGGTGAAATTTTAAAGATTCATTTTTAGAATTTAATTTATTAAATGCTGATCACGTGTTTTCTTTTTCTGGTACTTTAAATAAATTTATCTTCACGTGTATAACAACTATATAGACAAAAAAAAATACTTTTTTTTTCTTGCTAATGCGGCAGACGATTGGACATTATTTTGTCTATAAAAATATCCCTTACGATTTTTTTATAAATATTTATATTTTTTCTGCATCAATTGTATACATTGATCGTCATATTTATTATAAATACATATATTTATTTATTCTTGGCACTAATTGCATACTTTGACCGTTGTGTTTAATTGGAATGTACTTCGTAGCGAAGTACGGGTTTTCAGCTAGTCTTCATATATATATAGGTCAACCTTCGAAACTGTAAGGAATGGGATGGCCTCCTTAACCCACAACATAAGTTGTCTTCGTTGCGGACTTCATTGTAAGGGAATGTCCTGCACTCTTCAATCGATCCGCGCACTTTTCAGTATTGAAGGAAATAAGTGTGCTGACTGGTTGGCCTAGGAAGCGCGGAACTTGGCCCAGACCTCTTCCTCCATCACACTTGTAGATGCTAACGCAGTGGCCTGGTGCAGATTATCGAACCGATCCCTAAATAAACCAATCGTTTCGGCCTTTAACTGTCCGAGAACAATTGCTTCTACAATGGCTATACATAGAACAAATCACTTAAAGGGTATGCAAATCAATCCTGACGGCACAAGATCCTTAACGACTGTAGAAACTGTCCAGATGCTCAGCTTTATTCCAGAACATATCTTTGACTGTACAGCCATCGTGGCTGCCCTTTTCAAACGTGTTTTGTCACCGTAAGAACTTCTCTACGGTCCATGGTCACCTGATCTGGCACCTGCTGTTATCGAGGTTTTTGGTTTCTTCTAAGATTTATCCTTCTGCCCTATTCGTAGACACGACAACAACAACATAGTTTCGTAAATAAATTTATTGATGACCAAATTAGTATATGTTTCAGAAGTTAGATTAATGTTGACTTCTCATGAAAGCGACTGTTACGGCTTACCTTGGCATTTGTAAAAGCCCGACACTAGACAAACTTTGATGTTTTGCTAATAGCAGCAGTTCAGTTTCAGAAACTGTTCTGAGTAGTCGCATTTTAGTATTAGTTGTATGTTTTGCACAGTATGGTTTGCTAAATATAATTGTCAACCGCAGTATGGTCTGCATTGTTCTTGCCATAGGGCAAACTAGTTAGTTGTTATGTTTGTTTTTGTGTGTATAAAAAACAACTAAAAAAGACATTGTAGTTTTGAATTAGAAAAATATAGTATACAGTCCATTGAAGAAGAATCAGCGGCCTATGCTGAAACATTAGATTACGCTTACATCAGGGGTGGGCATTAAGTCGATCGCGATCGCCCGGTGGACCACCAAGACAATTTTGGGTGACCGCCTTTACTAAGACCTAAGACGAGCATACTAAAAGAAACATATTTATGGAGACTAAGTATGCAGAATAAGTCTTCTACTAACTATAACTACGACAACTAACTTTAGATGAAAGTGATTTATTTCTTAATGTATTTTGAATTGTTTGATAATAAATGCATCATTCGATATTATTATATTTGCGGCTATTATTATTATGTTTGTATCTTGCTTTTTGCTTTAAACGCGGTTTTAAAAGAGTAAGTTTTTTTATTGTAGTTATGTAGGTAAGTGCATGTTCCGTTTTAATTATTAAGTTATAATAAATATTGTAGACTTTGTTTAGCTCACCACAGCTACGTCACTAGGTGGACCACAACACCTTGAAAAAATTCGAAGTAGTACCCTGGAAAAGTCTGCCCACCCCTGGCTTACATGGTACTACTAATGGGAAAATTAAATTGACGAATGTTTGAAATACCTTAAACACTAATGTTTATAATGACCAGTTTATTACCTCGTCATTTAAAAATATTTATGTTTTTTTTTAACATTAGAGAAACGATTGATTTAACTCTTTAATACTGAAGCAATCAAACGAAGTTCTTTTAAGAGAGAGCGTGTGAGCAAACTTAATGAATGTTGTTGTTGCTGTTGCTTATTCCACTTGACCGACAGCAACATCAGATCAAGCCCCGAAGGATATGGCCTGTAACGTAGTCAATAATAGGCCAAGCATTTCGCTTCAATTACTTTAATACGCTACCTTAAACACTACAACTACAAAAAGCAAGTATGTACAGCGAGTTAGAATTTACAGTTAGATATGACAGGACGGCTTCGGGTTCACCGACAACTCGGCCTATCAGGCCGAAAGACCAGGAGAGCTGCGTCCTCTCTGGCACTCAAAACGGATCTCTCACGTGGAGTATTGGGGGGTCTTCTTTTATACGGTCGGAGAATTCAAAAGCTTTCTCCGGCGTTTTAAGTGCTCGTATGTGTCCAAAGTTTATGGGATTCCACATGTCGCTATAGTGTAAAAATTCTGAAGGGCTCTCGAACCACTCTGGGATTTATGCCTTTTATAACGCCAGAACCGCATATTACACGAAATTTATGGCCTCTTATCCTAGAGTTTATGAGACCGCTCAGTTTAACATTTCGCCGATAGATTTCATGTTGAGGGGTAGGAACGAGCATCACAGACTTATATAATTACAATTTTTGCGTAGTAATGGAGACAACGTTACAGGCCGATGAAGGTGCGGCTCTTGTTTTGACTGGCACCACAAGGATGGGAGTCCGACTTGGGAAAAGGGCGAGTCCCGTAATTTTGAGCCTAGTCGAGTGACGAGACCAGAACACTTGATCTCGCAACTCCAGAGGTAATTTTGACTACTTGGAGTGCTGGGCGGTTTTAATGGGTTTTGTGCCGTTTAAAGTTTTAAAAGATTAAAGTTATAATATTAGCAGGGTTTGATTACTAATTACTGATTACCCAGTTACTAATTACCCAGGTTCGTTTTTAACCCCAGCATGTAAACACTGTAGAGAAGATAGACACAACTTAAATGTTTTTATAAATGATGAGGACCAATATTTAAAAATTAACAACGAATATTTATTACACAAATAAACAGTTAAATTACAGTATTAAAATGATTATTCAAATAACTACATGGATAATAAATAATGTGCTAAAATGATTAATATCCTTTCAAATAACAAATTGGGTCCTCACCGGATTAACATGTAAAGGCATGTATCATTTAAGTGATATTTAATTTAAATTTAATTAGAAAAAGATTGTACTGCCAACAACATAATAGTAGAGACTGACTTACCCCAAAATCGGCTCGCTAAGCATCGCTCATGGTTGTAGGTAAAGGGGCAGGGTGGACTCGAGAGTCCACCACAGGGCCAGCCCGCAGGCTATTCGCCCTCTGCACACCTCTATATCCTCTGCACACACTCTCTCTAACTCTCTGAAAAACTTTCTCTCTATCTCTGTATCATTTCTACCCCTTAATATTTATCTCAACTTTTTGCATACATGTTTTCACCTTCCAATCACAATATTTTCTTCTCCACATAAACTCCACCTACGTCTTAAAACCCTTTTCTAGTGGCCCTAATATTTCTCTTTTATTAAAATCACACTTCTCATTGGACCTATACTTATTTCACATTTTCATATTCTTTCACATTTTTCCCCCTTTTCCTTTCTACATTTTTCTTATATTTATTTTCTAACACCTGGTCAGTTTTATAACATTTTTTCCTTACCATGGTCCGACAATACTGCTACTGTTGCGTAAATTCCACTATAATCCTTTCAATTCTTATTCCTTATTCTAAAGGGGCTTTTTCGACTGACCCTCGTCCAACGCAACTCTTTTATCATGGGGCCTTTTAACTAACCGCAATTCTACTTTACTACTGAGCCTTTTCTTATGGGGCCTTTATATGGGAGCGGCGGCTATTTCCAAACCTTCCCCTCTCTACCATAAATATATTTTTATTGCGTACGTTTCCTTTTTCTAACAATCTTTTAAACTTATGTAAAAGGCCTTTTCTTATGCTGACCACTACAGCCGCTCAATCTACCCTTCCTCTGCGTATACAATTTTTATAGCTGACCCTTTCTTAATTCTTATTCCCCTTCACAACGCTTCAAAATGGATAGAAGAATCTTGAAATAGCTTGCAGCTTTTAACAAAATCTCCAGAAACCTTTTGCTGGCTTAAAGAGCCAGCAGGAGGACATTGCAGCCACGACAGATTTTACGTGCACCAGCCGCCATTAGCATACACAGCAGTGGATTTTGTCAGCGACGAGCATCGAACCAGTGATTTTCAGATTACTAGCCCGCTGCTCTTGCCAACTGGGCCACTGCGCCCGAATTTAAAAAATAAAAACAGTATATGAAAACCACGAATAGTTTAGTAATTAAAATAGTTTAATAAATGCGTTAGTTTTGTAAATTAATCGCATATATAATTGCACACCTCTTTCTGAGATATGATTGAAAACCGTAAGGTTTCTGACTACTGTAAGGCCATGTTGATAATTATGAAGAGAATTCCTGATCATAGCGACTGAATGATATTTTTAACCGATTGAGAAACCAATTTTATCTAAATTTTGCTACAAAAATAATATCGACGATAAACTCCAAATTTTGTTTTTCTCTAAAAAAAAAACAGATTTATTTATACGAGAAACGAAGTAAATATTTTCTGTTTTAAGGACAAATACTGCAAATGCTACAGCCCATTTCATCAGTTCCTAATCTTTACGAATTATCTTTGTTCATTAATAGCAATATCATGTTAGGTCTCTCCCATTCTTTTCAAGTGTGATAGAGTCAAACAAGAAGGAAATCAGGAAAAATTAAATTACTAATATAAGCTTCTAGGTAAAATCTTTTACTTATTAAAGTTTTCTCATTTCATCAATCAAGATTTGTTTTAGCTGTTGATATATCGTATACAGATTAGAGAAAATTTGGATGTGTATCCAAAACCAATATTTTAAGTACGTTTTCCGATAACTTTCGGGAAGTTATACATAACTTTCGAATGAAATTTACCTCCATAATACTTTTTGCCGACTTATGCATCAGGCAGCAACATTTTGCAATTAACGATAAATTTAAAATTACAACTGTAGAAAGTGTTCGGCCCCTTGAACTTCTCGGGTTTATCTTTTGAGATAAGAGGAGGTATAAATGGCACGACTGGCATTGTAACAAATTCCCAGTTTCCATATCATCATTGTACAATTGTTTTAAAAATTTGGAAGGCACAACATTTGTGGTGTGTTTAAATGATAATATATATATATATATATATATATATATATATATATATATATATATATATATATATGTGTGTGTGTGTGTGTGTATGTATATTAGAGTAGCCCTTAGCATATAGGAAAAAAAATTTATTTTATATTTTTATAAGTCTCACTCCTTATTTCTTTTCTTTTTGAGCTAGTAAGTAACTGGTAAACATTTTTAAAAAAAATATTTAATAATAACACAAGGGAAGTGAAAATTGAAATGAATTAGCTAAATTCCTAAATTTTTGCGATAACACTTTTATTAATTCTGTTTTAAGCTTAAAACAGAATATTTAGGCGTAAAGATAGCTAAAATAATGCCTAGGACTGCTTAACCATAAAATCAAGTTTTTATAACATAAAATTGTAATAGTAAAAGGTTGAAATTTTTTTAATAATGAATGCTTTTAGCAAGACGGAAAAAGGCTCCGATAGTCTTTACGATTTCAAAAAGTACTCTTTTGCTCCTCATCGTGTGTTTTAATATTGTTGTATTCTTCCGTAAGCTTCACACCTCTTTCTGAGATATGATTGAAAACCGTAAGGTTTCTGACTACTGTAAGGCCATGTTGATAATTATGAAGAGAATTCCTGATCATAGCGACTGAATGATATTTTTAACCGATTGAAAAAATTGGATGTGCTTTTTGACACAAAGTTTTCTAGTTCTTTGAGTGTAAATTCGTTCATTTCCTTTAAGTCAAAATGGAAATGCTTGGAGTCACAATCTGTTGATTCTTGTTCTTTAAATCCTTTGGCCATTTTTACTTTTTGTTCTACAGGAATTCTATTATCAAAAAATGCTAAAGTTAATATTTCTTCAGTAAGATACCACACATGTTCACAAAATTGTCTTGTTGTTTCTTAGGAAATTCTTTCATTTATTTCATTGTTTCAAAATAAAGATCCTTTAAAAACACCTAATCCTGGGAAGGGGATTTGCAGGCTAAGGGAGCATTGCACCAAGATTTTATGTATATTTTTACATAAATATATAAATATCCCTTATTCCTTGCAATTGCTGCCGAGTCAAATAATATTCATTTCGAAAATAAATTTTTTCAAACAATAAATAGCTTTCGCCATCCACCTGACATGGTGACAAGAACCAGGAAATAGAATGGTAATATCATTTTCTTCGTGAATGCATAAAAATATAATAACTAACCGCAGCAGCTCTTTGTATTCGTCTCTTGTCTGTTGAATAATAACTTGCTCATCGGCAAAATGAAGCACAGTCTCTATTCTTTACCGATACTGTTCACAACAAATTGATCATCAATTCCACCAGTATGTTTAGAAATATCTATATTGGCCCAAGCTTTATAGGGTTCGCGTGTTGCTCAGATGCAAATTTCTGGTAGCTGCGCAGTGCAGGCCAGTCGAAGTGCGTTCGGAGCAAGTGTCTGGTCTATTTAAGTGACACACGCTGAGTTGGCAAGAGCCTAAGAAGGGAGTGGAGATTTGTACGGTAGTGCGTTACGCTATTAGTAGAGATACGAAAGACTCGAGAAAAGTTAGATTGCAGGTGATAGCGGTATTTAACTGATAGAGCACGTATTAGTATTTAACCTAGGTGGATGCAGCATTTCCATAGTTAGTTCAGAGCTCGATGGTTACGGGTCTTGCTAGTGAACGTATACTATGCCTGAAAGGTTCATTACGACTTTAAAGTTCAGTTTCTTTGTACCGCAAGTTGGGGTACTGTTGTGTTATTATTTGAAGCCCCAAGTCGGTCTATGTCAGTCTACCTCTACGTAGAAAATAAAGGAATTATTTATATTTATGCCTATTACTTTATAGTGTGCCTGGACCGTTAGAGGATTCACAGGGTAAATAAGAAACAGAACCATATAGCTTATTGAAAATGTTTAAATAATCATGTTTCGGGTCCAGACGACGTAGCATTGCATGCTTCAAAAGCAGACTTCAAAACCAATTCATATATATCGTGTCTGCAAGGTAGGTATAAGAGATATTTTCCGAGTTTTTGTTCTAATAAAACGCAAGCACCTTTTATTCTTCCAGTATTTGACGAGTGGTGTCACAACACAAGGCTTGCACTGTATCCAAAAGTGTAAACGAACTCTAATTGTAACGTCAGATGTTCATTTCTGATTAATGAAGCCCGCTCGGCACGAAGATTTTGACGGCATCCAAGTCCATATCCTCCATTGTTTCACTCCTCTATGTATACTGTAAGTCCCGGTCTAATTAGAATTCTTGTAGCATAAAGTTGGCCGTAGTACTCCTAATCAAAACAAACCGTGTTCCCGACAATCAGAACTATCGACACCGCGTGCAGTGTGCTCCCTTTCGTGAATCCTACGTGCTGGTGGGTTACTCAAAACTATGTTTTAGTGTATATTTGATATCATTTAGTTTATTAACGTGCATAAAATCTTATTTAATTTTTTCTGTTAAATTTGTGGAAAAACAGTAATTTTTATATAAATGGCGACATTCACAGTCTCTGAGGCACCACTTAGAATTATGCGAATAACCTGATTTTTTTCTGGTATCAATTTTAGGCAGTTAGGAAAAACACAGGGGGTGAGGACATAAAAAAATTAAAGTTGAAAAATAAGGACCACCCTAATGTATATATGTGTATATACTTGTATATATATATATATATATATATATATATATATATATATATATAGATATATATATATATATATATATATATATATATATATATATATTATATATATAGATATATATATATATATATATATATATTATATATATATATGCATATATATATGTATAATATATATATATATATATATATATATTATATATATATATATATATATATATCTATATATATATATATATATGTATATATATTATATATATATATATATCTATATTATATATATATATATATATATAATATATATATAGATATGTATATATAATATATATATATATATATATTTATATATATATATATATATATATAATATATATATATATTATATATATATATGTGTGTGTGTATATATAATATGTATTATATATATGTATATATATATGTTTATGTATTATATATTTATATATATATATATATATATATATAATATATATATATATATATATACAGAGGCTGTTCGCACATTTTTTAGACGATTTTGGTAAGCGGTAATAAAAAAACGTTTGCTGCAAAAGAAATAATTGCAATTGTACTATGTTTTTAAAAGTCATAATTATCATCTGCGGCTTGAAAGTTTTGTTTTTATTCAAAATGGCGTTTTTAACAAAGCAGTGGTTCGTAGGCTACATTTATGCTCTTTCCGAAGAGAAATATGCATACTCCGTTATCCATAAACGATGTGAGAGTCATGGTTTTGTGATATCTAAAGCGTCGATAGGTAATATCCTCAACAAGAAAGGAATAAACGTCAAATTGGAGCCTCAAGTGGGACAAAAATTCCAAACAAGTATCCAAGGAAAAAACGGACATCTTCGACTATTGCAAAGGTACGTTGTTTAATGTAAAAGAAAATCCCCTAGTCAAAAGACAGTTTGCAAAATCATTACAACGCTCGGTGTCCACCGTAAACAAAATGAATAAACGTTGATTTAAATCTTAAGAAAGCGAAAAAACGCAATGTGCATCGTCTTCTTCCAAATCATATCGCTGAACGCAGGACACGCTGCAGAATTCTATATGAGAAACACTTATCCAAATAAAAATGGAAAACAAATGTCACAATAGATGAATCATGGGTGTATTTAAATGATTGCAACAAATAAAGAGCCATTTATTATCATAAAAGGGGAGAAAAAAATTTAAGTACATGGTTCAATGAATCGAAAGAAAGTTTTTCTAAGGGATTCATGATTGTTGCTGGTTTTTCTTATAATGGCAAGTTAAAAATAAAGAGAGTGGGAAAAAATTGTCAAGATTAACTCCAAATACTATCAGGAACATATTTTATCGCCAATTTTTCTGAATGAAATACCATCGCTTTACCCACAGTGCCATCAATCTGTGAGACTCCATCAGGACAAAGCTAGCAGTCACACATCAAAATCCACTGTAAATTTCCTAAAGAAATGGGAAAAAACTGGTATCAAGGCCATCCCCTTCACTGATATCCCTACTAAATCTCACGATGTATCACCTATGGATTTTTGTGCTTTCGGACTTTTAAAATCTGCATTATCCAAACGTCGTCCAAAAACCCTTACAGGACTCTGGAAAGCTGTTCAGGAGGAATGGGATAGAATACCTCTTCTGGCACTTCAAAAGGCATTATTATCCTGGAAATTGCGGTGTCGAAAGATAGTTCAGAATAAGGGATGTCAAATAGAACATTTAAAACACAAGAATTTTATGTAATTTAGTTTTGTGAATACAATATACATCGTCTAAAAAATGTGTGAACAGCCTCTGTATGTATATATATGTATATATCTGTATATATATATATATATATATATATATATATATATATATATATATATATATATATATAATCTAGCAGTGTGAGCACCAGAGACTTTAGCAACGGCATCAGCAACGTAATCTAGCACCTGAATAGTATTAAAGAAACATGGAGATATAGCACTAACTTACATACGTATAGCTAGGAAAAAAGAATTTAAGACATTGCTTTTTCTTAAAAATTTTATGATAAATTATTAATATTTCTTGGTTAGTAATTTACAAATACAGAAGAGGTGTGCTTGTAAAATGTAGATATGCATTTTCTTTTCTTTTTATAAATTAACATTTTAAATTTATTTTGGATATTATAATCCAAAATATATGAGATGTCTTTGGATTATAATATACATTTTATAATGGGAAAAATATCTATTGTTTTATATGTGAAATTATTCGCAGATAGGGATTATTATTTGGGGGGG
The DNA here is from genome assembly GCA_907164885.2 of Dolomedes plantarius. Lineage (NCBI taxonomy): Eukaryota > Metazoa > Arthropoda > Arachnida > Araneae > Dolomedidae > Dolomedes > Dolomedes plantarius. The sequence continues at coordinate 147,222,151 of OU015500.1, read as the reverse complement.
GGGGAATAGGATATTGTAAAAGTAATTGGCAGCACAGTGGTATAGTAAATCTGAGATTTTGCATTTTAATATATTACTTCTTAGTCGTATTTTTCTCTAGTTGTCATTACAGCCTACACCCGAGTATTTTTCAATGTGTAAATCGGATTATGTTAACTTCGTAACCTTATGCCAAGGAGGGCATAAGGAGTGCCGACAGGGGTTACATAAAACAATGACTGATATGTGGATCGGCAGAGAGTGCAGAATATTTTGACAAATCCAATATTGAAAAATTTGGACTAAGTCTGAATTCGTAAGATAAGTCTCAAATAAGACATTTAAGTAAAAGTGTCTAAAGAAAGTCCAATTTAGATGCAATGCTGTGTTGTGACCTGTACCTCAATCTAGGTGTGACCTTGATTTAGTAATTTGCTAATTGAAACTATCAGTGGTTGAAATACTTTTAAATTATTCATCGTAATGTTTCAATATTACGAGCTATATGTGGTCTCTAATATTGTCGGTATGTAAACTTTATTTAAACACATGTCATTCATAAAAAAAGCTATATAATTGAATCGTTCCTGTTAAAATTTCCATAAAGAATTTTTCATTGATACATGGGTATGTTCCAAGGCTAATGGTGCGGAAAAGGGGGTAAGTGCCTAGCTCAGAACCGAACCAAACTATCTAGGCACTTACCTTCTTTTCCACGCCCTATGACTTGTAACAAAAACTTGTATCAGTGAAAAAGTACTCTTCGGAAAGTTTGGCAGTTGCCCGCTTTTCAACGGGACTGCCTCAATTAATTAATGGAATCTTTCCTTACCATTTTAAACTAGAGAGCTTTCAGTTAAAATAAGCGTTGATATGAACTCATTGATATGAACTATTGAATATATATATATATATATATATATATATATATATATATATGTGTGTGTGTGTGTGTGTGTGTGTGTATGTGTGTGTGTGTGTGTGTGTGTGTGTGTGTGTGTGTGTGTGTGAGTGTGTGTGTGTGTGTCACTCAGTCAGTCAAAAATGTTTCAAAAATTTTCAAATTTTATATCAACACTATAAGTTTTCTTTCATTGACATTATAAAATAAAAGGCCTATTATTTCAGGACTGGAGAGAAGTTTGATACAAAAGATACTATCGCCATCCTAATAGCCAAAATGTCGTGAATGCAGTAGCGTTTCGCGATACAAATTTTGTATTGGCATTTTGCCATAAAAGTGACGAATATTATATGCATATAATACTCTATAAAATATTTCATTCCTCCAGCCTGAAACAAGTTTAAAGTTAAAGAAGTTAGTTATGTCATTTCTATTTCAATTGAAGAATACCCTCGTGATTACTTGGCATCCCGGATTCACTTTACTCTTAATTTGTCGTTTTTTTATAGGTATTTTTCCTCTGATTAATAAAAAAGCAAACAGTGCATCAAACTAACGTTAATGATTTTGAATTTTTCTACAGAAATTTGAACAAAAGTATTTTTCGGTATTCATTAAAAAATAGCTCACGAGTCACGTCAAATAAACATCAAATCCTATGCTATCTCAGAGAAAAGAAACCTCTAATTTTGCTAAATAAAACGAAAATGTTGCTTAAAAATGTACGTTATAGTTAAACTTTACAATCCTTTTTTTTCTCAATATTTATGGTTGTGTTTTAATTGTATTCTACTTTATAATTCTAATAAGCCTTATATTATAAACCAAACTTTGAATATTTATAAAACAACAACATTGTTTAAGAACCCTTCCTCTCTCGCCCATTGGTGGCGGTAGGGACGAGGTTGACGAGCACTGGTTAACCTTCCAGCACGCGAGCTCAAGAATTTTACATGAGAGCGCGTGTGTCGAATTTTTTACGACATATGTTATTTTACCGTTTTGGGCACGAAAGACGGCATAAATGAATGAATATTGATAGTAAATTTGTTAAGAAATAAAACATTAACCTTATTGTTGAAATTTAAAAATATTACATTCAAAGGATAGTAAATTATTTTTAAATGCTCATATATTTATTTGTACATTCCAAAATTTCATCGAGCATATTTATACTCACTTATTTTCTAGAATGATCCTATTTCATCCTCTGTATCCTTCGCATGGTGTTTTATGCCAGGTAAATCCTTCACAATATTCAGCTTTTTCGTCTTTCAGCAGTTTGCATTCTTCGCTTTTCGCCACTTAGAATATTTATCCTTACCAACATAGAATATGTCATCATCATTTCTTTCCTCTGAATCATTATTATCATCATCATCCGAGATATATTGTGCCGATTCACAACTGATTTTATTTATTTCTATATCCTCTTCACAAAAATTGCTATCGCTTTTAAATCCAAATTTTTCCTTCCTTTTGTTATCTTTATCAGATAATTATTGAAGAATGCGGGAAAAATCAGCAGGTTGTATATATTCTTTTGCCACGAAAACCGATATAAAAACTATAGATTCGACTTTATACAAATTAAAATAATACACGTCAATTATTAACACAAAATTACAAATACTTGAGAAAAAATATTTTCCGAATTTTCACCCACGGACCATGCGCGTGTCGCAATTTTGCAAACAAGCTACCACGTAGCACAAAAACCCGGTTCACAATAAAAATTGTCATGTGATTTCCTGTTGGCACATTCCATGATGTCGGGAAGGGTAAAGTGGAACTGAAATGACCTTCAGATGTCCCAGTTGCAATATGCGAAAGAAGTGCATTAAAAAACCGAATTTTCGTAAAATTTGCGCAAGACGCGCGTGCTGGAAGGTTAAGAACATTTCGTGTTTTCAGACTGATTTTGCAATTGCAGCATTCCGTTCCTAAAGGCATTCCTCAAAATATGCAATGATACATAACTGCATCTTGATCAGATATGAACAATTTCCCTTAGAGGTCATAACCAAAGCAATATGAAGTTTTAATAATTTCAGCCATCAGATGAGATAAATTCAAAGAGCGGTAGATTCAGAATACGAATAAATTACCCTTGACCACGTAAGACAAAATTTCCCATAGATGTCAAAATTTAAGGAATATGAAGTTTTAATAATTTCAGCCATCACATGAGATTAGTTCAAAGAGCGGTAGATTCAGAATACAAATAAATTACCCTTGACCACGTAAGACAAAATTTCTCATAGAGGTCAAAATCTAAGCAATAGGAAGTTCTAATAATTTCAGCCATCACATGAGATAAATTCAAAGAGCGCTAGATTAAGAATACGAATAAATTACCCTTGACCAAGTTAACAAAATTTCCCATAGAGGTCAAAATCTAAGCAATATGAAGTTTTAATAATTTCAGCCATCACATGAGATAAATTCAAAGAGCGGTAGATTCAGAATACGAATAAATTACCCTTGACCACGTAAGACAAAATTTCCCATAGAGGTCAAAATCTAAGCAATATGAAGTTTTAATAATTTTAGCCATCACATGAGATTAATTCAAAGAGCGGTAGATTCAGAATAAGAATAAATTATCCTTGACCACGTAAGACAAAATTTCCCATAGAGGTCAAAATCTAAGCAATATGAAGTTTTAATAATTTCAGCCATCACATGAGATAAATTCAAAGAGCGGTAGATTCAGAATACGAATAAATTACCCTTGACCACGTAAGACAAAATTTCCCATAGAGGTCAAAATCTAAGCAATACGAAGTTTTAATAATTTCAACCAGCACATGAGATAAATTCAAAGAACGGTATGTTCAAGACACGCTTATAATCGTTTAATGCATGATAAGATTCTTACCCTTTGTGAATTCCACTTTAATAAGTCTTATTTAGTCATTTCAAAGTAAAATAATTTTCTATAAATTATAATTCATGCGGAAATATATTAATCTAACGTTGTTACTTTATAAAAGGAAAAAAAAATAGACGGGAGGAAATCCTATTAACTTTTTGGTTCTCCTGAAATTTCAGATTCGTTAAAATAGATTAATCTTTTCAAACAAGAACATTCTAAAGCGCAAATTAAATATTTTGGAACTTTGGATGATATTAAATAACCTGAGGCTTAAAGAGGCTAATTCAGACCTGCATTAAGTCCTTCACAGATCGATTAAATACAACAAAATTTAAATTAATATTAAAACGTAGAAGCTAATTGCTTTTTATTCTGGGTATACTCGATAATGTAAGTTGTGAGTTCGAAGGGTAATTATCTAGTCAAACTCTGAATCATAATGGAAAAAAACTATGAAACTGCGCCGTAAATCAAACTTATATGTAACCAAGCGCCCATTAAGTGCGCTTTTCGTATAAGGGAAAAAAAATTAACAAAAGAGAATTAGGAAACGCAAAGGAGAAAAAATGTAAACGCAAATAAAACTTCCAAAGTTGTTAAAATGAAATTCCTTTAATTCCCTTAATAAATGCATTGCCTCAAAAATACTAATGAGCAAAGTTAAAAAAAAAATACACATAAAAATTTACTCAGAAAAGCAATTATATATTCTATAATTACTATTCCAAGCTATTATCCTGACATCTGTATTTTTTTCCACAAATTGCTATGGAAGATTTTTCTTCGTATAAATTAAATGATATGAATGTATTTTAAGTACGAGAATGAAAATTTTTCTCGGAATTATGCGTGTTTTTTTTTCCATATTTGGCCTTTTTAATGATAAATATTTCATTGCAAATATGTTTTTATGAGAAATGTTTAACTTTCAGGCAATACATGTTTATTAGGTTAAAAAAAAAGACTTAAAAGTAGGCAAATTATCGATAATTCAAAAGCGGTCATTAAATTTGAGTTATTGAATTAATAGAATTTCGGAAGTTATTACTAATTTTTTTAACGGCATATTTTTGAACAAACGATGTTAATTAAAACACTCTAAAATTTAAATTATTATTTTGCTCATTGGAGGTAGTTTTTGACTTCAAATGTGTTGAGTAAGGTGTCTAAGATATCATTAAAATAATCAGTCACATTAATAAATTCTTCAGTTATGTCATGAGGTATAATTAAGTAAATAATTTGGAAAGATACGATTGGCTTCATTGAAAGCGTGGTTGTACTTAACAGATTGCAAACGTGCTTCTAACTGAATGTCACTGTAGCTGAGATGTTTCAAATTACAGTATTAGCAGTGCACTACAGCAGTGCTCCCCAGCCGTTTTATCGCAGCGGACCGGTCAACGTTTGATAATTTTACAACGGCCCGATGGGGGGGAAGTTGATTGTTATATTTTAGATTGTTTTGATTTAATAATTTTAATTTAATTGTACTTAAACATGCCTTCAAAATAAATACAGTTGCTCCCAAATATGAATGTAAGGGATTAACATTTTAACTCACTGGAACCGCTAATCAATGAGAAACCTGAGCTTTTGACTCTAAGCTGGCGGCCCGGTACCATTTGATTCACGGACCGGTACGGTCCACGGCCCTGGGTTGGGGACTACTGCACTACACGACAGACAATAAATAAAGATATTTGTATTGAAAATGTCCTTTAACACTTCAGCGGAAAGGTTTGTTTTACATGTAAGTTTTGAATGTTCTAAGCAGTTTCTACTTGTATCTACACCCTTTATAAAGAAGTTCTGATTTTCTGACCCATGTATTCCTTCCGTTCATTGTTAGTCTTTATTTAATCGTGGAAAATCAACAATTGTACTGTACTGCAATACGACAAAATTATGAATTGATGCAGTAAATCAAATTTGCACGGTATTACACGTATTCCGCATATGACGAAGATGGACAATTTCATTTTTTTAGGTTTTTAGACATAATAGGAATCGATTCGTAAGTTGTCCTTAGATGCATTAAACCGGACAGTTTTGAAATAAAGCTATTGTATCTGCATTATTTGGCCTTTAAATATAAATATATCTCAACATTATCAATATTTTATATCTTGTCAAAAAACGCAGAATTATTATTTTCAATTTGAAAAAAAATTATTACAAAAGGAATAGTCAAGGTTGAAAGAGACGTTGGAATTTGTGCAAGACGCGCCTGCTGGTGTTCCAAAAATTTGCGCGCCCGCTGAAGGGTTAAGGAGAAAATTACAAGTATTTATGGCAACTTAAAGATCTAGAATCTCTCACATGGTATAACGCGATCCAAACATGCTCATTAAAGCATTGGTTCTCAAATTTTTTAATGTCTTGGACCCCTTTGATAATCTGGTGAATGCTATGCAACCCTCCTTCTGATAACAAATACTCATATTACAAATCTTTCAAAAAAAAAATCGGACTACCAAAGAAGCTAAGAGTTTTTAAAAATTTTATTATATTCGAATATAATCGAATTCTAGATTGGGAAGGTGATTGTTGTTTCTTAAGCCCCCTGCAAATGCATTCCTGACCAGATCCCTATAGGCTTGCGAGCTGAGAACTGCTGTTCCCGTTTATAATGATACCACAAGGGTCGGAGTCCAACTTAGACAGATGCCATCTTCATTTTTCCCGAGCACCCCCAGAAGTGACAACTGGGGGGATCGTACCTTCTCCACCCACTCACCTGAAAGAAGTACTTTCCAGTCTGAGGATTTAACGTGCCTCTATCCAACCTAGACTCGGAGTTATTTAATGGCGTGTGTCGGGATTCGATCCGAGCACCCTGAGCCCTAGAGTCGGCACGCCACCACAAGGCTACCTCACTTCCATATATATATATATATATATTATATATATATATATATATATATATATATATATATATATATATATATATATATATATAACGTGCCCCTATTCGGCTTAGTAACAAAGGTATTTAACGGTGCTTGTCGGGATTCGATGCAAGCACCATCAGTATCGAAAGCCGATGCACTACCGCTAGGCTACCACTTGCACAGATTGGAAAAAAAATGTCTATAAGATAAAGTACAAAGGTATAAAAAATATCAATGTATTACAAAAACAGGTGTATGCTTTACGAATGTATGTCTGATTTAATGGCGTATTATTGGACGAAAGACTACGGCCCAGTTGTACATCTGACAGAATATTAATTCAAGGCTACTACGGGATTATTTAAATTTTTAAATTTTAACTCATGCATCAATTTTCCTATGAAACAAAAAGTTTTGAAATTTGTGTTCCTAGATTAGTATAATGTTCCTAGAGCATGCTCCTAGATTAGTATTTTCCTCCAAGTCGGCGGACACCCTGAAACTTATTCACCTCTGAAGACCCCATGGAACTCAAATGCATACATATAACTAAAACTATTATTTGACATTTATCATAAACGAAGCTAACCCATCTAACATTAAATTGCCTCATTATTCTACACGGAAAACACTTCTGTTGTAATTTCATTCAAACAATTACATGCTACTAGTTAAGTGATAACTGTCACTTAAAAGACCGTCTAAATAGTTCTTAATGACATTTAAGTTTACACGTGATACTTTGGTTAATACCCGACAAATAGCGGTCTTTGATTACATCATTTTCACAGAACATTAACAGTCACGTAGTTTCATACTCTTGCATGTTCAGGAGTTACATCTGGATACTCCTTGAAGATTTAAATCGTCATTTAAGAAGAAATTCTTCTTTCTTCTACTAAAGTTTTTTTTCTATAAATCATTTGTTAAAAGCTTTGTATAATGTGCCTTTTGTTGTATTAGTTGGGGAAAAGCAAGAGTTTCATCCATGCATAAAATTGTCTTTTGTGGAGTATTCTTCCCAATGAAAGGCAACGAAAATGGTCGCCTGATATGAGGCAAATTAGCATTAAATTTTTCTCCTTTTTTATCCGGTAATCATTTCCTTATTTCGGACATTATTTTCAAAACTAATCCCTAAACATAAATCAAAATATTTTTGTTTGTTTCTACAATCGTTGCTGTGTATATATATATATATATATATATATATATATATATATATATATATATATATATATATATATATATATATATATATATATATATATATATATATATATATATATATATACAATTCTAACATGTTCTGAAGAAGCAATAAATGTTCATAGGATACATATTCTAATTTTTAAAAGCATATTTAATAATTAATGTCAACTAAAGGAAGAGTTAGATGAGTTTAATCAGATGATCAATTTGAAGATACCACTGCCCTTATTTTCATTATTACACTGCTGGCCACTGTAAATGCAACACCCTGAAGGAAACATGCAAATAACATGAAATTTACAACATGCATTAGCGGAGGTGATATATGCAAATGATTAGAATTTCAGCGGAGACGCACATCACGCTCGTCTGTGGCGCCACTTCAAAGGGCTATTTAAGGCTTGGAGATTTCGACGATTTCAAGTTCGGCAATAGTGTTTTTCTTGTGGTTTTTTTCAAAAAACGATCAATTATGCCTCGTCGAAAACAGCGATCATCTTTTGATCAAGTATCCGAGTTCGACAGAGGAAGGTTAGTGGCCTACCGAGATTGTGGATTATCTTTCAGGGAAATCGGTATTCGTGTTGGACGAAACCAAACAACTGTAATGCGGATATGTGATCGTTGGATGCAGGAGGGTACGACGGACCGGGGTGCTCGATCGCATCCACCTCAGCGCACCACTACACATGATGACAGGCAAATTGTGCGCATGGCAGTGACGGATCGCTCAGTCACATCACGAACCATAGCACAGAACATGCAGTCTGTAACGCATCGTCCAGTGTCTGCGCGTACCATTCGACGCCGTTTACAGCAGAGTGGTCTGTCCGCAAGACGTCCATTGCTTTGTCTACCCTTGACGCAGAACCACAGACGTCTCCGCCGCCAATGGTGCGATGACAGAAGGATGTGGACGGCAGAATGGAATGAAATTGTCTTTACTGACGAGTCACGCTTCTGTCTGCGACACCACGATGGTCGCATTCGAGTCTGGAGGACACCGTGAAGAGAGGATGCTGAACAGCTGCGTTATGCACCGCCACACTGGTCCTGCACCGGGTATTATGGTATGGGCGGTATTGGATATCACTCTCGCACACCTCTAGTACGTATTGCCGGTACTTTAAACAGCCAGGTCTACATCTCCGAAGTGTTGGAGCCAAGTTGTCCTTCCTTACCTTCAGGGCGTGCCCACAGCCATATTTCAACAGGATATTGCGCGACCACACGTGGCACGCATTGTCCGACGGTTCTTCGTCAATCGCCAGATTGAATTGCTTCCCTGGCCGCCTCGCTCTCTGGATCTTTCGCACATAGAAAACATGTGGTCCATGGTTGCTCTACGATTGACCCAGATTCCATCCCCAGCTGCCACGGCAGATCAACTTGGCAACGTGTGGAAGCTGCTTGGTCTGCTGTACCCCAAGAACTCATCCAAGTCTCTTTGAATCAATGACGAGGCGTGTGGCAGCGGTGATCTCCAACAATGGCGGCTACTCTGGCTACTGATTTTGGCAGGAACCACACTTCAAAGAAGTCTATAAATTTAATCATTTGATACTTGGTCAACATGTTCTCTACAAAATAAATTTTGTTGTGATATCTCTTGTCTTTCTTGGTGTTGCAATTTGGGTGGCCAGCAGTGTATTTAGGGACGAAGTATTAAAATTTTATTTTATCTGATAGCTAAAGTAAAACTGTCTTCGAAATTCCATCCTAAAAAATGAATTACGTCCATTCGATATGAGATTCTTTCTGTAATATATGAGGTAATATAACTTCTTTACTGTGGTTGCAAAATAGCATTTCTGAAAGTTGAATTAAGTTTATTACCAAAATCACAAGTTTTAACCATAAATAACTTTAGTGTTTAAACAAAGTTCTAGACACGAAACTTTCTGTTTTCATAGAAGCTGTTAACAGATAGAGAACTCAAAAAGCTGTAACGAAGCACACAGACATACACAAGCACATAACAAATAAAAAAACGATAACGGATTGGGAATGAGAAAAGAAAATAAGTAACTTTATATTTCCAAAGTAATTCTGTACTTCTTAAACGACTAGTACCTGTAAAACTTCTTTGCTACAACTACTATATTTTGTCTAACTTAATTTCCCTCCAAAATTATATGTCGATTATTCAGATGACATTAAAGTATTTATGTTTCGTCGAGCTATCTCGGGCCAATCGATTCAGCAAATGTGCTACTCCATAAAATTTACCGCCGCTTCACCGACGGGAATTGATTGTCTATGTTTCGTACAACAATCGGAATTCAAATTACTCCCACTTTTTTTTTTTAATTCCCAAAGGAAAACTGCATCTGAGAGTCAGCCGTTTTTAGATAACTTGTCAATATCATTCGTGTTCATAAATTCTCGTTTCATTCAATATGTTTATGAATAAACTATTCGTCTCGAAATATAAGATTTTCCAACCCCAGGACAGGATAATCAATACATACACACACACATACACCATATATATATATATATAATATATATATATATAACAGTTCCGTAACTAACTGACTGACTGACTGACTGATTCACGGACATACAACGCACAGACGAAACCACTGGGCCTAAAGGGCTGAAATTTTGCAATGACGATTCTTCTTATGGTGTAGGGGTGCAGTTAGGAAGATTTTTGAAAAATTCTTCTTAGATTTTTTAAAATTAAATTTTTAAGCTGTTTTAGTAACTTCTTTTAAGTTTGCGTTTAAAATAATAACTTGAGCGTTATGATAATTTATATCGCGGAGAAAGATCATAAAAATTCCTTTAAAATAAAATCATTTCGAATCTTTACCTCCCTTTTTTTAATTTTTGGTGAATTTTTAAAGATTAAATTTTAGTATTTAATTTATTAAACGTGATCACGTGATTCTTTTTCTGATACATTAAATAAATTTATCGTCACGTCCATAGCAACGAAATAGACAAAAAAATATTTTTCCCGTATGCGGCAGACGATTGGACATTATCCAAAAAAATATTAAAATACAGTAAAAGATATGGTCCTCAAACTGCACTATATTATCTGTACGGTATTCTTTAGTATGTCCTATTAGATTTAATTTGAATATTTTCTCCCACATTCTTTTGTCTATAAAATATATCTTACGATTTTTTTATATGAAACTACGTGACTGTTTATATTTTTTTAATATATATATATATATATATATATATATATACACTGATGGCCACCCAAATTGCACACCAAGAAGGCAAGAGATATCACGACAAAATTTATTTTGTAGAGAACATGTTGACCAAGTATCAAATGATTAAATTTATAGACTTTCTTTGAAGTGTGTTCCTGCCAAAATCAGTAGCCAGAGTAGCCGCATTGTGGGAGATCACCGCTGCCACACGCCATCGTCATTGATTCAAAGAGACTTTGGATGAGTTCTTGGGGTACAGCAGACAAGCAGCTTCCACACGTTGCCAAAGTTGATCTGCCGTGGCAGCTGGGGATGGAATCTGGGTCAATCGTAGAGCAACCATGGACCACATGTTTTCTATGTGCGAAAGATCCAGAGAGCGAGGCGGCCAGGGAAGCAATTCAATCTGGCGATTGAACAAAGAACCGTTGGACAATGCGTGCCAAGTGTGGTCGCGCATTATCCTGTGAAATATGGCTGTGGGCAAAGCCCTGAAGGTAAGGAAGGACACTGGATCCAACACCTCGGAGATGTAGCGCTGGCTGTTTAAAGTACCGGCAATACGTACTAGAGGTGTGCGAGAGTGATATCTAATACCGCCCCATACCATAATACCCGGTGCAGGACCAGTGTGGCGGTGCATAACGCAGCTGTTCAGAATCCTCTCTTCACGGTGTCTCCAGACTCGAATGCGACCATCGTGGTGTCGCAGACAGAAGCGTGACTCGTCAGTAAAGGACAATTTCATTCCATTCTGCCGTCCACATCCTTCTGTCATCGCACCACTGGCGGCGGAGACGTCTGTGTTCTGCGTCAAGGGTAGACAAAGCAATGGACGTCTTGCGGACAGACCACTCTGCGTAAACGGCGTCGAATGGTACGCGCAGACACTGGATGATGCTTTACAGACTGCATGTGCTGTGCTATGGTTCGTGATGTGACTGAGCGATCCGTCACTGCCATGCCCACAATTTGCCTGTCATCATGTGTAGTGGTGCGCTGAGGTGGATGCGATCGAGCACCCCGGTCCGTCGTACCCTCCTGCATCCAACGATCACATATCCGCATTACAGTTGTTTGGTTTCGTCCAACACGACTACCGATTTCCCTGAAAGATAATCCACAATCTCGGTAGGCCACTATCCTTCCTCTGTCGAACTCGGATACTGATCAAAAGATGATCGCTGTTTTCGACGAGGCATAATTGATCGTTTTTTGAAAAAACCACAAGAAAAACACTATTGCCGAACTTGAAATCGTCGAAATCTCCAAGCCTTAAATAGCGCTTTGAAGTGGCGCCACAGACGAGCGTGATGTGCGTCTGCGCTGAAATTCTAATCATTTGCATATCTCACCTCCTCTAATGCATGTTGTAAATTTCATGTTATTTGCATGTTTCCTTCAGGGTGTTGCATTTACAGTGGCCAGCAGTGTATATATACATACAGAGGCAGTTCGCACATTATTTAGACGACTTAGGTAAGCGGTAATAAAAAATTGTTTGCTGCAAAAGAAATAATTGCAATTGTATTATGTTTTTAAAAGTCAAAATTATCATCTGCGGCTTGAAAGTTTTGTTTTTGATCAAAATGGCGTTTTTAAAAAAGCAGTGGTTCGAAGGCTACATTTATGCTTTTTCCGAAGAGAAATATGCTTACTACGTTACCCAAAAAACGATGTGAGAGTCATGGTTTTGTGATATCTAAGCGTCGATAGGTAATATCGTCAACAAGAAAGGAAAAAAAACGTCAAATTGGAGCCTCAAGTGGGACAAAAATTCCAAACAAGTATAAATGGAAAAAACTGACACTCTCGACTATTGCAAAGGTACGTTGTTTAATGTTAAAAGAAAATCCCCCTAGTCAAAGGACAGTTGGAAAATCATTAAAATGCTCGGTGTCCACTGTAAACAAAATGATAAACGTTGATTTAAATCTTAAGAAAGCGAAAAAAACGCAATGTGCATCGTCTTCTTCCAAATCATATCGCTGAATGCAGGACATGCTGCAGAATTCTATATGAGAAACACTTATCCAAAGAAAAATGGAAAACAATTGTCAAATAGATGAATCATGGTTGTATTTAAATGAATGCAACAAAAAAGAGCCATTTGTTATCATAAAGGGGAAAAAAAATTAAGTACATGGTTCAAAGAATCGAAAGAAAGTTTTTTCTAAGGGATTCATGATTGTTGCTGGTTTTCTTATAATGGCAAGTTAAAAATAAAGAAAGTTAAAAAAATGTCAAGATTAACTCCAAATACTATCAGGAACATATTTTATCGCCAATTTTTCTGAATGAAATACCATCGCTTTACCCACAGTGCCATCAATCTGTGAGACTCCATCAGGACAAAGCTAGCAGTCACACATCAAAATCCACTGTAAATTTCCTAAAAGAAGTGGAACAAAAAACTGGTATCAAGGCCATACCCTTCACTGATATCCCTACTAAATTTCTCGATGTATCACCTATGGATTTTTGTGCTTTCGGACTTTTAAAATCTGCATTATCCAAACGTCGTCCCAAAACCCTTACAGGACTCTGGAAAGCTGTTCAGGAGGAATGGATAGAATACCTCTTCTGACACTTCAAAAGGAATTATTATCCTGGAAATTGTGGTGTCGAAAGATAGTTCAGAATAAAGGATGTCAAATAGAACATTTAAACAAAATAATTTTATGTAATTTAGTTTGGTGAATATAATATACATCGTCTAAAAATGTGGTGAACAGCCTCTGTATATACATACAGACAGACATACGTACTTCCATACTTCCACCTACCCTAAAATAATGGACCGGCCGACAGGGGATTTCCATGAAATCCGACTGCATGTCTGATTTTTTGCAAATCCAGTGCTCGCACGTGACCTGTAACGGTTAAATCCCATACGCGAAGTGGTAACTTCGTCAGTGCTGTGTGAAATTGTTACAATATGTCGAAACGAAAGGAACTTAGTGACTTGGAAAGAGGTATAGTTGGTTGTCATATTAGTGGTATGTCTATTCAAGCAATTGCGGCAGAATTAGTATCACACCCACGTTCAGCTGTTGGTGATGTCTTGACGAAGCGGAAGGTCTACGGGGGTTGGGACACGAACTGCACTCGTGTGGTTGTCCCGTAAACTGACTTGAACGGGATCAGAGTGTCCTGAAGCGTGAGGTTCGTAAGAAACCGCAAGAAACCACTCCAGATCTTCAACAGTGAGTTTCATCTGGAAAACAGGGGTTACGGTGCATCCCAATACTTTGCAGAAAGAACTGCACGCCCTTAGATCCACGAATGTTTTGCAGTACCCAAATCAATCATCACTCCATCAGACAAATCCGGAAGGATCGCTTATTGTTTTGCAACGTCGTATCTGGACTGTGAACCACTGGAAAATTGTTTTATGGAGCGACGAGTTACTCTACAAGCTCTTCCAGCCGGATGCTTGGGTTTGGCGAATGTCTGTTACTCGAGTGCATCAATCCAACTCTAAAGTTCGGTGGTGGTGGTGTACTTGTTTGAGGATGTTTTTAGTGGTATGGCCAGAGACCTTTGCATGTCGTTCCTGGTAAATTGAACACCAACGCCTACATGGACATTTTGGTCAAGCAGGTTCTTCCTACGCTCTTGCAATTTTATGGAATGGACGAATGTTACTTCCAGGACGACAATGCTCCCTGTCATGTTGCAGAGTCTGTCCACCAGTGGCATAAAATTAAGATGTAAAACGAATTCCCTGGACTGCTCCCTGGAGTCCAGACCTAAACTCCATAGAACATTTGTGGGACGCATTAGAGCGATGCTTATGGACCAGGGAACCAAATATACAGCTGAGCTGGAGACATTCTTGCAGCAGAAATGAACCCAATTACCCATAGCTGTGTATCAAAACCTTGTTGAAAGTATGTTCAGAAGGGTTGTTCGTGTAATTGCACCACGTGTGGAACCATCCCCCTATTAAAGCATGTATTATTTCCCTTATACAATCACATAATGCTGTCCGGTCCATTATTGTAGGGTAGTGAATATACATACATGCATACTTTATATATATATATATATATATATATATGTGTGTGGTGTGTGTGTGTGTGCGTGTATACAGACAGTTAGACAGATATATATTATATATATATATATATATATATATATATATATATATATATATATATATATATATATATATTATATATATATTTCTGTAATGTAAATCTATTTTCTTATAACAGTTTCCCTCTCAACAGTTAAGTGACAATTTTGTGAGAACTGAAAGTATGAAATTGCACGACCTGCTCTTAACTCTCGCTGATATCGGATCCTCCCCCACATATATTATACAAATATTAACTTTTTTTGTTTTGTTTTTGCATTTCTACCTGGATGATTGCAGGAAATCTATTTCTATCGGAGGAAAACAGGGAAATTGATTAAAAAATCTTTTAAATGACGTGCTGGAAATAATATTCTCTAACTTAGACCAAAGTAAAAATGCTTAAAATTTCTTCTTTCGTGTCTGAATGTGTTATCACAAACTTTGCAAAATGATTTTCCAAGAAATGTAATTATTCACTCTCTTAAAAATTGCGAAACAAAAGGTAAGTTTTTGTTAAGGATTTCTAATTTTGAATTACATGCTTGAAACAATATTCAAATCGAACAAAACTAATATTTTATTCAATTATAATAAAATGCAAGCGTCTGCTCTAAAGTTTAAATATTTTATGGTGATTTAATGTTATATAATTTTGTTCGATATAGAATAAAAATATTCTTGAATATCGCGGTATACGAACACTATCATATTTTTCAAATCGTTTAATATTTTTATCTTTGTTAAATGGTCGTTCTACAAGATTTATGAAAATAATGCTCCATTTTTTTTGCTCCTGAAATTATAAAATATATTTTCAATTATGTTAAAATATTAACAATTTTAAATTAAAATGAGGTTACTGCTGTCACCTATTTGTCGAAATGACAGAGCCTTATTGACCTGGTCTAGCATTTCTTAGTCCAGGGAGGCTTAGAAACCATAACAATTTTAAATTACATGCTTTAAATGATATTTCAATAGAGATATGTTCTAATGTTATTACATGTTATAGCAATACATTTCTTTCATTTCATCTTCATGAGCGATGTTCACAAACGACATTCAAACGCATCGAAAACTTTATTTCAGAGAATCAGAAAAGAAGTCATTTCTCCTACATCGATGACGCTGTTACAGTTAAACTTACAGTATAAACAATCGCGACAGTTGCGACAAATATAGTAGTACTAATCAAATTACCCACTATACTGCAGTAGCAATGATCTAACAGATTTCAGTGATTTGTCACGCTCTCGTCTTCAGTGCTCTGACATTTTTTTCCTCCAAATTATTTAGTTGGGGGCTCACGCCATTGTCTACTAGAAATCAGCCAATGACAGATACTTTGTAGAACGATTAACGTACAGAAAATACGTCTACGAAGCAATTAGATTAAAAAATAGAAATGTATAGTAAGTTTTTAGAAGTCAATATCGTATGTAGCTCGGTTGAGTTATATCGAGTTTAACTCAATATCATTATATGTTGAGTCATAAACATACACTTATATAAACATATAACGTTTCGGCCAAGTTTATATGTTTTTAATCGAGAAAAAAGTATTAATAAATCAATGACTGAGAAAGTTGGAACATGGTTTACTGTCAGAGTCCAGCACCTCTGACGCGTTATTTTATTTGCCTGATTTTCTCTGGAGAAATGACTATTCATGTTGAAAGGAGTCTGAGGCACAAAATACACACAGAAAATTAATCCCTTGTAGAGTTATTCGAAGCAAATAATTCAAGCTAGATGCCTCAGTTAGTTCTTTGCCGGAAACAACGTTTTAGACGATGTTCTGCCTATTCGTACTCTGCTATACATATGTACTTTCACTTTAGAAATGAAATGTACGTAAAACTTAGGGTAAAGTCACAAAAATAAAGAAATACCGGTACATCAAAATTATGTTATTTCTTTTCAATGTAAGATGATATACAACGGCGCCTACACCCAACTTTCAAAGCATGTGGCGAAGCTGAAATAACGTCAGCATATGGAAATAACCACAAATGATGACTGTAAGGGCCTGTTCACATAGGAGTCCGTTGCATTGCGTTAAGGAAAAGATGACGTTGAGACGAAAATAAACCAATCATATGCTTCCAAACGATTAGCAATGAAATTTTTAACGCCTATCATTGGTTTATTTTCGCCTCAACGTCATCTTTTCCTTAACGCAACGCAACGGACTCCTATGTGAACAGGCCCTAAGGAGGCTGTGGAAAGGTTTCAATATTGCGTTTTGTAAGAAATTGATGTACGTGAGCAACGAAAGCACAACGCATTTCACATCTTTACTCTAGTGATGCGACATCGATAACAAAACATCGATGTTTGAAACATCGATATTCAATATTAAAACATCGATGCTAATAAAACATCGCCCAAAACCATCGATGTTTTTAAACATCGATGTTTTTGAACATCCATTTTTTAAAACTGGTTTAGTAATCTCTAACATTAATGTTACTTCCATTAGTCGTGGGGGAGGGGGTGATCTAATTTTACTCTCTGATTGGGCAGGCACAAACGACAAAAACTTGGTTGCTTTGGGCTACATTGATGACTCAAAATTCTCTTTGTAAATACCGCCATGTTTTGCCTTCAAATATCCAGATAAATTCGTGGTATTACCAGAAGTTTTGAGGGAAATATTGCATTTCGCCAATTTGTCAGTGGTTTTGTAAAAATATTTCCAAACGGTATTTTTGGGAGGCATCTTACTAATAATATTAACGTCAACTTATATAAAACCAGAACAAAACAAAAACTTAAATGGATGCATTCGTGTATATACTATTTGTAAAATAAAACCCCATGGAAGGTTCTGGAGTGTCAGGAACATTCCAAGTGCTCTGATTGGTTCATGGTTGTTAATTGCCATTTTTCTTTTTGCTAAGGAATCATTCCCCCTATTGTATTCGTCCTTTTCAGAATTCAGACTTACATTTACTGAGTGTGAAAATTATGCTACGTGGTAAATTTTTTTTATTACGGTACTTTTTCATTTAAAAAAAAACATCGAGACAACGTAAAACATCGAGCACAAAACATCGATGTTAAAAAACATCGTCTTCAATAAATCGATGTTTAAAACATCGATGTTTTTATCAAAACATCGATGTTTCGAAAACATCGACATCGATGTCGCATCACTACTTTACTCTGAATCACTCACCTCCTTTGCCGTTCGCAAACCGGAAACGTTCTTTACAACAACTACTCAACGACGAAAACAGAGTCGTCTACCACGTTTGGAAAATTTTTGCCGCTGATTCTTCTTTGATTCAGAAAGTCATTTGCATTTTCACTTTCACATTGTCACAAACTCCAGCAAAAAAATACCGTCAAATTTCATGGAGTGCCCCTTTCCCGTCTTGAAAAGGACGTATCTAAACTTTATCGCAAGTAATAGAGTAATTTTATCTGCCAACGTTTGCTTCACTTTCAATAGTCAGCCCTCACAGTTCTTTAGAGAAACAATTCCAAGAGAGTCGTGATTATTCAGGAACAAATAGCTCTGTTGCTCTTCAGAGTAGTCTAAAATGTACCATAAATCACGACGACAATTTTCTTAATCGTTTTCTAGAAAAATGCAAATAGCGATTTTGTTTCGGGAAACACTTCAAAGAATAAACATGCTTAGAATTGTATTATGTGTAATTTTTTTTTTTAAATTTGACTATTTTTTTATAATGATCTTTACATTACGTACATGTGGAGGAAAATTGTTAAAATTGCTAGTAAATTAAAACATACGATTTTATATATTGATTCCTGTAAAATGTTGCTTTAAAATGACTAAAGGATGTTTTTGAAGGCAGTCATGCAGCCAGTATCACCTGGATAAAGGCCTTGACTGCATCTCAGGATGTCTGTATTTATGACTGTTTATGACCCCAAGTTATGACTCCAGCTGCTGTCAACATATCTTGAAATATCAGGTCGTAAGAACGGAAAATTGTTGTGGACAGACTCTGTGGTCTAGGCTTTATTTCTTTTTTGATGTTCTACAACAATTTTTAAAAACAATTTTCTATCTCAGTTCTTTTTGTTTGACGTCATTCTGTCAAGGTGACTTGACGTGGATTTCGAGTACCACTGTTCTAAACATTTAATAAATGGCGTGTACTTTTATAGGTAAGGCACCCTAGGTAAGTATTTTGAGCTTAGAAACGTAAGAATATGGGTTGTTTTTTTTAAGTAAATGGGACAGAAACTGTATAAGCTTAAAACGATTTTATTTTTTTTAATATATGTGTTTTACTAGAAATAATTTTTTAGTATAATAGAATCTGATCCGATCATCACTAAGTAAAGCCTAGTAATAGCCTTGACGTTAGGTGAAATGTACAAGCTCCATCAGAAAAAAAACAGAGTAAACCGTACAAGTTACGAAATTCACAAATTCATGTGTACTAAACAACACAGTCTATCATTCATTCACACATTTATTTAATCGGTATGTAAGAAAGATGTCACAAATGCTTTGGATGATTCATGACCTCAACTGAATGACAGCAAAAAGGAAAACACATATCATGGTTAGCCCTTCAGCGGGCCAATTTTTTCAACAACACCAGGAGGCGCGTTGCATAAAGTGCAACATCTCTTTAAACCTCGATTATTCCTTTTGTAATTAACTTTTTTTTTCAAATTGGAAATAGTAATTCTGCATTTTATGACAAGATTTAAAATGTTGACAATATTCAGATTATTTATAATTAAAGGCCAAAAATGAATAAGAAGAAATTTTCATAAAAAATAAAAATTTATTTTTAAAACACAAATAATTTGTTCAATTCTCTTCATTTTTCTTCAATTTATTCACATCGCAAACATATAGTAGGGATTTTGCAATGCGCCTTGCATGAAAAACTATTACATTTATCACAATTTATCGTGGTAGTTACATTATTTAGCCGTCCTCATATATATTACACTTTCCTCTTTTTTTTCTGATACCTCTGGTTTTGCTTCTCGGGAAGTTTCCACTTTATATTGTAGTAAGAATCAAGTTATGTCTGGAGGAAGAGATAGAATATTTGCCCGGGTCTTCAAGTGGCTTTCGAGAAGTTCTAAAGCCAGAGAATGCAGATACAATCGCCTTCTTTCAAATCTATCCGGTTTATTGGATCTAAGGACAACTTGCGAATTGATTCCTATTATGTCCAAAACCCTAAAAAACAACGCGGGAGTCCATCTTCCGGATATATGGGATACCGTGTAATAGCTGCACATATGATCCACTACATCAACTCCTGCTTTTGTCGTATTGTAATCCAGTATAATCGCTGGTTTACCAGAATCGTCATCCACTGTTGCATCATCCTGCATTGTCGACAAAAGTATGACTCCCTCATTTTTTTTCGTAGCATAGAAGCATAGTATTCCTATGCTACGAAAAGTAAAATTACTTATGACATCGGGAACAAATTATTAATAACTATTTAGTATTTAAAATTTCATCGGGACATTTATTTGATTATCTTTTTTAAATTTATAATCATAGAAAAGCAACTTTGCAAATGCTTAGAATTATTTTAGCGAAATAACCAAAAATACAATAAGGAATATTTTCTTACATTACCAGGCTCTCTGTGCACAGAGTGCAACAAATAGACGTATCCTCTGTTGGAATCGCGATTAAAAATGAATGGAGAGGAATACAAAGGTCAGAAAATCAGACCTGCATTAGAATGGGTGTAGCTATAAATAGAAACTGCTTAGAACATCCAAACCTTACATGTATAAACAAACCATTCAAAATTATGAAAATGTTGCACTTTATACACGGGCGCGCCCGTTGAAGGGTTAAAAATAGAAATTTCTGTTGAGCGTGCAAGAGTTCGGATGTAAAAAATTGCTTGCTTTGGATAATAAAATAAAAAAGTTTCGTTATCGCATTTGAAATAGCAACCTGCAATTATTTTTACACTTCTAAGAAGTGTTAAATCAAAATGTGAATGCATATAAAATCAATTATTTTTTTTCTAATTTTCGAAACAATAAGTTGCCTGTTTCAATTCAATGAGATATAGTGAAATTAATTTTAACGAAATAAAAAAATAAAAAAAAATATTTTTTGCAAAACTCATTAGTGTATCAAATTGGGAGCTTAAGCTCTTTGACAAACATGTTATGACAGCAGGAAGTTAACTTCCTTAATTAGGATGTGCAGAACACCATGCACAAATTTTAAATTAATAATCGGGATTACAAATTCATTATGAATAAAAAAAGTATAAAATATTTTTGAAGGAGTAATTTTCATAACATATTATTCGCGAACAGTTTTAATTTAATAAAGTATTTGATTTTATAATGTGTTTCTTTTTTGTCGTTATAGCCAGAGGCCTATAAAAACACTCTCCTGAAATGGTGTAAATGTATATAATGCCCATATAAAATGAATCATTATAAATTTTTTAAAGATTCATTCATGAAAACTATTCAGTGAAGTACACATCATAGAAATTACATTAGGTTTCCAATATTTTCAAAAGGTTGAAATAGAAAGTTGCATTTGTTACGCTCAGTATGCTTTTCCAGTCATTATTTGCAGAAATATCTTTTTCAAACGGTTAAAATCATTTGAAATTAAAATATAATTAAGTATAAATTATTGTTTTTTTTTGTTGATATTACAATATCTATATCATTAAGTGCCTAAGCCAATTCTTTGGGAGTTCGTGAGAGAAAACGACTGCATCAATTTACTTTATTCGGGTCTTAAACGAAAGATTTTAATCTGTAGATATATCATATTTCGTTTTTTTAACGGCGATTTCTATTCATGAACGATAGTTTACAATTAAAAATTTATTTTTGCGCATGCTCAGTGACATGTTTAAATCTGTCCTTAGATATTGTTTCTGCGCATGCTCAGTGACATATTTTAATGATAAACACGTTTATGCGCAGGAGTCTCTCTAGATGTCTCTCTGCTATTTTTCTTTTTATGATAATTATGTTTCTGAAAATATAAGATTAAACCTGATGGAAATTATTTATTTCCCGCTGTTTAATTAGCGATAATTTACAATTAAAAAATTGCTTTCCGCGCATGCTCAGTGACATTTTTAAATCTGGCTTTAGATACTCACTAAGTACGAGGCCACTTAAACACATTATTCTTTTTTCTGCGCATTAGTATGAATTTCAACATTTGAAAATGATGTGTTGGGCATAATTTGTGTGTTAGTGCATTTATTTACTATCTAGTCGTCATGTTTTGACGGGTAACAACTAGTTAAAGTATTTAAATCAAACGATTTCCAATAACAACACTGACTGCAGTTTGATATTCTAACGCTCTAAGGGCATAGCTAAATCATCTAATTATATGTTTACGTACAATAGTATTTTCTTTTCAGAATAACTTTAAAAATCTGAAACTAACTTTCTGACATAAGTGTCAGTGTTTGTATCAGCTAGAAGAGTTCATTCATTTTTACACATCATTACCAAAACAACCATTAACTACAGTGTTATTAGAGTATAAAAGCCTCAGTTAATAATGGATATAGTTTCAAAGAGATATATATTACTACGCTGAACAAAGTCGTTAAAAATGTATCATTTCATAGAAACAGTTTGAAATTGTAGAAATTTCGTGTAAAGTGATGATAACAGCTGTTAATTTTGTAATATTATTCCGTATTAATTTAGCAGTGTTGATGAAATTTCTAAAGGAAATTCGTGTATTCAATTCATGAGACATCAAAGCGAAAAGTTTCAGACATCCAGTACGTCAGAATATGCCATCTATTGTGTAAGGGTTTATTTATATCGAATTATGTTAAAAGAAGGGTAGAATGTGAAAACAGTATAAAATCTTTTCAGGTTATATATTTTTTATTTGGTGCATATACTTAAGAGTTTGGTTATATTTTATTAATATTATTTAAGTATTTTTTATTTTTCTTGCAAACAAGAAATATGTTGTACTAAGGCAAAAGAACCTATAATATTCATCCTTAAAAAAGAAAAAAACTGTAGAATATTTTCATTGGGGATCTGGGGAAACAAATTTGTAATTTTCAGAAAGCAGGGAAGTTAATGTTCAAGAAAGTTTTACTGAAAAAGCTTAGTACACATTTTTATGATTTTATGATCAAATAAAAGCAATTTTTCTATGTATCTATTTTTTCATTTTACAGAATTAATCTTTCCCTGTTTTAACGTCCACTTTCCTGTTGTGTATATATCTATATCTATCTATCTATCTATCTATATCTATCTATCTATATCTATCTATCTATCTATCTATCTATCTATATATATATATATATATATATATATATATATATATATATATATATATATATATATATATATATATATATATATATTATGATATTATTATTAGTAGTAGTAGCATTGATTTAAAAATATATTATATCTCAGCAGTTAAATTAGCAAACATAGACGAAAGTAGGCATTAATGTATAGCTTAACCGCTACAAAAAGGATCAAATAAGCATTTTTTCAAAGTGTTTTCAACTAAATTAAGAAATTATGTAATTTGTATTAGAATACTTGCTAACAATAACCCTTTGGGTACAACTTCCAATGACGGTAAGAAATAATAACTATTATTGTAACAGTAATATACCACACGTCTACGACAAAAAAATTTGTCTCAAATGTAATCAGTGATTTGTATAGTACTTTGGTGCTGATTATGGGAAAATTATTGAAAAAATTCCATCACGCACAGATTTTTTTACAATTAGTAAGTCTAGATTTGTCGAATTTGTGTATTTTTAAAGTAAGTTAGCACTATGAGTTTAGACAAAATTTCAAATACTTCCAAAGAAACTGTTAAATTTTGCTTACAAACACTTTTAAAAAGAAATGTGAGAAATGTTTAAGGCGTTTGCAAGGAAATAGACGTTCTTATATATACTGGAGAGTCGTACTAAAACTAATGTAATGAGGTTAAAACTGCATCCCTTTCCTGTTAGTGCCTGTCTGTCGACCTTCCCTCCCATCCCTTACTATCTCCCTCCATTGACATCTTTTGTGTCAGTGCCTGTCTGTCTCCATCATCCACCTTCCACTGTACCACAGCCAAAAGAATGTTTTGAAAATCTTGAGCTGGATTTAAAGAAAATTTGATTTTCAGATCATAAAGGGGCGATTTGTGGCGATTTAAAAGGGATTTTAATGTTGCTTGGTCAACAGAGTGGTTACACAAAGTTCCCTTGCTTTCTCAGTCGTGACAGGAAGCAACACTATATAAAGAAAGAATTACCGCTGAGAAAAAACCTTGCAGGTTAGAGTTAACTCTCAAACCTGCCCATGTATTTATTGCCACTATCAGGACTATCGGTCAAATTGATCCCAAGCGTAAAATGCTGTTATTTTTGCGTTATTACTATGGAACTGCATGTTGATATTGTGCACAGGCTTGTTTGATTTATATTAGTGATGAATAGTGAGGGAAAAATCATCTACACTTATTTATTCATTTTATTTAATTTATTTTGATCTGGTATCTACATCATCAAATCGTAGGAATCTTAAAAGAATTGCACAATGTTTCTCAGACATAACCAGTGATTGAGGTAGAGAAGAGTGATGTCAAGGCTTCACAGGATACTTTAAAAATCGCACAGAACACTGAAATCCCTATCAGGATCGGTAGGTCTGTTATTGCTCAGTGGCAATAACAGGTCTACCGGTCATTTTGACCGAAATACTTTTACTAAATTGCAACTTACTGGCAAATGGCGAGCATTTGTTACACCCTGATGTGTTCTCCCTGATGTCCAGAAACTGACTGAGGATGTCAAAGCCAGCCAAGCGTTCACGCCTCTCCCCATTCCTGCCCCACCGCTGCCGGTCATAATGACCTGTGGGCCGGTTTGAGGGTTAAAAATTTTGAGATGGAGAGTCCCCAAAAGGTATTACTTCCTCCCCTACACATTAAATCGGGTTTTATGAAACAATTTGTCAAGGAATTGCCAAAAGAAGGAGAACGTTTTATACACCTTTGTGAGTAGTTTCCTGGGTTATGCAAGGTAAAGATAAAAGAAGGAGTGTTTGTCGGACCTGACATCAGAAAACTAATAAGGGATTCCAGCTTTGAGAAAAAAATGGAAACAAAAGAAAAAACAGCATGGGTACCTTTTAAACTAGTTTTAACCAGTTATCTGGGAAACAAAAAGGACCTAAAATACAAGTCAATCGTCGCTGACATGCTAGACAACATCAGGAAGCTGGGTTGTAATATAAGCATAAAAGTTCATTTTCTCCACGCACAAGCTTGACTTGTTCTTTGCAAATCTTTCTGATGTCAGTAAGAGCGGGCGAAAGGTTCCATCAAGACATCAGGGAAATGGGAAAAGATACTGTAACGAGGAATTTGTTCCAAAAATAGTTAATTTGGTTGGGCTGATAGCGCAAGTTAAATTAATGATATCTCTAATTCTTAATAGTTGTCCCTTAAAATAAAATAGCGTAATTTCTATACCGTTCCCTCGTCATGTGTGTTCTTGAGAATTTTAGCCGTTGCCCATTTCTCTTAAACCGTAAAACTCCAACTATAACGTGCTTAACAAGAGGTTAGTCAAAGGATTCCCTTGTTAAGTTTCATTAAAATGCACTTTTTATGGCTGATAATTGCAGGGTGTGTCATGTGGACATCCAACTATCTTTTGTCCACGCACGCCGTGTAAGTTAGCTCACTAAATTGGCCCCATAAAATCTGTTGTAAGTTAGAATTATATGGCGTTCTCTCCTTTTTCCTTTGTCCATGAGAGGTTTTTCCCACGTGTGAATTTGGCGACAGCTTGGCGTGAGGGCACTCTCCGGAGTATCTTTTCTCTCCTCGTTCGACCATTCACGCAGAGGTGCGAATTTCGCTAAGCCATTCACGGGCCTCCATTTTCGCGGGGCGTTCGGAGTTTCTCCTCTTGGCGAGGCTTCGGCATGGCCGGGTTCTTGTTTTGAACATTAAGCGCTCGCGTAGTTTTTTTACTGTATTTTTCCTCCGCGCTGAGGTAAGCTTCCGTACGTGTGGCACGGGTGTTCTGTAGAATTATTATTTGGCGCTTTTCTCGCTATGGCAACCTATGCTCTAATTTTATTTGCTCTGTCCAGATTTGAAAGAAAAAAATTCAGACTTCAGATTTTTTTTTTAAACTGTTGGTTGTCTTTTTGAGCTCTCCCTAGGACGAGCCATTTTGGCTCTTTTCCTGCGGGAGATGCTATAGTTTTTTTTTTATTTGAGTCTTGGCTATTTTTGTACCGTTACATGCTATTCATCATCATTCATCATCTTTAGACCAATGCGGTCAATTTTTTTGTATTTTCGCTGCAGTGCTGCAAAATGTATTTAATTTTATTCAAGACAGGCTCGATGGCCGAATAAATTACTTTTTATTACTGCAAAAGAGACTTTGACATATTTTTTTTTATTTCCTGCTGCTGTCATCTTTAATTTAAACTAGATGATTTACCTCTAAGCCTGATGATTGTTCCTTACCTGGGTTCCTGAATCAACCACTATTTTTACTGAATAAGTTCGCCGGCCTACAGAGACTATAGGAGATGTCTACCAGCATTTAACATCCGCACTTCTGGGAGCAGACTATGGTTCCGACGGGCACAACCTATCGCCGTGAAGATGGTCTCTACTACTCCGTAGTGGCCCTTACATAAATATCTTGGCATAGCAGACTATCCGCGTAATATTTAGGTTCCCGTGCAAATCATCTTTTATAGAGACTATTCACGTGAACTTTTCAGACAATCGCCTTGTTTCACCGTCATAGGTTATGGTGACCAAAACTCTTCATCAGTGAATTAGAACTCTCCAACATAGACATTTTCAACATAAGAGAACTCTTCTCTATAGAAAACAAGGAGGATGGAACGTTAACATGATAGCGGATTACTGCTGGATATTAAAAGAGGGGCAATCCTGAAGCTGTCCACACCAGGAAGAGCACTAAAAGAAGTTTTGATGTGAAGCGTAAGCGATTCTACAAGGACTTTTGACACTATAGTTATGTACTTTTATTCAATACTAGCTGTACGCGGTCACGCGTTGCTGTGGCTCAGTCTGGCTAAATGGAAGAGAAAGCACGTTTCTAATATGTTTAATTTATAAAGGCTGCAAAGCTGTTACTCATTTAGCACTACCAGGGGATATGTTGGTGGTAACGTTCCGACGCGAGTAACGTTACCACCAACATATTTTATAGTTCAGTTTTTAGTACTTGCTTGTTTTATGTAATATGTTGGCGAAAGAATTGTGTTCCCCTTCTCCCGCTGCATTGGAAATAAAAAAAATTCAAAAATGCTTAATTTTACAATACTTGTGGGTATACAGTATTTTTGTTGTTCCATTGTCTTTATAGAAGATATATAGATATATAGATTGTCTGGTTTTTCAGCTCTAGAACACGCAACATACGTATAATTGTCCATGTGAAAAACAATCCGTGTCTAAATCTAACCCGCACAATTGTAAAGATTGGCTCTGAGCTTTATTGATGGTGATTGCAAACGCCAATCGAATTGGGAATTGCAATCTCTTAAATTTAAATGGCATATTCATTAGAATCATGGGAATGCGAGGAATGAGGACATCTTCACCTTTGAATGGTCCTGTCAAGATCGTTCCTTATACGATGTTGCTCAGTAAATTTTTTACTGCAAGCTGCGTGCCGTTGCAAAGCTTTGGTTGGTTGATATTTCGCAACATTATAATTGGCAAGCCGATTTTCAATTGCAGTACGTGCGGTGGCATCCCTGGCAGATTGAGTGAATTAAAAAAGTCTGTTGGATAATGAACCGCTTCATCTGCTTCCACAACAGTGTCGACGGACATGTATGTGACTGCCTCGCTTTGAATGTTATACTGAATGGCATTGTTAAGTTCGTAGCTGTCTTTGTTCTTGGGAAGAATAACTCGTTCACTCATCCAATCATGATTCTTATAACTGGTTTGAATATTCGGAAATACTTTTTCAACCACTTCTTCTTTTGACGATACTAAATTGCAGAAGTTATGAGGCAATGAAATTAGTCCTGATGTCAGATCAACCGGCACCTTTCCGTTCCCAATTTCCAGCAATTTATGTGAGAATAACTCAGCTGATCGATCGTTTTGCAGCTGGACACTCATATTTGTAGTTAATTTCAACGTCTTAGCATGTCGCCACAAAGTAGAGTATTTCAGGAAAGCATTTATTTTGTCCGCTGGTGTTGTTGAAAACCAGCGGAATTACAGGTAATATTTGCCTGAAATCTCCTACAAGTAATATTAATGCGTTTTCAAATGGTCTGATGTTTCCACGCAAATCTTGCAATGATCAATAAAGAGCCTCAAGTGATATTTTGTGTGCCATTGTACATTCATCCCAAACAATAAGAAGTTTGCCTTTCTGCAATACTTTTCCCATACCGGATGCTTTGGAAATGTTACACGTGGGAGTTTCAATGAATTGCAAGATCAATAGCAATTTCAAAGCGGAATGTGCAGTTCTTCCACCTGGTAGCGATGTCGCAGCTATTCCGGACGACGCAAGAGCTAAGGTTATGTCCTTTTGGGATCGAATTGCTGACAGAATCAATCTAATTAAGAACGTTTTACCAGTTCCTCCTGGCGCATCTAAGAAGAGGATTTCTCCAACCCCGTTATTGACAGTTTGCATTATTTGATCGTAAATGCCTTTTTGCTCCAGTGGAATATTTGATTGCACATAAGTTAAAAGATCACCCATGTTGTAATTGTGTTCACGGCACAATTCTACATCGAACGAAGCATCAGCATATCGTTTCGGTGATGGCATTCCCAATTGATTGACAACTTTGTTCACGATTTCTAAGCACAAATCTTCAATCATTATCAACGCTTCGTTGTAGATTTCTGCTGTGAAATCCATGTTCATATTTGAATTTTCCTCGCGTATTCGATGGAAAATATCTTCAGCCATGTGCGTTCTCTTATCTCTTCGATCGTCTTTTATTGTCTAGAACGTTCCCTGCGTACTTTATCAGCTGTGGGAACTGCTGATAGTGTGATCTCACCCCACCGTGACAAATTTCTGTTCTGAGGGGGAAGGGAAAGAGATTTCTCGTTTGCTGCAAAATATTTAGTATAGCGTGTGTTTAAAAAAAGCATGTTTATACCTGTCACATGTATGTCATATATATAATAGGTATATAAAAACACTCAAATATTCAAATGCAACGTTGTGTCAAAATTTCAAAGAAATCGGTGAAGAACTTTCGGAGATTTGAGGTTTTGAACAAACGAACATTTACATTTTTTATTTATATAGATTCTGTTGACTAAATGTAAACCATGACGTCTTTTATCTGTTTATTAAGGGGGCAGTGGACTTTCAAACCTATCTTTTTTTGTTTTGAATGGATTTACTTGAAATTTGAATATGTATTAGTACTATAGATATGTAAAAGTGGTTAGAATTTAATGATGAAATATTGATAATTTATGCATTATGAATTGTGAATTATATCAAAAATGGGCCTAAATAAAAATGTTCCATGCGCATTTCCTTTTGCATATAGTATGGTAATTTTTATTTACAAGATACCTTATAGAACTAACAATGAAACTTATTGCTTATTTTAAGCATTCATTAAAAATATAAAGAGAAAAAAATAATAATAGTGAAAACACCCTTTTTATTACGCAAAATACCCATAAATCGTCTTTTCGAGTACAAAATTTAGAAATTCTGAGCTACGAAGCATAATTATTTTCAATAAGTATTATTTGATATACAGTTATGTATATAAAACTTAAATTTCAAAGCAATACGATAATTAGAAAGGCGCCTGGAGCAGTTTGAATATTCGCATGACATGGAAATTTTTATTTTGAGAAAAACACATTTAAGGGGATGGTGGACCTTTCAAAACGATTTTTGAAATTTTTACCACAGAGATATGAAATTTTGTATATATATTCATTAAAGTATAACAATATTAAACACCTTATAAAATTTTATAAATATTTTTAAAAAAATATTTTATAATTAAAAAATTTAAATTAAATTACCTTTCTTTAAAATGCTCCTTGCGACTCAATTTTAAACTTTTCCCCTTAATTTTGCATTTATATTGCTTATAAATACTTTCTGAATAAAGTTATGTATTTTTTTTGTACTTTCGTTGAATAGTTAATTTTTAGTAAATATTTTTATGCTTGTACTCTGAATTTTCGCGAAATTTTTGTACTTTTCTACACTAAAGTTAAACTTTTATAACCTAAATGACCTCCAATCCTAAAATGGATACATAACTTTATTTTGATGTATTACAGGAATCTTTATTAAAAATTTCATAAATTTCGTCAAAAATTATGACGCGAGGAGCATCTTAAAGACTTGCAAATCTGGAAATTCTCATTTTGAGAAAAAGTCATTTAAAAGATAATTTTTTATCTACCTTTAATACTTACTGCTCTAAGCCACCAATTTTTCATTTTTATTTTCACTACACATTTTAAATGCATTTCATTCCAATATTTACATGTTTTTAAAATATTAATACACCCCCCAAAAAAATTCCAATTTTTGCTCTATTGTTGGTAATTTGAAAGTCTACCATCCCCTTAAAGTTAATGCTATTCGTAACCACATAATATCTAAATTAAATACAAATGCCTATAACTAGGATAGTAATCACAGAAATTAAAAATTATTTTTGCAACACATTCCTACTCGTCCGTAGTTTCACAATTCAATACAGTAAAAAAAATCGAATTTTTGGACAAATTTCCCAATTTTGAAAGTCCACTGTCCCCTTAAAATTTAGAACCTTTAGAAAATGTACAAAATTACGTTAAATTGAGTTTTTCACCCAAAATACACACCCTTTTTGTGAGATAACCTGACATGATAGAAAAAAAAAATGGATTTCATTTTTGAAATCAGCACTGAAAAATACAGTGATTTCCGCTTATAAGAATCACGTTTGTTATTACTGTTTTTGACTCTTATAAGCGGTTGATTCTTATAACCGAAATTTAGGTTTTTGGACTGGAACACACACACCTATATATACATATATTAGATAATTTATCATAAAATACTCTTTAATTTACATTAAATATCTTTTATTAAAATTTTTTTTATAGTTTTAAAAATAAAACTTAATTTTTAGACCTATAAGTAGATACACATGATTATAGTAAGAGAAGAAAAAATACAATATTTGTTACAAGTTACAACATACCTGCTTAACAGTTTTAACATTTCAACTACAGGAAGGGAGCAAGAAAAAGTTTTCTACTGTAGTTTGACGTTATGAAGTTTTCAGAAGGCTGTTTATACCTCTTTCAATACTTATAGTCTCAGACGAAGATTTACTCGGACGGGTAAAGTTGCCCCCGGGTCAAGCTAATAGGACAGTGTTGTGGCAAAGCGTTTAAGGGGAAACGATTATGTTATGTCTAATAAAGAAAGGGGTGAATTTTACGACTATATTCCAT
>OU015500.1:147186825-147190044 GCA_907164885.2 Dolomedes plantarius | reverse complement strand
GGTAGACTTCAAAGTTATCCTCAGTGAAAAAAAACACTGTCTCTATTCTGTTCCTGTGATGTTAGGAAACTTCATTACTTTTTTTTAAAATTCTGGCCTACGAATTTTAAGATATTTTGAGAGACCATTAATGAATCCAATAGATTTGCATATCGGCTACATTCGCCGATAATTCAATATTTCCTCTTCCATGAAAGTTATAATTTCATCGATAAAATTAACCTTAATTCTCCAACTTAAAGTAATGGAGTTTAAGATAACCAATAGATTATGGAAAAAGATGGAAGCGGAATGAAACTTTTCCCCCTGCCTCACAATCTTTACGAGACTTCTTTTGTACTTAAGAGCTTAAAACTTTTAGTGGGGAATTAATGAGATCCTAATAGCTTACATGAAATATCCAGGAATTCATTACCATTTAAAAGTATTTTTATTAAAAGCTATATTACCTTGGAAGTTTCCATCATCTTAATTTTATGTAAGGATGTTTTGCATTTATTATTTTAAAAAGAAAATGAAATGAAATAATTACTTCCAATCCTCCTTATAACAATTAATAAAAATGCTTATCAAAATGGATTTAAACACAAATCGATTAAAGGATAAACGTTTCTTCTCCGTTTATAATAAGCGGTTGAAAAATTTATACTTTTATTCGAAATAAAGTAGGAAGATAATAGCCAACCCCATATTGGAAAAAAGTTTTAGAATTCTCATACACACACACACACACACACATATATATATATATATATATATATATATATATATATATATATATATATATATATATATATATATATATATATATATATATATATATATATAAACATGTGTAACGGTGAAATTCCAGAGGGGACCAATTCACGAGATGTCCGTCCACATCTAGCATTGCCCGAGACACTTGACCAAAGCCCAAAATAAACGAGAAACAACGACTGCTTCGGGTTTTGGTAGGCCAATTCGCAATACGGCCGACAGTCAACGGTCAGTTTGTATATTAGACAAGAAAAATTGTCTTTTCTCTTTGATTATGAAGTGACTTTTTCCTACTTTGACTAGACTAAAAGGATTTTCACTGCGGCAGTAACATGAGTTGAATCTGGTATGATCAACTTCCGTAACTCCATGATCATCATCCGTAACTTCATGAACATTTGGCTTCGACCACCTTATCTTGGACAATTCGTGAACTGGCCTTTGATTGTCGAGATCGTCGCGAATTGGCCTACCAAAGTCCGAAGTAGTCGTAAATTCTTATAATTTTGGGCTTTGGTCAAGTGACTCGGCCAATGATGGAAGTGCCAGTGGATTTCGCGAATTGTCCGACTTTGACCGGAATTTGACCGTAACACAGACACACACAGACACACACACACACACACACACACACACACACACGCGCGCGCACATACACACACACACACACACACACACACACACACACACACACACACGCGCGCACACACACAGACACACACGCACACACACACACACACACACACACACACACACACACACACGCACGCACACACACACACGCGCGCGCACACACACAGACACACACGCACACACACACACACACACACACACACACACACACACACACACACACACACACACACACACACACATATATATATATATATATATATATATATATATATATATATATATATATATATATATATATATATATATATATATATATATATATATATATATATATGCAGAGAGAGCGAGAGAGAGATACAGAGTCTAAATTACTGGTCTCTATTACCCCTAATTACTGGTTTCGTTATCACTCTTTACTTCTACAACAAATTCAGTTAAATTCAGGAGACAGAAAATTATTTGTATAATGCGTCCCTACAACAAGCACAATTTTTCCTTACCTAGGATTATCAACAGGGAATAAAATCGGTGTTCTTCTATCGCTTATATTGTGGCATCTGACTGCTTTCGACACTTATTTTTTTGAAAAAACTACCAGTGATAATATTCGTCCTGTTTTTTAATATAGCCCCAAAACAGGAAAAAAGATGAAAAATTATACCACAACTATACAACCTTTTTATGAAACAGAAGAGTTTTGATTGAAAATAAACAAATGTTTTTCATGAATAGATCTAGCTCTACAAAAATATAAATTATGCACATAGCATGCATTTTTCTTTTATCTTATGTACGTATGACACTTGTAAATGTAATGAACCAAAAAATAATTCATATTTTGAAATCTAAAAAAGTACAGGTGATTATTTTATATATATATATATATATATATATATATATATATATATATATATATATATGACGAGCTTTAATCCTCGTACTCCCTCTTACTCGTTCCCCTACTACTTACTCTAAAAATATGCAGTGAGTAACATCGTAGGCCTGTGGAATTAAAGACAATTAGTTTACATCTAAATCCCTTGTTCAATAACTACTAATTAACCCAATTCATTCCGTGCCATTGTTCCGATCTCTCACCTCTGACGCGCTCCGCCCAAACCGAAATCCAAAAACGGTCTGCAGAAATTCTATTGTTCCCCAAGGCGTCTAAACTTATCGCGCATGCTCATTGACGACTGCCGAATGTCCGAGAAGCATCTTTTGCTGACTTTACAAATAATTTTTCGTGCGAAACCTAGTCTGAACTCCAAAACAAGTCCCCACGCAATGAATGCCTGTAATTCCTTTTTCTTAATTCTCCCCAAGGCCATCCCACTCTATTAATAACTCTTATAGCCCATGCATTCATAGACGCGTGTAATCTGATTGACTCTGAAATATCATTGCTTTTAACGTTAGAATTTAGTTATTTCTAAGCCCCCTGTATATTCTCAGTTAATGCTTAACACACACACACACACACACACACACACACACACACACACACATATATATATATATATATATATATAGTTGCTGAGCCGATTCTTTGGGTAGTCTGTGAGAGAAAACTACCTCATCTATTTACTTCAATTTGGTCTTACAGGAAAGATTTTAATCCATAGATTTCTCAAACTTGGTTTTTGTAACCTCGATTTTATTAATGAGCGATAATTTACAATAAAAAATTGCTTTCTGCGCATGCTCAGTGAGGTTTAAATCTGGCTTTAGATACTTACTAAGTCCATGGCAGCATAAACACGTAAATCCGAGGAATAAACACGTTTAAACACGAATGAACACCGCCGCATAAACACGTTTTCC
>OU015500.1:147164325-147184325 GCA_907164885.2 Dolomedes plantarius | reverse complement strand
ATACGGACATTTTTTACACACATCACTTGTTTTAGTGTTGTTACAATGTCAAAACTGGCATTGACGTCTTTTCTTTGACAGTCTAATGCTAGTGTTGGAAATTTCCTGGGGCATTCTTGATCGTGTTTTCTTCTTCAAATGAAGCCCTCTTAAGTCCTCCGCAAATTGAAATAAGAAACTATACCTTGAAATATTTTTACCAATTAATTCTCCGTAATTAACATAGGTATTTGATCCTGCCAAATCCAGCACATTATAAAAACATGCACTGGCCATCTACGTGAAGCAGCCCGTATGGAATATTTACGCGCCATCTCGTCAACGATATCAAGTCCACATTTGCTTTTCTTGTAGAACTCGACTGTCTCTCGAAGTTTCTTCTTATTAATTTTCATTTGGATCTACATTTTCATTTGGATTAAAGTAACTTAGTAGCAATACATTTATATTCTTTTTACCTGATAAACCATCATTTTAGTACATTTTAGTACATCGCATTACTATATTTTCAGGAAGGCTTTCAGTTTCATCCCTTGATTTATCTTTTCCAAGATACGGAAAAGCATTGCACATAAACTTCGGGTTTACATCAACCAGCATCCAAAATTTTATACCATATTTGTCGGGTTTATTCGGCATATACTGTACAAATTTATACCTGGCTTTGGATGGAAATAACTGCTCATCCATAACAAGATTTATTTCCTGGCATATATGAACTAGCACAGTTAGTTCTCTATAAACGCATTCGAAATGTAATAACACAGTACAAACTTATCGGTTTCTAAACACTGAGTCCTAGTTGACTTCAAATCAAATCTTAGGTTTTTCATTATATCTCTAAAACGATTGCGATGCATTGCTTATCGAAAAAAAGGAGGATCCCATGTATTATTCTATAGAAAATCGTAATCCATATCATTGCAACAGTATGCTCCTCATGCATAAATAATAACAGTAAAAGCATCAAGATATTCTAAAGAAAGCTATTGTCAACTTTTCTTCGTTGTTTAAAACTGTCTGTGCATCCGTGCATTTTTTTATATGGCGTAACATTGATTCGTCCATAAATAACCTCCAAGCACTGAACACATTGTCACCGACATTTCTCTTTCATATGGTGTTGGACCCAAAACTTCTATTAGCACATTTAGTGTTCCATATATTCCAGCTTTCGTTTCTGAAGAAGATGCCACAGGCCACTAGTTTCCATCTTTCGAGACATATATAGATTCTTCCTCGTAACGCTTGAAATAACATTTACTTCCCCGTCCATATCCAGATTTAGATGAATAATGTCACAAAAAGTAACAATACATAAATATAAATATTTGTTACCTGTTTCAGCAGATGTGGATGCCGCAAGTACTATTCACGAACTATTTGCTGTAGAAATTCCGACGGGCTGAAAAATTTGGCTCTAGGGTTGCTGGTCCATGCTTTCTTCAGAATCACTAGAACTACTTTTTGCTTCAAAGGTTTTATGCAGGTTCATAGGATTTCCAACATAGTCCATTAAAGGAAATTTACAACATGATCCATATCATCATCAATACTATGATCTTCAATATCAGATTCATTTTCAGATATATCCTGTAAAAGTTGCACAATTTCCTCTGGACTAAGATAACGCAGTCTTCGAGTAGTCATTATTGTGCGCTTGAAACATTGAAATGCCACAAAAAAGATAAGCTGACTCAACTACCGCAAACTATGGACTGTTACATTTCTCCAAAAAGGGGTAGACGGTAGAGAGGGAGGGGGAAGTATTTCCTGTTGTAAAGAATCAATGAATGAAAAAAAAATGTATAGGGGAAATATTTTTCCAAGAAAAGTTTTTTTTTTCCCTCGAGAGAAAACAAGATGAATCTATCCAGTTTTACTAGCAGTCAATTCCACTGCTCTTCGCGCTTCCAGGTATAACTGCAAATAACTTTGTTAATTTTAATTTCATTCGATTAATATTTGATGCCAATAATTTTTGAGGTTTTTTAGTAAAATTCAAAAAATTGTGAGTTCCTAAGATAGCGAGTTTTATTAGGAATCCAAGCTGAAAAAGGAAAACAGGAAAAATGTTTAAGTAACAGCACATGTAAATAAACTGTTGAACTGAAAACAGTACATTCTAAATGAGAAAAGAAAATTACACCAATAATAAACTTAATTATGTGATTGACGTTATACAATCTTATTTATTGCAACAACTTAAACTGTTATGTCACTTTGAACTGCACAAGGGTCCTTTGTTTTTACAACTGCATTTAGCCGTGGAATACTCTTTTTGCAATAAAAGCGTGTATAACCTTGCCCTCCACTTCTCGAATTCATTGCAGCTGCTTCTCTCAGCGACATTTCTTAAGAAGAATTCTCATCTATGGAAAGTAACTTTTCTTTACGAATTATGAACTGGTAACGAGTATAAAGCTGGTTTATGGTACCATTTCTGTTTGCCAATTTAAAATAGTTGGAACCTTCTATTCCAACAACAACCGCCAACATATTTCGGGCAACTGTATGACCACGGTCGACATCAGGGACTTATATTCGTATGGTATCACCAGTTTGAGCAGGGGGAAATTTTCTTTTTGAAGTTAGTAACATTTTCGTTGATTGCAGTAAAATATTCTCTTTCGCGGCCGTCTTTTTATAGAAATAAACTCGCGTTGTCCAGTCAGGACTTGATATGAGGACGTGGTTGGTTGTAGCTGCTCTTCGATATTTTCCTTTGGAATATGGTTTTCGGTACGGCCAGTGCTCAAATTTTCTTAAAAAGTATTAACAATTTATTAGAGCTGTTCTGCTGTTTCAACATTTGCAATTTGTTCGCCAGGCAAAGATGACTATGCTATGCCTCTTTTTGGTTTAACGCCAAACAGGGCTTCATAGGGACTTTGCGTATTGCTTCGTGGTATGTAGTGTTCTTGGTAAATTGAACAAAGGACAAGCCATCTGATCATTTATTTGTATCTTTATCGTTCATCCATACAGTTAACATATCCTGTATTTCCTGATTGGTCTATTGAACAGATCCTTGTGTTTGACTATGACGAGGGTGTCCATGACCTATCTTAACATTTTTCCACATAGCGCATAGTTCGGATATGACTTGATTACTGAATTCCCTACCGTCATCTGAATGCAATATAGCTGGGGCACTAAATATTAAGAATATTTGAAGAAGGTGATAAGCTACTTCTTCAGCTGTCTTAGTTTTCAAAGGTCGTTGCTGGACAAACTTCGTTAAATGATCTTTATACACCATTATGACCTTATATTCGTCATCCTTGTGTCACTGCAGGTCTATCAGATCGACTCTACATCTTGAGTTTAACGCCGAACTGACCATTGGTTTCCCAACAATGCCTTTTTTATGTGCACTGTGTTTCATTTTACATTGTTTACATACATTTAGATACACTGTCTGTCTTCTCCTTTTGACCTCCACCAAAGCATACCTGTGCTTGTCGACATACACCGGTGATGGTCCGAATGTCTAAGAATATAATCAAATATTCGGTCTTTCACCGACGTATTTGTTATGTGTTGACATTCACCGGAGATTGTCGACAAATCTCCAATTTCGGTGTTTCACGGTAACATGGTAACATATATATATATATATATATATATATATATATATATATATATATATATATATATATATATATATATATATATATATATCAGTCCACAAATCCATAGAAGTGCGAGGAGAGGGAAATCTCTTCTGAACAGCACGTTGCAAGTCATACCAGATATGCTGAATAATGTTAATGGCTAGGGATTTAGGTGGACAATGGAAGTGTCTAACGTCAGAAGAGTGATCCTGTAGCCACTTGGTAGTAATTCTCGATGTGGGAGGGGTTGTCGCATTGTCCTGATGGAATTGTTTAAGTTCGTCGAAATGTACAATGGACATGAATGCGTGTAGATTATCGGATATTAGGCTGATGTATCCGGCACCTGTCAGAGTCTTCTTTAGACGTACCAGGGATTCCATATCTCGCCAACTGTATACGTCCCATACCATCGCAGAGGCTCCACCAACTTGAACAATCCCCTGTTGATATGCATGGTCTATGGATTCATGAGGTTGTCTCCATACTCGTACAAATCCATCCATCCGATACAATTTGAAACGAGACTCGTCAGACCAGGCAATGTATTTCCAGTCATCAACAGTCCAATAGAGGTGTTCGCGGGCCCAGGCAAGGCGTAAAAGTTTGTGCCGTGCAGTCAACAATGGTACTCGAGTGGACCGGTGGCTCCGAAAGCCCTGATCAACGACGGTTCCGTTGAACAATTCACAGTTCGCATGATGACACTTGTTGATGTCCCAGCTTTGAAATCCGCAGCAATTTGAGGAAGTGTTGCACGTCTATCTCCTGTAAGGATTCTGATTAGTTGTCGACGGTCCAATAGTTTCAAGGTTTTCTTCCGGCCTCACAGCTGTCGGAAATTTGATATATTAACGAATACCTGATATTCTCGGTACACTCCTGAAATTTTCGTGACGTAAAATCATAATTGCATCACTACCTCGGAGATGTTGTGGCCCATCTCCGAGGCGGACTATAACGCCGCGTGTTCGGACTATAACGCCGCGTTCGAAGGTCACATAGATCGTGAAAACCTGCCATTGTAGAAGCAGGAACCGATCTAACAGCTTCGCCTGACCCCTGTTGTATTATAAGGCGCTGCCAACCGCATCGCGTTACTCTGACTGGAAGCATATCTGTGTTAATTGCATACGCATGCATGTACCAGTTTTTTGGGTCTTCAGTGTATATAACATTCATATTAAATTACTGGTCAAGTACGTTGGGAATCATTTTATATCTATAAATTAAATGCAGTGATCAAGTGTTCTGTTGTAAATAGATTATAGGTTTTTTTCCTCATTTATCATGTCATAACCTTTTCCCGATAAATGGATCATAAATTGAAAGATGCAATCAATGTCCTAATTTTTAGCAGGCTCCACGTAAGAAATTGATTGATTCTGCTATTTATTATTTTGCACACGTAGTTTATGATACACACTTATTTTAAGCCGCATTTCCCAGTTTTCAGGAGTGATTTATTACACGACTAAATTTTAAAGAGATCTAAAGCAGACGTAAAATTAGTCCGCGAAATTAATTGCGCGTAAAATAGCAGTTGAGTGATCTGCTTCATTAAGACAGTCAGCGCATATTGAAATCTCTAGAAACTATTACGTGAGCAAATTATGACTTAACAAGATAATTTTTAGTTTCTTTTTAAAAATTCGTCTTATCACATAATTTTCAAGAGACAATTAGATTAGAAATGTGATAAAATGTAATATACCCTTAAAGCAAAGCAGGGAGAAATATTTTTAAACTATCAATTTCGAGATCTGTTCTATACGGTCTGTATTCTTTATATGATCAAAATGAATTCGAGAAGTTTTATTGATTATTTTTCCTTTTACCATAAATTGAATTATAACCTGTTAGATCTTTTATTCATACACAAACTACATATCTATGGTTTCTTCATAACTTCGGGGACGTTAGATTAATCAGAATGTCCGTCATTACTGTACCTACTCTATCAGGAAACCACCATTAAAAACCAGATTAGGGTAACTCTAGGATAGATGGCCATAGTTTTTAAAGATTGAAATAAAAATTCTTAGAATGCAAACACAAAAAATAATTTCAATTTCTTGGAAAATAATTAAACATTCAGAACAAAAAGTGGGAAACATAGTTTGGAATTAAAATGACAGATGGCCATCTCTGATTCAAGCCGAGGAGCAATTGCCATCCAATACAAAAGAAAAAGTGAGGTGAAAATAACAAAAAACAACACATTTCATATAGTTAATTATGAAAAACATATAGCAATTTGCAAAGATGCAATTTGTAGAGTATAGCTCACTTCTACCCAGACTTGGGTGTATATAATTTGAAGTGGCACTCTAAATGAATTTGATACAAACGCAGTTTATACATGAAACAATGTTTATTGAATTCGTTGCACATATAGAATTTGCTTTTACAGCAATAAGCGTACGTACTACTTGTACGGAATATATATTAGCATTCAATAAAAATACACATTACAATACTCACAAACTAGAGAGTCAAACCAGCAGTTCTGCCACGTAAACTTTGGGCCTGCTAAGCACTAGCGCCGGTTAACACCTGGAGCTGCTTATCTCGTAGCTCCCTCTCGCTTATCTATCAACTTTAACAACCTTTTTTCAACCTCTCTATTAATCAAGCTGCATGGTATTTATACCAAGTGCGTATGCCGAAATTAGCATATTTCAAGCAGCTTCTTTAATTTTTTCACTCAAAAGTTCGATTCTTGTGAATCGAATTTTATGTACACCTTACAAATTATATCACGGAAAATGAGAGAATAAAATTCGAATAAACAACATTTGAAGTATAATTTCAATCCCTCACTTTTCGTAAAATTTTACCACATTTTTCGCAAAGGTCTTGATAGTTTGTGCACGTTGCATGGTACTACTTCAGGCACCTTATACATTTTATCGAGTCATCCTTTTTGGTTGTGGTATTGTATTCTTCTCCACAACCAACACAGTAATCCTCATCAAATTCTATTCCCTCGGAATCTGTAGAATCTGATAATTTCAAATGTAATTCATCTTCTGTAGATTGAAGTAGGCATCTATTTCTTCACGATTCATGGCTTCACTTCTCGCAAGCGACAAACCTTCAGCTTTTCTGACTGATATATCAGAATGACGACTTAGGGATAGACTTAGACAAACATACCCAGCCTTTTCAATTGTATCATTAAAACGGCGCTTTCTATCCAGTTTTTTTGGCAAATACAGAAGCGAGAATTTACACATCATCTCGAGTAAATGGGAATCCTTGTTTCTGCATTCGTTTAATGTATTTTACTAATATTTCTTCGTTTTCTTTTCCAAACATCGGACCAGGACCAATGCTGCCTTTGTTGGAATTATTGGTCTTCAATTGGCGCTGAGAAATCTTGCGTGGAATGGGAAATGCTTCAGATGCTCCTTTTAACGAATTTCATCCCGTTTGCACATTCTCCATTGCCTTAGACAAATCATTTTGACTCCAGGTCCCTCGGTTTGAATGAGGCTTTCTTATGTATTTATTCGGCATCTTGAAAAACTGGAAAAAAACATCGTTCGGCATATTATATTATTACTATTATTGAAATATTTATAATAGTTAAAATTGAAACAATTATATCCATTAATATAATTATAAACATAAAAGTTACATAACTATTTTAAATATAATTATATTTAGTTAAAATCCTCACTCCGTATAATTTTAAATATTGATTAAAGGTGGTCATCTCTCCTTGATTTAACGTAGCCATCTATCCTGAAATTGAAGGACAGATGGCCACCGAATTTAAAGCATTACTCCGCCAAAGTACGTCTTTGTTTTAGGCTTAGAAGCAAAGATTGGATTATATACGTGCCTTAAAACTCCGTAAAGTTAAAAAAAGGTAACGTAATTATTGCAAAACATTCAGATACCTAACTCAACAAAAATATTCAATCACTAAATTAAATATACATCACTAAATTAAATTTCACTAAATTAAATTTAACTTACTTTTTATAATCGAAACACACAGCTGTAACTCGCAATGAATGAACTCGTTGAACATTTCCTAAGAAAAAAGTTTAAACTGGCATCTATGATGATGTTTTGGAAATATTTATACTGGCCTTCTCTGCTCTATGGTCATCTATCCTAGAGTTACCCTATATATATATATACAGTGATTTCCGCTTATAAGAATCACGTTTGTTATGACTGTTTTTGATTCTTATAAGCGGTTGATTCTTATAGCCGAAAGTTAGGATTTTGGACACGCTCTCACATACACACACACGTGCACATATACATATATTAGATAATTTATCATTAAATACACTTTAATTTACGTTAATCATCTGAAGGGGCAGGAATGCCCTTGGGACGAGATAATTGGACAGTGTTTAGCTAAAGTGTTTGCGGAGAAACTGATGTGATGCCTAACAAAGAAAGGGATGCGCTTTACGACTGCACTCCATCCCAACGCCTTATCAGTCTTTCTTTTCAAAGAGGAAAGAAAGAACTTCGTGCCTTTCAAGGGTTTAGGTGGGTTTTTTTTTTGGAAAAAAAGGTTTGGTTTGGTTTGGTTTGGTTTGGAGCGTTGCGGTCAACTTTTTCTACACGAGGGTTTATTAGACCGGGATCTACTGCTTAAAGCCGATTCCGAACGGCTACAGACGTCCATGCCAATAGTGGGACTGGAACCCACAGACTCTGCTACCGACGCCAGTGCCCTGGCGGAAAAGTGGAAGGAAAGCGAAGATTGTAAGCTGATTCTTAAAACCGGTGGATTGATTCTTTAAAGCGAAAATTTTAACATGGAAATAATACATTTGCATTTGTTCTTGCGATATTGATTCGTATAAACGGTTGATTCTTATAACCACTGATCACTATAAGGGGTGGTTACTGTATATATATATATACATATATATATATATATATATATATATATATATATATATATATATATATGTGTGTGTGTGTGTGTGTGTGTGTAAGTAACGTCGATCATATATATATATATATATATATATATATATATATATATATATATATATATATATATATATATATATATATGTGTGTGTGTGTGTATATATATATATATATATATATATATATATATATATATATATATATATATATATATATATATATGTGTGTGTATATATATATATATATATATATGTGTGTGTATATATATATATGTGTATATATATATATATATGTGTGTGTGCGATTGTGTGTGTGTGTGTAAGTAAGGTCGATCATAACTATTCGTTTAACTCATTAATTACAGAAGAATGCAACGGAGAACAATGATATAATCAACTTGCGTTGCTATAATATATCTAGTTTCCCCCCATAATTTTCATATAGTATTTCATATATATGTTCTCTTCAAAGTCATGTAATTTTAACTGGTTAAAAATATATTTATGAATCATGAAATATCAATATTTAATAATTTCTGTTAGCATATTCTCTGAATAACATGTGATAAAATTTTCTCTCTCCGTGATTAAATGG
Organism: Dolomedes plantarius; assembly: GCA_907164885.2. Lineage (NCBI taxonomy): Eukaryota > Metazoa > Arthropoda > Arachnida > Araneae > Dolomedidae > Dolomedes > Dolomedes plantarius. The sequence goes on along the minus strand of OU015500.1, from coordinate 147,175,203 downwards.
TGGTGTAGTACGTAACAATAGGTTTAATAGTCGGGCAGTAGTGATACTAGTAGCTCATTTTGGATGTGATTAGCAAAAGAGATGTTACCTTAAGGTAATTAAACAAGCAGTAATGCTTGTCTACGTTGATTATAGTGTATTTATTATAGTGTTTCTTTAAAACCCCCTTTTAAAATTTATGGATATGTACAACTCTACGAATTTAGCGACTGGCAAAATTGCAGCTACAGCAGCAATTGCTCGGACGGCTGCTAATAGGGTATGCAGTCGTTCGTTAAACAGTTACCCTAAGCTTATTACAAGTTATTTCAAACCTACCAATTCAACGGGGAGAGGATACAAAAAAATTGTAAGTGTTTGTCAGAGTAATGTATGTTCTTCAAATGAAGTATATAGTAATAATATATATAGCATAGAGATAGGAACTTATAACAGTCATTATAATGGTATGGATTGTTTTAAATATAATAAGTGTAAAGATGGTAGATGTAAATCATGTCCTAATGCAAATGAAAAACAAATAGATAATTCTCGTAGTTTAAAAAAATTTTGCAAGGTTTATAATTGCATTTACCTAATAGTATGTAAAATATGTGGATTGGGATATATAGGTCAAACTAAAAATACCTTAAATAAACGGATAAATTTGCATCGAAGTCAGGTTTATAATGCCAAACGACAATCTCAGGTCGAAGTATCTATAGAAATTAACCATTTTGTGGAACATGGTGTCGAAAACATGAAGTTAACCATAATTGATTTAATTATTAATGACAAGATGCGATTATGGTGGGAAAATTACCATATACAAATGTTTAACACTGTTTACCCTTACGGTCTAAATACGCTTTTATTCGGCCAAAATATAGGACCAAGCTATGTTTCTAATGTGTCTTCGCCGGGAGTTAATCCATACAATAGCATGACAGTGAATAAAACATTAAAAAGGAAACAACGTGGTGGTGGTGGTGGTACCCGAAAATATAAAGATCTTTTGAAAAAACTAAATACTTTATGCATAAAGATTAAACAGTTATCCTATATTCCATTTAACTGGATAAAGAACTTTGTTTATGGTGTAAAGCGAAAATGGCTGGGTAATTTTTGGAAATTGTGTAATAGTTCTGATTTTTTAACCAGATTTGGAAAGGACTCGCTTACCCCTTATGCATTTATAGATAACATTAAATCACGTAGTATTTATCTTGGTTTTAATTTGTCTGATCTTGTAACATACCAAAAATTGACTAAGGAATATTGTGTTGTGACATATAACAATAGTATTGTAGACAAGATAACTTTTTCCAAAATCCTTAATTCTTGCAGTAGTTTATTACCCATAAAAGATTTGTATATTAGCCCGTGTTTCAAATATTCACTACCTATAGGTAGAAAGATTTTTAATTATAACGAAATATCTAAAAATATATATAAACATATGCCAGAATCTTGTGATTGCAGCACGTCATCCCCTTATTACAACGAAAATTATGGACATGTCATCACTGGTAACATCGAAATAGTAAAAGATGAGAAGTTGAAGTCCATAATGTATAAGGGCACTGGTTATCGTGTAGAAGGATCCAGATTCGGAGTAGTAAATACTTTTGACAGAGATATAGATGTTTTTGTGTATAAATTAGCAATAAAATATAGCCACCCTACAACCACTTTTGCAGAATGGGTTTTTAACATTAAAAAGTTATTTCAATTATCTATTAATAAATATTTACAAAAATATAATCATCACGAACCTAGTGTTTCTTTAAACAGTTTAAAAAACTGTATCGTTAATTTAAGGCATAGTTATGTTATAACTTACGTCGATAAAATGGCCAGCAACTATGCTTTATTATGTAAACGTTTTTACTGTAATAAATTAATTGATATTTACAGAGTTAATTCAGTATATCAGAATATAGAAATAACCACTGACGAAATTAAGAATAAAATAAACGCGTTATATCTACGTATAGGTTTCAAAATAGAAATTAATAAAATTAAATTTCCATACATAGTACTAATCCCCAAGTTTCATAAGGTACCTATAAAATTTAGAGCCGTAACAATAGGCTGTAACACTTATCTTACTATTGCAAATAACCGTCTTTTACAATTACTCAAAAACGTTATGATAAAAATTAAAAAAGAAGGCACATATATTGTTAATAATAGTTATGAAGTGGTAAAAAGTATTAGTTACATGGAGGATATTGTGGGAATTTCTAGTTATGACTTTTCGGATTTATTTAACTCAATTAACTTAGATGACTTACATAATATCATTTTAAATCTATATGAACGATACGATATACAAGAGTTTATTACTTATAACCGATATAAATCTTTGCTACAACTTGTTTTAAAAGAAACTTATTTACACAATGGAAGAGATATATATAAGCAGATACATGGGATCCCTATGGGAGGGGGATGCTCTTCAATTCTTGCAGATATCTATTTACATTATTACAAAACAGGTACAAGTTTATTAAATGAAGTTAAGTTTTTTAGGTATGTTGATGACATTTTGGTATGCTTCGTAAATAACACAGGATTGGACTTTAGTTTTTACCCTAGTAATTTAAATTTAATTGAAACTTCGTGCAATAAGGAAGGTTTTTTGAACTTTTTAGATTTAAGTATTATAGTAAGCAATGGCTCAATAATTACAAAAATGTATGATAAACGAGATGACTATAGTTTTAAACCAAATCGTATTATGTCATGGACAACATGCATACACCTAAACATCAAAAGAAATGTAATCACTAATTTTTTAACAACATGTAAACGTCTCAATACTAATAATATAGATATGGATTTTAAAATTAAACAATTTATAAATTTTGCTTTAGAAATGGGTTTCCCTAAGTCTTTTTTAATGTCTAATATAAAAAAATTTTTAAATATCAGTAAAACCGAATATAAACACCGTTTTCTTTAACCGTAACGGTATGTTAATTATTTGAGATTGGGATACAGTATAAAAGATATTTGAATAAGGAACATCCTTACATTGTAGCAATATACAGGTATGTGAGAAACACAGTAGGTTGGTTATAATTTTACATGAATATAATAGTTGAAATTTACACAATGTGTTTAAATGGGTTTTATGAGATTTGATGTTTTAAATGTTGTTTTGATTATTGATTTACTTTTTAATAATATTTGACGAAAGTCTAGGTCGCACTGAGGTTTCGGGCTTCCGGGAGTGTTGCCGCGGCACAAAACTAGTTTAACCGGAGTAGGGGGGTCACAACTCCCCCCAGCCATTCGAAACTTCAGTTTCAGGATTTGGATGTAGTTTCCCTGGATTAGCATTCCACTAGTTTTCTGATTCACACTTTTTTTAATGATAGAAATATTTGAAATACTAATGTAGTGCAGCATAGCGCCTGATGGTATTTTAATTGAGTACAGTTATTTAATATATTATTTCTAACTTTTGTATATGTATTTATATATATATATATATATATATGTGTGTGTGTGTGTAAGTAAGGTCGATCATAACTATTCGTTTAACTCATTAATTACAGAAGAATGCAACGGAGAACAATGATATAATCAACTTGCGTTGCTATAATATATCTAGTTTCCCCCCATAATTTTCATATAGTATTTCATATATATGTTCTCTTCAAAGTCATGTAATTTTAACTGGTTAAAAATATATTTATGAATCATGAAATATCAATATTTAATAATTTCTGTTAGCATATTCTCTGAATAACATTAAGATGGATTTTATTTTTTCCTACGTATGTTTTTCTGAAAATCATTTTATTCATCGTGAAGTGTTAGTAATCGAATACTACATGGCATACGGATACAAGCTTATGGCATCAATAAAATATTTTGTTAATCCTTTTGATAAAGCAATAGTCTTCTTTCTGCAGCTTAATACTTTTACGATAACAAAGAAATATGTCACTGGCAATAAATATGCTTAAAGAATTTTGTATAAAACTTGCGACTGGCGTACGTTTTAACGTTCATTCCATTTACTTTGATCACATTTATAGAAAAGGTTTTTCTCTAAGAACTGGCGAAGAATTTATCTTAATAAAATTCCTCCCTAAATGTCAAGATACAAAGGTTCGAAAAGTTAAAAATACAAAGTAAATGGATTAAATTTTAAAAGTAAGGTAAACCGCATTAAAATTTATACGCATTACGTGCATTATGTAAAGGATTCTGTTTTTTTATGCCCTTAGAGGGATATTCTGTTGCAAATGTTAAGCTAAATGCAAGATTTCGTTTATTTTGTTATATATTGTGATATAAATAAGTAAATAGATCTGAAATACAGTCATAAATACTGAGATTAATTTGATTATGCAATTTGCTTTCTACAAACATATTTTTAATAATTCATTACCATGGAAATACATTCATTAATTTTAAATAATTTTACGTACTTAGCTGTCTCAATATTTCACTCAGTATTACTCAATATTTCATAGTGAGGGTTTTGTAATTTTTTTACAATTAAAACTATCTCAAAGTTCAGAGTTTTTATCGATTTTGAATTATGGATGTATCGCCAGAGATAATTAATCTAAAATTTCTGTTCCGCTTATATTACAATTTTTCCACTCGGGGGAAGGTCTGTGCACGGATGCTAGTTGGGCGAATCACGTGACAGTAGATTGTCAATGAGGGGTTGGTGTCGAAAATCCTCTTACATCCAGTGTTTCAAATCTTCTTCACCGCTTTACACTAATCTCAAGTTTAAGTACAATTCACTATACTGTTTGCTAAGCACCAAATTAGTTTTCTATTGCTGAACCAATCACACGATTTTACGGATCATTCGAAAGAACTAACATCTTCCCCTCAAAAATATTTTGAATCCGGCTATTGCATGCGACACTAGAACCTCATATTCCTTGCTTATGCCAGTTGTAGCTTTCTACAGTTGTTGCTAATGCCCCCTGGTTGGAGCTTCCATTCACCAGGTCCTACTAGGCTTTTGGGATGAAAGAGGCATTTCCTGTTTTGAATTAGCACCACAAGGGTCGGAGTCCGACTTGGCTAAATGACCGGTCTCGTAATTTTGAACCGAGTCAAGTGACGAGACCGAAATACTTGACCCCGTGCCACCAGAGACGTTCTACAGTAAAAATGGGATGAATACGATGGCGCTCATAGTCGGGGATCAATAAAAATCGGACTCACCACTGAAGACCATTTGAAAATTCCATATTGATTGGACTTGGCCCCACTGTAGACACTGTTTACGTTGCGCACTGGCCAATGGAAGTCTGCGTCATCCACGTGACCGTGGTACCCGGTATCTTCAATTCGACTAGCAATGTCTCCAGGGAGTCACTTCTGAACCGAGAACACAATGAATGCTTGATAACGACACAATTGTGTTCCCACACAATTGCTCGATCTTTGAAATTTGTAGTCACTCTGGACAGTCCTCCGTCCGCCTCTGCGGGCATCAATCGTTGTCGACCGTTTCCTGCCAACATCGTCCATTTGTTGTCAATATATTGTTCCAAATATAGAGAGTTGCGGCGATTGAACCATGCACCCCTTCCAGGCTGATAAGGAGTCTTTTTTTAAACTTCGCCATTTGTTCGGACGAATTGATCCCAGAGACAGTGCCACAATCAGTGAATGTAAACACGATGACATTCAACAAGAAATTTTGTCCTTGAAAGCTAGAATCGATATCTGTTTCATCATGACAATGCGTAGTTCCGATGTCCTGAGTGCTATTTAGTCATTGACCACATACAATGAATCATTTGCACCATTCGCAGAGACGAATTTCATTACAGTATGTCCGACTTATACGGTTATTTTCTTCTATAACATTCCGCGGATGTAGAAAGCTTGTAGGCCGAAATTTACCATCATTGACATCATCCTCACGTTTGTACATTAAATCTTCAAAAATACTTAATGCTTTCGCTGGTATCAACAAAACTTTTACGCAAGACTTAAGTACAAGACATATCCGTATGCGTTTGTGAGGTAGATCTTCAATCCAAATTATCAATAATTTCTCCGTCGTTTCTATTAAAAGTGTCTTTTCTTTGCAATTATCGTCGAATGCATAGGAACAGAATTCTTTACGTGTTGCAAAATCCGATCTTTATCCTTTATCACAGTTCTAACGGTCGATTCGTTCATACCGTACACACACACAATGTCTACAATCTCATTACTTTTTTATTTCCGTTTAAGGCGTCAGCCTAAGTTCGGAGCACTTTTTTATTTAGAAAAACAAAAAAATAATTAGATACCCAAATTTTTAGTTTAAATGTGATATAAAATTATAATAACAGGTATTATTTCTACCAAATTATTCATAAAATTTCAAGAAATAGGTCATTTTGAAGAAAAATTAAGCAAAATTCTTCAGTTACGTTAACAGCCATATTTTCAGTTTATCTGCATATACATCAATTTCCTTGATACAGTATGTTTATATGATACTTATGGGTGAACAGAACTAAAAATATAATGGTATTCTTAAAACTTACTGAAAAAAGGGAAATTGCATATTGAACGACACATTTTTTTCAAAATCGTCCCATTATATTGTATACAAACACTGGTAAAATCAACAAATTTACAGATAGAGATTAACTTTTAGTTTGTCTCTATCTGTAAATTTTACAGTAAGAAGTGTGTAAAGCAAGTAGAAAAAATTTTAGGTTAATATCTTGAGTACATTTTCAGAAAACAGCGGAAACGTACATAAAAATAACAAAATATTCATTTTGCAGAATACGCATTTAAAGTTTTTATTCATACAGCAAGCAGTGTTTTACTTGCTTTTGAAAGTTAAAATTCACCACCTTTATACATGAGACCTTCATTAAGTTCACCTTTTGCTAACTTCAACTTTACTAACTTCAACTTTACTAACTTCAACTTTACTAATTTGAACTTTAATTTCCATAGTAATGACGAGTCTCTTTTTACATTTGCTTATGGTTTGTTACTTTTTACCTTTTTTCGGACATGTTTTCATGGGTTTAAAGTTGTAATTTATAGCGAAAATTAACTTGAATACTGCGCGCAAAACAAAAAAACGCGACCACTCCACAGAATCTCACCTGGCCAAGATGCATCCGTTTCAACTCTAGCAAGAAATGTCAATGCAAAGGTCAGTCGCTCCTCCCTGTCGATGGCCAACAACTGTTGATTATATCTGATTTTGTATGGGAAACAATGCATCATTTTTCTCAGTACGTTCCACACTAAGCTATTGGGAACACACCAAGTTCCGTGACACTGCACGTGCAATACTATAGCCTACAACATTATCCATTGACTGTTCAACAATACCGGCGGCAACATCTTCAACGATATATGAACGAACAGTTTTTCGTCCTCGACCAGGTTGAACTCCAAGGTGTCCAGTTCTCTCGAATCGAACGATCATTCTCTTGACAAGCAAAGCGCGTTCTGGCCACTAGACAGCCATCACTGATAGGAATGGCATACCCCAGTTTTTACCCTCTTTATTACCCATAACATGGCTGCAAACCAAGGGCGTATACAAATTTTTGTGCTTACAGTGTGAATTTGCAGGTACAATGGAAGTTTAAGATTCTTTAGTTTTTATTTTTTTATTTTCTCATTTTCCATTAGGGTACTAGAAATTAAAATAGAAAATTTTCATTTCAAATGTGTGTTTTTTTTCTATTATCATTATTTTAGTCTTATTTTTCGTATTTTTCATTGTACAGCGCCACCTATCGATGATTTTGAAACTAAAGTTTTTTTTAGTGAACTCCATCTCCCCGTGTCTTGAATAGTATGTGTACAAAATCTAAAGCCTTTACACTGAGTAGTTCGTATACAGGGAGGGCAGAGTAGGGATGTCTTAATTTTGGCCACCCGGTATTTCTTTACGATTTAAAATAGTCATTCTTTTACAAAATCCAATTTTTTTCTTATTTCTAGTTAGAATTTATACTAACTTTTAAGTTTCGCAACAAATGATGCCTTGTTAACCGAAAAGTACCTAATAATCTGCATGGAGAAATTTTCTAGAGAATTGTTGTAAGATCCTTAAGCTTTATTTTATTATTTATTTAAAAATGTGCTGGGATAGTATTGTTTTTGAGAGTATTTATCCTGATAAGTATGTAATTTTCAACCCTTGAAAATGATAACCAGTATTTAAGATTATACATGAAGGTACGTAACATTTCCATAAAAATATGAATTATATTGAGTGAAATTTCTCTATCGACAACCCCTCTAAACGGCCATATTTTACTCAGAACCGATTAAAGACACCATTGAGGAAATGTTATGGAAGAAACCTCATTCGACAGCCATATATATATATATATATATATATATATATATATATATATATATATATATATATATATATATATATATATATATATATATATAAATATATATATATATATATATATATATATATATATATATATATATATATATATATATACATATATATATATATATATATAGATGGATAGATAGATAGATAGATAGATAGATAGATAGATAGTCAATATTTGTTTCTATAAACGCTAATTCGGTGAGAAGTTCCTTACTATTAATCATTAATTGTTTTTATTTTCCTAATGTAATTATCCCTCCCATTTAGGCCCATACAAATGTTTCCTGCGGGTCAATAAAACGTTAATTTTTATTATTGCAATTATAACTTAAATCTTTTTAAAAAACAAAATTATTTAAATCACCTACACTGAATTATTTTCCCCAATTAAGAGTAACTAAACACATAAATTCAGGCAGAAAGAGAGTGAGATCAAAATTACAAATGCCATAAAATTCATGTGAAAATCAGAAGAGAGCATTTTAATGGCCAGTGTAATGCACATTAGGAATTGCTAGCTTAAGTTACTAGGAATTGAACTTTGATCAAAACTACGTCACGTAAGAAAGAGATAAATTCTCTTCTTACGTGCTTTTCCTTGCGATCATATTATTAAGGAACGAAAAAGAAAGTGCAGTTTATTATTGGTTGATACTTTTATGAACAGCAATTTTGTCATATATTTACTATCCATTCCAAAAATAAAATTACATTCTTTTCCAAATGATTGCTTTGAGATCCTGTTCGTATAGCTGGTAACGGCGATGATGTATTGAACTGGTATACTGATTATATACAAACAAACAAACACAAACAAACACACACACACATATATATATATATATATATATATATATATATATATATATATATATATATATATATATAGCTAGGAACGTAAACTATAATTAAATAGATTTAATTGAGCCAAAATTAGAAAAATTAGCTTTAAACAGTAATTTATTATAAGAAATTCACTATTTATTAACACCGGATTACGCTTTCAATCTCTCGGTTTAAGAGAGGCCTTGAGCGATTCTCAGATGGTGTAACATCAACAACCTTGGGGCCCTTAAAAGTTTCGGGTCCATCTGAAAACATGTGAGTATGAATCATGGTCATGCGATGTTCAACGCTACGCAATTGCAAACAAAGGCAGATTAGAGATTATTTTTCGGAGTGGTAGGATGCACGTGTCGTGAGCTGAGATGAGGAAAATGGCGATTTAGCTAGGTTGGTTAGATTTTTTAAGTAATGTTGAGAAAAAAAGTTCTTTAAATGCTATTGAAGTATTAATTCTTTGCAACAAGCCTAATTTGATGACTACTTTTAGATTAATTAATTAGATAAAGGTTACGCGGTGTAAGCACCGTGTCAATAGTCGAGCAGTTTAGGGATCGCGGCAAGGAACCCCCCCCCCCCCTTTGGGCCCGCGTCCTTTGGCAGAAAGTTATTATTTTGGTTTAGGAATTTCTTAGTTGAAGTTCGTTTGGTTTTTCGTATCTCGACGTCAGCGAGAACAAGTGCCCACGCTGACTTCACACTCCGAATTAACTTCAAAATCAAAGCTGTCTGCCGTCTTCAAAAAGTTTTATGTGCCACTTGTCATGAGGGTGATTCTGTTTGCTGCAGTCTGTCTTCTGAAGAAATATGTCCAAAACAACGCTCACAACAGTAGACTTCGGTGTTTTGACCGGAGTTGCTACTTCGACGGCCACACCGATTTATACCTTCCTGAAAAAACCTACAAAAGGTTGGAATGAGGCACGCTCGACACCTATTAATATAACAAATATTTATTAACAACAGCGAGCGAAAATGCTGTTTGCTGGTGACCATGGAATACGCTCGTGTGTTGCCGCAAGACAATAACTCTCTCTGAAGATCTGTGCTTGTCTTGCGAGGATGCATTTTACTATTTCCTACAAGAAATTAGTTTGTCCAAGGTTTTGTCTTGCATTTGCGTCCACATTTACTCTTGCGTTCTGGTGAAACTGTCCCAACCTTATTTTGGTGATTAAAAATCCTGAAAACACTGGATTTCAAACTCCAACTGCTGCAGCAATATCCCTCAAAGTCATACAGGTAGGCTGACTAACGGTAACAATTCTAGTCCTTTTCCTTTAAGTGATATCCATTGTTTCCACACACGTGAGTACCAGACAACTCGCACAATCGACCACTTCTTACAGCAGCTGAAACGCAACTGACGTGAAAATGGTCTACGTGTGATGATCACGTGGTCAAATCAGTTTACACTAGTCAAGGCCAACATCCCTTCGTAAAAAAATTCAGTTGAAACCTGCTTGAGAAAGGAAATGCCTGGGAAAGGACGAATTTTATGAAAAATGAAACGATGCTTGTCTCCATTAATTTGCAAAGTGCAATTAATTTGCACTTTGCAATTAATTGCAGTTCTCAATTAATTTGCACACACACTGTGCACACACTGTGTGTTTGTTTGTTTGTTTGTTTGTTTGTTTGTTTGCGCTTAATAGGAAATTTACTTATGAGCAAAAATC
>OU015500.1:147141825-147161825 GCA_907164885.2 Dolomedes plantarius | reverse complement strand
ATGTATATATATGTATGTATGTATATATATATGTATATATATATATATATATATGTATATATATATATATATATGTATATATATATATATATATATATATATATATATATATATATATATATATATATATATATATATATATATATATATATATATATATATGAGCTTATCACGAATTGGGACCATGGGTCCCAGTCCATACCAGCAGAAATACCCCCGGACCATAATTCCACATCCTCCAAACTTTACTATGGGCACAATGCATTCTGTTAGGAGGCGTTCTCCAGTCAGACGCATGAATCAGACCGTGCCATCCGAACGGTAGAGGGTGAACCTTGATTCGTCGCTCCAGAGAACCCGTTTTCCCTGATCTACGGTCCACTTTCGACGTGCTTTGTAACACATTAACTGAGCAGCACGGTTAGACTTTGTGATTAAAGGATTATTGGTGGCAGCACGACCATGAAATCAAAGCAGATGTGCTTCCTTATGGATGGTATTCATCGATACAACACTCCCGATTGCCTTTTCAAATTCCTGGAGTACGTGGGCCATAGGTTGGCTGCGGTTCTTCCGAATTTCTCTGGACAGCACCTGTTGTCTCTATCTCCCATTTTCGTGGGTCTGTCGACTCGGGGCACATTCCGACAGTCATCACTCACCTTCCACTTCTGAATCACATACGCCACTGTCGATTTTGGGTAATTCTGCTCGCTAGATATGTTCCTTAAGAATTGGCCATTTCTGTGATACCTGGCGATTACACCTATCTCGAAATCAGATAACTCTTTACTTCATGGAATCTTGAATGCGACTAATGTCAATGTTGTTTCCTACACGATATTTAACGTCGGAGGGCGTGACGTATATCAGGACTACACATATCGTCATTTGCATGGGTTTCCAAATACTTTTTCGTAGATAGTGTATACATAGGTCCGCACAGGGTTCAATTTCTGGCTTAGTGGTCCGCAGAAGTCTACGGGTTGGGAACCACTGGTTTAAACGTAGAATTCGGAGTCCGCGACCCACTGTTTACTTTCAAAATATACTGTCGTAGAAGGGGAGCTTGAAACATCGAGAGATTTAAAAAGCTCTTGGAAAGGCGTATCTAGCTCTACTATTTGTCGCTATGGTGCCGAAAAAGCGATATAATTGTACGGCGTCTCCGCTGACAATGTGGACTAAGCGGACTCCCTTGCGGCCACGGATTATAAGAATTCCTTCTGCGTGAACAATAGGCGCTGGTAAGTAGAAATGTTGGAGTTTTTAGTATTCAAATTCTGAATTCTAGTTTTGCCCTCCTCTCAGCCAGTGGCGTAGTTGCCAACGGACAGCTGAAGTGAGGGGCTGAAAGAAAAAATGGGAAAAACTGCGTTCTACCAAGTACGGGACTGAGTACTGTTCCACGTTGATAATTATTTTTGTCTGGTAGATGGGTCATGTTTATTTGATTGAAGTATGGGTTTATTTGGTTGCAAATTCGCGAAGCAAGTTCCTTAATAAATTTTAGTTTATTTTATCAACATTAGAAGACAGTATTTTCTACTCTGAAAATCAATACTTCATACACCTGCAAACTCTGCTACCACATTTGACATTAATATAATATACTAGGAACGTATTCGCTGTTTGCAGCGCCTGCAACACTGGTTTTGATTTCGAATTTCGATGAACGATCCACGTAAACATAGAAACGCTCCACAGAATCATTCACAACTTAGGTGGTGCATAGATTGATTATGTGCATATCTTCTTAAAAGTTTCCATTTCGATTGCTAAACTTGTTTATAAACAAATTAATTGGGGGCTTTTTTGATTTTGGGAGTCAATTGGATTTTCCATTGGGGTCCAAATAACTCACTACGCCACCGCTGGAGATGGCGCCATTTTCCGCGCCATCATTAAAATTATTTTTTAAGCAGCGCGAAAACTTGGAGTCAGGGCAACTGCTTATTCCTCGATCGCCGCCATACTCTGATATCGCCAGCTGTCAATTACGAAAACGGAACGTTTCCCCACTGTTTATCGGATACTGCTGTTCGAACAATTTCAGATGTTTACAATGCTAGGGCTCAACCACGCACTGTTTCTTTGCTGCTGCTGATCGAACAATTTCGATGTTTGCTTTTCTAAACTCGCAAACATGATGAGAAATTCGTTGATAGGAAGTTGCATGGGAGAGATAGTGCCTGCGGGTACGGAGAGGATCATTGTATCTTCGAGTGCGAGCAACCCAACGACCTTAGAAAAGAGATGCCCCAGGGCTGTCTGGACTGGACTCGTTATCATTTCTTTACGGACTATAATTGTAAAAATTATACTAAAAAATAGCGAAGATCCTCGTAGATCAATGGTATCCCATTTGATCAAAGATTGATCACTGGGGTTTTGTTTATTGTAAGTTTTTCCTTTTGTGAGTTATTTAAATGTTATATTGCTTGACTGTTTCAATTTTGTTTACTTGTATTTTTAAATATTATGACGTCATAAGTTTATCGATATTATAATGTGCGTATAATGGTTTTGTACGCTCGATTGGATATTGTGAATTAGAGGAAAAGTGCTTCCTTGGAAAATAATACGCATTGGTTATTTGTAACACTATCAACAGCTCGCTTGTTTGTATTTAAAAATAGGGCCTTGTACTGTAATTATATTAATATTGAAACCTGATTGAATAGAGTACTAAGGATGGTTCTACATGTGTCGCGGTGTGGTGGACGCACACGGGTTTCTTGTGAGGTGATGTGAGGTGATGTCAGGAAAATTTGATATTTTCGGATGCGAAGTCGCCCTGCAAATCTCATAGGTGTAGCGGATTCCTGTCACGGCGATTGGGTATTAGTTTTTTATTGGCGCATAACTTTAGGGTTCGGTCGGCGTAACCTTTATATTTCTGTGTCTCAGTCGACACGTTTCTTTATCTCACACCATTTTTTTGTTCCAATTCTAAAAATTCCCGTATTTCTGACGTTTTGAGTACGGAAAACTCCCTCTTATGCTTAACTATTTCATATATATTTTCTATGACGTGGACTCGCAAATTCACAGCCATTTGGCAGTAGCGATGCGACATCGATGTCTATGTTTTCAAAACATCGATGTTTTGATAACATCGATGTTCTAAACATCGATTTATTGAAGCCGATGTTTTTTATAACTTCGATGTTTTGTTCTCGATGTTTTACGTTGTCTCTATGCTTTTTTTTAATGAAAATGCCCATAATAAAAAAATTTGGTGGAGATATGCTCAGCAAAGTTTCTCAAGCTATTCTTTACGTGATTTGCAGAGATTCTCAGCTGATTTTAAGTATTGAAGACGCGGGTTTTAAACACTTATCAAATATATTATTTTTTCAATGCGGAGGCACTTGTCGCGAAGATATTTTCCAATAATGTACCGCAGTTTTGCTGGCCACTTTATTATGGGGGAGCCATATAGGTGGACCAGCATTGCCCCAACTTGTTAAATGTAACAACTTCAGATTTTTTTTTGACTAACTTATTTAAGCCTCCTGGAAGTAAATTATTCTCCAACTTGTAAATAAGTATTACAGTAATTTTTCACATTCAGCCAATTTAAATTAGAAAACATCAAGGATTTTTTTTTACGGCTTCGGTCCTATCAATTGTTTTTATAGAAATAAGTTCTTCATCAATTTTCTGGTAAAAGTAATAAAATGCTTCACCGAAATTCAGTGATATGCGCTGACTCTAGCAGCCAAGTTTTTGCCATTTGTGTCAGCCCAATCAGAGAGTAAAATTAATCTCCCCCCCCCCTCCACGACTTACCGAAGTAACATTAATGTTACAGGTTACTAAACCAGTTTTAAAACACGGATGTTCTAAAACATCTATGTTTAAAAACATCGATGGTTTTTGGGCGATGTTTTATTAGCATCGATGTTTTAATATTGAATATCGATGTTTCAAAACATCGATGTTTTGTTGTCGATGTTGCATCCCTATTTGGCAGCATCACAGTAATTTCACACCCTGTAAAGCAAATTCAATTTGAAAAATCTCATTAATACTCCAGTTTTCGTCGGCTTTATCCATACTATTAAATCTCCCTTTAAGCTCAAAATCTCGACCCCGAATTCATCCCGAATGTGAACACTGGGGCGTGGGCTCCGAATTCACCGTTTAACATTTCCGGTATCGAAATTGTGCAGCCATTGAATATTGATTTAAATAACTATCATTTAAAAGCCTATTAGTAAATTCTAATTGTTTTAAGATAAATTTTATATCGGGAAATATATGAAGAATATATTCCTATAAGGATTGGGTATGATGATTTAAGGAGCTTCATTAAAAAAATCTAAGTACCGTGTGACTGCAGGGGTAACTTTGTGACACATAGTAATTTTTTCGTATTTCGGATCTTCCGCCGAGCTCGTGATACCGGAAAGGAAAAGAACAGCGCCAACAGCTTGTCCGACATACAGAGACGCCTAGTGGCCAGTATCCGAAGCTTCTTCGCGTCATTAGTCTTCGCTAGCCAGTGTATTGTTCAAACCTGTCGTCAAGCTATTGACTCAAACTTCGGATACTTTGTGTGCTGAAGGCTAACACCTTATACAACCAACTTCCACTGGTAATTACTTTTTATTGTCAATATGTTGGTTATTTTGGGGAGCAATATAACGTTTGTGTAGTGATATTTCCGAAAGATATGAGAACATTACCTAAATATCGAAAGGTGACGGGGTTACTTTAGGACACATTGCCACTGTCACGAAATAATCCACAAAGTCGATCCACCTCCTTCAGCCGCTCGATGTTGCATTTTTCCGTCCTCTAAATTAACACTGGAGAGAAAAAAGTATTGACTATCTGGAAAAAAAAAAAACTACCCGAAGGAGCAGAATGTGCCGAAAGGCGAATTTTCTCATCTTCTCAAAGAACTTGCGATGTTGCAAAACAACTGACCAATTTACCCGATCGGAATTCGACTGATTGCCACGCCTCCTTCGAAGCACCGCAGTAAGTTTCTTCAGAGCTGTTTGGCAACGCGAGCAGTTACAAGTCAGATAGGACTTGTAACTGCTCGACATCTGCAGTGCGACATCTGCACCCGCTTCTGTGGGTGTTGACAGAAGCGGCTCGCCAGATATATATTCCCGAGCAGATGTAACAGCGAGAGAGGTGGAATTGAAATAATTAAATGTTTGTGTTGTTTTAGTAATGTTTCTCTTCTCTGTGGCCGGACAAGCTTTACCTATACACCCGTCACAGTAGAAACGAATACAAACTGATGGCTGCCCTGGGCTCCCGAGGTCTCTTTGATGTCAAAGATATAGATAAAGCTATCCCATATTTGTAATAGGTATATATAATTGTGTATCAAGATTTTGATAGGCGTTTTACTGTCTAACTTTGTATGAAGTAATTTTTCCTGTCGGATTTCAAGGCGAAAACACAGATTTCTCAAAGTAGCCTCACTCGGCAGAGCTTTGTAGCACACTTTAACTTTAATTTCTCAATGGTAATTACAGATCCGTGTTATCTCAATGCATTACTACGTAAGGAAAGGATGTACCAATGTTTTGCAATTGTTCGTTTTGGACTGTTTTTAAAACTGATAGGCTGGCACAGGATAAAACTTAAAATCCGTCATAAAGTAACCTCATTTTACGCTATATTTATTTTTAACGGCCCTATTTTATGAAATTTAAATCTGTTCCTGATTAAACTATATCATATATATATATATATATATATATATATATATATATATATATATATATATATATATATATATATATACATACACACATTCGGTGATCGGTTAACGAACAGTTCGGACAACGAACACTTTCACGAAAGATTTTTGTGTTCGGGCAAAAAACATATGTTCGGATAACGAACTAAAACGAATTCTAAAACGAACGGCAGTTGTTTTCTGCTTGGCGAAAACTGTGTCCATCTTGTGATCAAGGAGACGGAGATAATGCCGCTGAAATTATGAATGGAATTGAGACAATTGCTTAAGATTTGGTACAAGAGGTGAACGAGGATGAAATTGAAGAGATCATAATGGAACATGAAGATGAGCTAACGGCAGAAGAACTCCAAGAAATATTGAATGAAGAACACCAACGAAATGTATGTCCTTCTAAAAAAGAAGACGAAAGCGGACCAATGAAATTGGTCTGCTATTAAAGATCTTTTAAAGAAGTGGGAGAATGTCAGAGCAATAGTTGTAGAATGACACCCAAACCAATCCGATTTCAATAGGGTTGGGGACCTCTAAAACGACAATGCTATTAATCACTTCCAGAAAATTCTGTAGAAGAGAGAAAAGTAATCGACATTGGACATGTTCTTTAACGACAAAGAAGTCATTAATCCCCCCCAAAAAAGGATTGATTATTGTGAAAAACTGTATTATTTCGGTAAAAAATAAACTTGCTAAGAAATTATAACTATATATATCTTTTAATTTAATTTTCGGGCCTCCAGGATGAATTAATCGAAGTCCCATGAAATTCTATGGTAAATCAGTGATCGGTTAACGAACATTTCGGTTTACGAACATAGTCTTGGAACGTATTATGTTCGTAAACCGATCACCCCCTGTATATATATATATATATATATATATATATATATATATATATATATATATATATATATATATATATATATATATATATATATATATATATATATATATATATATCACATAAAACAGCAGTCGACACAAGAAAATTCTACATCTTCATCTATCAGCAGTCAGATGTGGCGAGTGGCAACAATATCACACCAAATCTCTCTAAAATATCTTTATTAAATATCATACTAGGCTCAGCTCCATTAATAAGTTTTATTTCGTTCCGTTCCTATTCAAAATGCGTGGCGGCAGAGCAGCACGATCGTCTCAGTTACTCATCCCATTGTCTCTGAAGATTTCAACCCTTTACGTTCAGCTTTTAAGTTACTACGCATCTCCCACGGTCAGATTACGTCAGTATGACGATTGCACCGAAAGTGAGGCTTGGGCGGGTACTGGCTGTCACTGAAATCCAAGCTTGCAATGCATTTACTCCGTGATGCTTTTATTCCGATTTTCACGATTTCCCAACCCTAATTGATAAATCTTATTTCTTCTTTAACAAAGACCCCATTTAAAGTTTACGCGATCCCCCCCTATTTTATAGCCTCATATATATATATATATATATATATATATATATATATATATATATATATACAAATTAAATATATATATATATACAAATTAAAAGAACACAACTATAATAAAAAAATATGTAGTCACTTAACAAACGATGAAATACAAACACCAAAAAGGTGGGTCTTAAGGCTGTTTCATGTACCTTAATTTTATTTTTAGTTTATCTTATTTCATAAGCTCAAGTTTTCATGCCGTGTTGTCGAAAGCAAACATTATATTACAGTTAATGAAAGATGACACATGTTTCTGTCAGTTGAAGTGTATTAAAAGATTTCAGAAAATAAATAAATTACACGACCGTTCAGTTGAATGAAGTAGTCACTTCTGCTTCCCTTTCAACGTATTTATATATTTCAATGCTGTTTTGGAAATTAAAAAATAAAAAACGTGACTCACAAATTTAAATAGAAATTCTTTACGCAGAGAGAATGACTTACATTTTTCGCCTATAACTATCAAAACAATCATAATAATTCAAAGAATTCTCAGAAGAGTAACAATGCAATTACAATTTTTTTTATATTTTTATACTGACAAAGAGCCCGCCTCTATTTAATAACAACATACTTGTATTGTGATGAGTTTCCAAGATATTTTGACAGCCTTTTATATAGACTCCTTCGATCACAGATACATCAAACCTAAACAATACTTAATTAGCAATAAAATCTTTAAGAAGCTCTCTATTTTCACACGACTATATACATACACATGCATATATATATATATATATATATATATATATATATATATATATATATATATATATATATATATATATATATATATATATATATATATATATATATATGTATATATATATATATATATATATATATATATATATATATATATATATATATATGTATATATAATATATATATATATATATATATATATATATATATATATATATATATATATATATATATATATATATATATATATATATATACCTGGTGACCTGAATTAAAACACCCTTGCTCTGACCTCCCTGTGTATTGAACTACTCAGTGTAAAGGCTTCAAAGTTTGTTGACATACAATTCAGGACTCGAGGACTCGCTGGGAGTTCACGAAAAAAAATTTAGTTCCAAAAACATCGATAGATGACGCTGTACAACAGAAAATATGAATAAAAGACTAAAATAATAATAGAAAGAAACAACCACATACGAAATGAAATTTTTCCTTTTTAATTTCTAATACCCTTATGTAAAAAGAGAAAATTAAAAAAAGTGATGAAGCTTAAACTCCTATTGTAACTATATGTAATTTCGGACTATTGTAATTCCTATTGTAATTTCGGACTGCAAACTCAAAAATTTGCATAAACTCATGGTTTGCAGCCATATTCTGAATATAAAAGAGGATACACACAGGGGAATGTCATTCTTATCACCGATGGCTGTCCCGCTGACAGAACGTGCTTTGCTTGTGAAGCTCTCTTATGAAAACAAAGGTAATGCTGCAGCTGCACTTCGAAAGTTTCGCAGACTTAAGAATTAGTACAAAGGACCATTTCTTCCGCAATGTCTCAGGAGAATGATTGATTGATCTGAGAAAACTGGACATCTTGGGGTTCAACCGGGTAGAGGACGAAATCCGGTTCTTTCAAATGTCGTTGAAGATTTTGCTACCGCTATTTTTGTACAGTCGGTGAATGATGTTGTAGGCTATAGTATTACACGTGCAGTGTCACGAAACATGGGTGTTCCCTATAGCACAGAGCTGAACGTACTTAGAAAAATGATACATTGTTTCCCGTACAAAATCAGTCATAAACAACAGTTGCTGGCCATCGACAGAGAGAAGCGACTGGTCTTTGCATTGACATTCCTTGCTAGAGTTGAAGTGGATGCATCGTGGCCATGGCAGATTCTGTGGAATGACGAGGCCCATTTCCACCTCAGTGGAACAGTGAACATCCATAACTGTCGCATTTGGGACACGGAAAAACCTCGTACCTTCCAAGAGATTCCCATCCACTTACCGAAAGTTACAGTCTGGTGTGGATTCACAGCCACATTCATTCTTGGACCTTTCTTTATCGAAGAGGCTACTCGCAATGGTCCCGTGCAGTGTTGCCAACGTGGGGGAATTCCTCCTAAATTTGTTGGTAATTTAGACTAAAAGGGATGTTTTTAGGGGCCCCATTTTTTAGGGGCATTTTGTGTATGTGTGTGTGGGGGGGGATTTTTTAATATTTTGAACAATCGAGACGCGTTTTTTATTAGATTATAAGTTCCATACATATGTCAAATGCAAATAAACCTCCATTTCATTATGTAAGTGTGTATTTTCTATTTATTTCAATTTATCTCTCAAACAGGATGCCTATTTGGAACCAGAATTTCTTTTAGGAAGGTCTAGGGTGATCTCAAGTTGGTGTTAGGGGAAAACATATGGATTTTGAGATGGCGCTAGGGGGAGGCGCTTCGTAGAGGTTGGCAACACTTGCCCCGTGACATGCACCGTGAGGGCCAACTGGTACAAAAATATGCTCGAGACTTTTCTTGTACCCCATTTGCAACAGCGGTCATGTCTTGTTTCAGTTATTTTTATGCAAGATGGATCGCCTCCAGACTTTGGACACCCAGTACAACAGTTTCTTCGGCAACGTTTCACTAATGATAGAAAAATTAGTCGTGCTTTTCCGACAACCTGGCCATTTCGTTCTCCGGATCTAAATCCGTGTGATTTTTGCCCGTGAGGACACTTAAAAAAGCTTGATTATCGAGGACGCCAAATAACCTTGGCAGACTTGAAAGAAGATATCACTCTGCATGTGAGAAGCATTTCTGTCGACCAGATACGATACGCAATTGGCAGGGGTGAATTATCCAAAACGTCGAGGTACACGTCAGCGTTCATGGTACCAAGTACAGAAAGCAATGGACCGAGTTCTAACCAGGAAAAACTATACCACACTAATATAGACCTCCTCAACTTCAATATGGGAATGACACAGTCTGAATGAAACTGTTCTCCGGGTTGTCGCCACACCCTAATACCGCCATCAGATTTGAAGAGGGAATGCCGAGACTCATGACTCCAAAAAACAGTTATCGATTCTTCAATGGACCAGGAGCGACGGGCGACACACCAGGCCAAACGACCCCTCTCATTAACAGATGTAATCAATGGCTTATATGCAACTGTTTGACGATGATAACCGATCATGTGCCGCTTTCTGCCGATAGCTTTATCGCTAAAAGAGCTCCCGAATGCATTTCCAACCTCTACAGCGATCGCAGGGGAAAGTGAAGTGCTCGACTTCTCGCCATGACGTACCAAGTATCTTGTGTCACGTTCTGCCAGTTTATGCTGTCGCCAGGGACCTTTTTATTATTACCGTATTTTTATTAACTTGCTTTCTCGTTTGTTTGTTTGTGTGTGCGTTTGTCCGGTACAAATCTTGCAATCGATTTTTAACTAACTTTCCGACTAGCTAGACATTTGAAACATTTAGAATAGCTCAGAACACGATGACAATGCATTATTTTAATACTTTTAGCCACGTTTAAGCAGAATTGAATTCTTTTTTAAGTTCATTTTGTTTTGTAGACTGGTGCAGCCATCTATCGACCGGGACGGGAACGAAAAGTTAATCGCAAGTTAACTTCCAATTAACTTAATTTTCTTTCAAGTTGATGGGATAATTCATCAAAAAATTTTAAAAGGTATTTATTAGTACATAGAAATGTTAAGTTTATATGATTCAAACAGAAAATTTAAAAACATGGTATATAAAAAGTTCCTTTCATCTCGTAATTATTTTTGCTGTTGTTGCTCCATCTTTCTTCCATCGCTTGATAACATACGCTACAAGCGATTTCGGAGTATCCAGTTTTGATGCATATCTCGCACACAAATATGACACTAATGGCATCTTATGATGAGCCCGCGTTGGAACACGGTAAGTTGAGGTCCACGTGGCATAGTTCCACTAGGGTGAAGGAATAGTTAATGGAAAATAAGCTGCTTTTTATTTTACCACTGCCCTTCCCAGCATACCGTTCGGTAAACCAGTATCTGCATAATTGCCAATTTTCTGCAGTGTCCGAATACTTTTGACCATATATATATGTATTTATATATATATATATATATATATATATATATATATATATATGTATTTATATATATATATATATATATATATATATATATATATATATATATATATATATATATATATATATTTATATATATATATATATATATATATATATATATATATATATATATATATATATATGTGTGTGTATATATATACCGGGTGCGTCATAAATTCGTGCAAATTTCAAACATTCGTAATAAAAGAAGCAATGCTAGGAAAAAAAAATTATGTTTTCGACAATAGAATGAGAGTAACATTGCATTTTTTTCCATGTAAAAAAAAAGATTCCAAATGTAACCCGAAGAGGGCGCTCACACGTCATACTGAGACGTTTTATGTAAATGAGGCTATCAATAAAACAGCTGACTGGAAATGGATCCGTCATTCGAAGCCGGCAGCATGCTTTCTTTACCAGATCGAGCGTTGGTTGTTAAACTTTTCTACAAGAATGGTGAATCCAAGTCTGTTGCATTGTGAAAGTTTCACACGAAGAAATGTCTGATTGCACAAAAAAGCCCTATTTCATTGAATGGGATTCTGAGTTTAGTACGACGTTCTGAGGAAACGGGGAGTTTGGAGGATCGTCCACGAAGGGGCAGACTACCCTTGAGCGCGGTCCGCGTCTATGTTGTACAAAATGTCATGGAAGATTTGGCAGCCGAGATATCAACGGGGAGTGGCAGTTCTCCCAGCTCGTGAAGTTGGGAGATGAACGGGATATTCCGGAACCGTCGATTACACGTATTGTATCTGTATCCGTACAAACTCCAGGCACTTCACTAGTTATTGCCGGCAGATACAGATGAAAAAACTTTGCTACTTGGGCTATGGCACAAATGGAACGTAGTCCACAATGGTTGCTGAACGCAATGTGAACGGGTGAAGCCCACTTTTCACTGCATAGTGATGTTAATACGCAAAACGGTCATATCTGGGCGACGTCAAACCCTCGTGAGTACCTGAGCCAGCCACTGCCTTCTCCTCATGTGACTGCTTATTGTGGTTTCACCGCGTCTTTTATTCTGGACCCTTTCTATTTTGAAGAGCCTTGTCCTTTATCCGGCAGGAAAACATGTACAGTCACTGCAGAACGGCATCTTACGCTTTTGCGTGACCACGTTAAGCTTACATCGCATGAAAGACATGCGTTACCTGTTGTCACCTTCATGCGGGATAGTGCTCTGCCCCACATTTCACGTGATGTCAAGACATACCTGTTGGAATCTTTCACTGAAGACCGAGTGATAAGTCGCGGTTGTAAGGTTCAGTTGCCCTCAAGATCACCATAATTGACCCCCGGCATATTTTTAGTCGTGGGGATAATTAAAGTCTCGTATGTAACGGAGCTCCCCAACCAATTTGGGGGAACTGAAAAATGCCATTCGACAAATAGTCGCTGCCATCGATGGCGACATGCTACACTCTGCTGCAATGTGCGTAGTAACGCGCCTCATTTTCCTATTGAATTTCCTATGTTTTCCGTACCCACTGTGGAACAAGCAACATATAGTCGATAGTGCCCAGAAAGAGAAATTTGTTCTAGGAAAGCAAAAAAAAATTGTAAATTGGGGAAAACAATTTACAAGAACCCTTTTTTCTTTTGCAGGGTGACAGGGGCTTCCGGCTCAGGGCATTGATCTACCCACCCAGTGGCTGTACTGATTACTTTATTATGGGAGAACCACTGGGGAGAAACATACAGGTGTACCAACCTAGAATCCCTATATAAGGGGACAGTACGAGAAGCCTCATTTGGGATTCCGACCGGAGACAACTTTGTGGAAGCTATATATTGTAGCCTTTTACACTGATTAGAATCATTTCATGGTCTGAGACCTAATATATATATATATATATATATATATATATATATATATATATATATATATATATAATATATATATATATGTGTAAAGAAGACGGAATTTATTTGGCTATTGGAAAGTCATTTTTATATGAAGATAGGGGAATAAAAGGGTAAATGCAAAATCAGGAGATTATTAGAAAAAGCGCTAGAGAATGTTCAGAAATAATTCACAATTTTAATGGAATAGAAAATAAATCATTTTATATAAAAAAGCTTTTTAATAGTAAACATTTAAAAAATACTGGTGAATATACTCAGAACAATAACATTGGAAAAGTATCTCCTATGAGCTTTAAGCTAAAGATTACTTTAACGTCATTAAATCTTTAGACATATGATAGCTGAATTATTAGATATGATTTCAAAATAGATTCAATAAACACGTGCTGCTGCCTTAAAAAAAACTATAAATTTATCCATATACGAGAGTGAATGGTGAACAGCATTTTCTATCAAATTTTAGGAGACACGCTATCTTTTTCCTTCACGTGCTATTTATTTTTACAAATTGAGAGCCTCGCTGCAGTGAATTGTTCTCAAATGCAATGTTTTATGCAGTCCTCCTGAATCTACTTTCAATTTAAAAGCAATTTTGGAGCGTATTTTCAAAAGCCCGTATTACATGCTCTTTGTTTATCCCTCCAAATAAAAACTTCTATTTCCTACTAAATTAACTTCATGTGTTATAGATGAGAGCGATTGTAAATTCTAAATCAATATTTACAAATTTATAAAAATGCAATTACACGCTTAACAATAATGTTATTGAAATGTAGCAGCAATCTATGTATCTTATTTTTCATTAATTTACCATACTAACATGAACATGTATTATATTATGCGATTCTTTTTTATTTTTCTTAATTGTTCCTAGTATATTTGACTTGAAGCTGAAGTGAAACAGCATTTATACGTTGTTACAGGGACAAATACAAAGAAAAATGTGGATAATATATATATATATATATATATATATATATATATATATATATATATATATATATATATACATACATATATATATATATATATATATATATATATATATTGTTAGCTCCTCTTTCGCTAACAAGGATATCTTCAGGGTACTGGAGAGCGGAAAATCAATAATACATTATACTTTCTTAAAACGATAACAAAGGTTTTATTTGAACATTTAGGAAACACATAGCGGTTGGCCGTAAGCGTGCGCCTCCATTCATTACACACCTCTCTCTCTCTGTCTTACAGTATCACAGTGCACATGCGTTAACATTCTTTTTGCGGTCCGTCACATGCTGCCATCTATCGACATAGAAAATTGCTTACAATATATATATATATATATATATATATATATATATATATATATATATATATATATATATATATATATATATATATATATATATATATATATATATATATATATATATATAAGTTCATATTCATTTAAAATTAATAGTCTGAAACAAGGATATTTTCAAATTTCCACATAATTAATATTACAGTATTATTTTCAGAGAATTGTAAGCAGATTTATTTTACATATATAGTACATCTTAAATGCGTGGGAAAATATCGGAACAAATTTTATTCATAGATATGATATCGGTTACACAATAACAGCAATTTTTAATTGAACTGCCTAGTGAATTCATCGTTACACTTCAGCCAACTTATCAATTATTAAATTAATTTCCTTTACATTGCGTAATATATATATATATATATATATATATATAGATATAGATATAGATTTATATGTATGTATATATATATATATGTATGTATATATATATATATATATATGTATATATATATATGTATAGATATATGTATATATATATACATATGTACATATATATATATATATGTATATATATATATATATTTTATATATATATATATATATATATATATATATATATATATATATATATATATATATATATATATATATATATATATATATATATATATCAGCCAAAATACATTTTATTATCCAAACAGGCATTTGAAGCTACGATTTTAATTCTAACATTTGTATATTTTTCGATCCTATTTACTCTTTTTATATTATTGATTTATAGTTCCATAGAATAAAACACCCCTGTTAGATAGAAAAAATAATAACCTATCCTGAAAAGCTAATTGTAAGTGAATAGCTCATAAATCTGCCTCGAATCCAGTTGTTTAAAAATAATATCCAGCTCGTCTCCTTAACGGAATACGGGTACCCAATATTGTAACACGAACCTCTAATTTTCCATTCTGGGGACGTTTTAATACCTAATTTAACAGAACATTAATTTCCTATCCTCCTTTCAAAGCCTGTTAAACGTGGAAACCGCACGCGAGCGATATCTGGTGTAAAGGTGTATCGCGTTTTAGTAAATTTCACCGAAATTTAAACGGTTATTTTAAATTACTTATTAGATGGAGAGTTACGCTCAGATTGATTTACGCGTATCTTTCAAGTTTGTTACAAATATAAGTCTTCATTGTGTATCGTATAATTTCTAATTTATTATATATGTTTTGTAAATGATAAAATGCGAAATTATCAGCCCTTAAAATGTATAAAAATATTAACTCAAAACCTACCCTAGCATTGAAAACATAAATAACTTTTCAATAAAAGATTGCGCAGTTGCTGCATAACTTCACATTGAAAAAGGCAAATATAACTGAATTTAACAGAGCTAGATAATTATAAGAAGAATGTAGACAAAAAAACAATACAGAAATGAAGCACTCAGGGCTCCACGCACCAGAGGCAAGATTCTGTAATAGTGCCGGGACTAAACCAGAAGTACGAGGTAACCGACAGGTCTCGTTATCAGGGAGCCTAACCAAATCAGTTACCTCAAGGGGAACTTTCTGAATAAGATGCAGGTATAACCAAAAAACATCCCAAGTCCCCAAGTTCCGCAATGAAACAGTTAGTCAAAAGAAAGTGTTTCATTGGGGAGCTAACTGTTCTTTTATTAGTGCTACAGACACACACACACGTGTACGTTCGTGTTCGTTCGTTCGTTTTTATTTTAATTTAATATAAAGGGACAATGCTATTTTCAGAATAATTTCCACAATATTAGTACAATAACATTTTTTAAGAGAGTTGTAAGAATATGCATTTTATTCATTTGAAACGTTGTTCTAGAGGAGACACTTAGATATAAAGATAAAAATACATTCGAATTCGCATGTACATTTTAATTTTTAACAACGTTCTTAAATGGATTTTAATTTTTGCAATACAGTCACCCCAAAAAATTGAAAAATGGACGAAATTAACTAGCGTGCGTTCCATCAATGTTAAGTAACATCTTATTTCTTTACTTCTCAATGTTTTTACATAGAGATCATTTTTGCAATGATCTTTTTTTCGTCGAGCACAAAATCCACGGACCCGCTATTCCCATTTCTGCATATTTATTTTCTTCTTGATACGGTACGAGCTGAAATATTTCTCTATATAGGCGTTATAGGGTCAGATGAGGTAATTGTAAACAGAACACGAATGATCGAAACGTTTTAACATATAAATAATATTATTTATGTCAAAAATTAGAATAATTGTCAATAGCAACTATTGTAATCTTGTAGAGTATAAATCTCACTTCTACCCCGACTTGGGTGTATATAATTTGAAGTGGCACTCTATTTTAATTTGATACAAACACAGTTTATACATGAAACAATGTTTATTGAATTCGTTGCACATATCGAATTTGCTTTTACAGCAATAAGCATACGTACTACTTGTACGGAAAATATATATTAACATTCAATAGAAATACACTTTGCAAATACTCACAAACCAGAAGAGAGTCAAACCAGCAGTTCTGCCACGTAAACTTTGGGTCCCCTAAGCACTAGTGCAGGATAGCACCTAGAACTGCTTACCTCGTAGCTCCCTCTCGCTTATCTATCAACCTTAACAAAACATTCTTCAACCCCTGTATTACTCAAGCTGCATGGTATTTATACCAAGCGCGTATGCCGAAATTAGCATATCTCAAGCAACTTCTTTAATTCATTCACTCAAAAGTTCGATTCTTGTGAATTGAATCTTATAAGCTAGAATACCTTACAATCTTTCTTATTATGCAGCGAATAAAATAAATGATAAAATATCAATACTAAACGGTTCTAAAATATAATTTACAATTACCCCGACCACTTCAGGGTAATTGTAAACAAGTAAGTTTTGTGAGCCTAATCTATTAATAGGATTTTCTACATATTATTCGATGAAAAATAACACCTCTAGAAAAATACTCCCTAGCATTCCTGGTCTTGTCAGTAAGTGGACTTTTGATTTTCTACATCCCTCATTACATCCTTTACGGAGTAAGATGGTCTATATCAGGGGTGTCCGAACTTTTAGCTTCCTTGGGCCACATTGAAAGAAAAAGAATTGTTTTGGGCCGCACAAAAATATTATTAACATTAAAAATAGTTAATGCGTAAAAAAAGTATAATATATTTAACATATTTCATTTAAAATTTTATTTCTAATTCTAAAGATAAATATAGGAATCTGTAAGGTATACATAAGATTCGATTCACAAGAATCGAACTTTTGAGTGAATGAATTAAAGAAGCTGCTTCAGATATGCTAATTTCGGCATACGCGCTTGGTATAAATACCAAGCAGCTTGAATAATACAAATGTTGAAAGAGGTTGAAGAAGAAGGTTTTGTTAAGGTTGATAGATAAGCGAGTTGAGGGAGCTACGAGGAAAGCAGCTCCAGGTGCTATCCTGCGCTAGTGCTTAGGGGGCCCAAAGTTCACGTGGCAGAACTGCTGGTTTCACTCTCTGCTGGTTTGTGAGTATTTGCAAAGTGTATTTCTATTGAATGTTAATATATATTCCGTACAAGTAGTACGTATGCTTATTTCTGTAAAAGCAAATTCTATATGTGCAACGAATTCATTAAACATTGTTTCATGTATAAACTGTGTTTGTATCACATTCATATATATATATATATATATATATATATATATATGGGATTAATATACATCGCCTTTGATTTGCTGATTACTAGAAAAATAGTGTTATTGCATTATTCAGAAGAGCAATCTTAAAGACAGGATTTTTCGAGTACTGACGTCTTGCAGCACGTTTAGCACATTTTAAAATTATGATCATGCATAAGTGATACTTTCTTCATATTAAAATAGTACATCCTAGTTTTAAAAATTTTAGTAAACTGCATATGAAATTAAATGAATTCGAGAAAAACAAACCCTCAGTATTCAGATGTGCAACCTTACGACAGAAATGATTGAGTTTTGGCATCTTGCAGCCTGTTTAGCACATTTTGAAAATCTAATCATACATGCATGTGCTACTTTCTGCATATTAAACTATTACATCTTAGTTTCTAAAATCTGAGTAAAGTGCATATGAAAAGAAAGTTTCAGTCTACATATATCGTTCTCGTAATACCCATGGAAAACTTAATATTCATAAATATTATACCGTTTCTGAGTCACGATTCATATTATCCTCTATAAAAGAAGCTCTTAAGGGAACGTCAAAACCCAAATGGGTTAAAACTCATATAAAGTATTTTTATACAATGTCTTAATGACCGGACTGCTGTAGTAATTCGACAGCAGGGGCGTTAACTGTAACCGAAAATATATATAAATAGACAGCAAAAAAAAATAATATTCCCTAAGTGTAACAAAAAATCACCAAAAAAGTAGCGACCATGAAAAATAATCTTGTCGATACGATGCATATAGTACTTCAGTATATTCTTAAAATTAACAGGGGATTATGATTCAAAAGTTTTGAAGGACAGAAAAAAATAAAGTGTATCGTATATACCTGAGTTTTAATCCAATAAGTTTAAACGAGGAAAGGTTTAAAAATGTCATAGTCGTTCCAGGAATTTTAATATTAAATACTTTAGGATAAATATTTGATGATTCTGAAGCCCTAAAGTGCGATAGTCACTGAAAAATGGATTATAACGGTAATTTTTAAAATTCAGGGGTAGCTTCATATTACTTTTTTTTCGATGATATTTTACACTTAAAAGATTTTTAAAACCTATTGCACTTTTAGGAAGTAAAAATTTATATCTATTCGGAGCAGCAATTCATTGAAAAAATAGGGCCAAATCAACTCAGATTAGGCGGATTAATATTTTACTCAAAACGTTAATTGTATAAACTTGACTTGCCATATATAGGCCGAAAGAAAAGGCTATAACTTATCTCTGCTCAAATATATATACTTTTTTCAAATCATTTTATATATCAAAAGAGATTGTCTCTTTTATATAAAATAAATTATCTCGAATTCAGACAACTGCGATAATTATATATATATATATATATATATATATATTTAAATATATATCCATTACATCTCGTTCTTAAAATGTAACCTGAAAAGGAAAACTACCTCATATTTACATGGCTGGAGCTAGACTCAGCCTGAAAAGAATTGAAATTTTGAAGCAGTCGGGTCGAATCGTTTTATTAGAGCGACAGAAAAATACGTCCATTCATTTCAGATGCTCGGAGCGAATATACCACCTTTCAACCTTACGCGCTAGAAGCGAGGTACATGTGCCTGTTATTTTGAAGTTTTATCAAAAATTGGGGCTGGCGATGCGAACCCACGCCTGTCTCCAGACTTATACACGTGTAGATATGCAAGGCATGCAATTTCATGGGAAGTTCTGTTGCTATGGGTTTTTAACCAATAAAGTAATGTTACTGGCGATTGGATTTAGGAAAGGGAATTTAAATGATAGAATGGAGGGCATATATATATATATATATATATATATATAT
>OU015500.1:147046825-147136825 GCA_907164885.2 Dolomedes plantarius | reverse complement strand
TTTGTCATTGTTTTGGCGGAATTACAAGAATTCTTTGAAAAATGTTCGTGTTAGGTTTGTTGTACCATAAATCATTTTATCCTATGAAAATGTTGACATACTCATCAGGAACCGCCCGCATTCTTCCTTTTGTTTCGAGATTCTCTAGAGAGATATCTCGTTGGAGGTTTATAAAAAAAAAAAAATAATAAATATATTTCCGTGGGTATCGTAATATTTGTACATCTAATAAAATCCCTTCTGGAATGGAAAATATGAAGTTGTTCATCGCATCTCAATGCGCCCATTTATTTTACAAGACTGTCCGTGCATAATGCGTATTCTTCTTTTTTAAAAAAATTGCTTTAGTGGATGAACAAAATAGATAGTGAGATTGCTAAATATAGAGCGAGTATTCAAATATTCTGGAAGTGAAACAGAATAGCTTTCTTCTGGATGCAAAAAGAATTAACCAAGCATTTGGTTTTCGAAAAACCTTCTTTCTTTTCTAATGTATTTAATTAAATTCAGGGGTTCCCAAGCTTTTTTCTACATCGGCCCCTCTTAAAAGAATGATTTTCTTCGTCGACCCCTCACACTTTTCTCTATAATATGCAGCATACTGCATAATTATAATACTAATACTCTCTATATATAAAACAGTTCCGTAACTGACTGACTGACATACAATGAACAGACCAAACCGCTGGACTTAAAGGGTTGAAATTTTGCATGGCGATTCTTCGTATGCAAAATATAATTATGCAGTATGCTGCATATTATAGAGAAAAGTGCGAGGGGTCGACAAAGAATACCATTCTTTTAAGAGGGGCTGATGTAGAAAAAAGCTTAGGAACCCCTGAATTTAATTAAATACATTAGAAAAGAAAGAAGGTTTTTCGAAAACCAAATGTTTGGTTAATTCTTTTTGCATCCAGAAGAAAGCTATTCTGTTTCACTTCTGTTTCACTTCTAGTGTAGGTGTGCACTAAGAAAGGTTTTTGAAAATTTCTTCATAGGTTTTTTTAAATTAAATTTTTAAGCTGTCTTAGTAACTTTTTTTATGTTTGCATTTAAAATAAAAATCCGAGGGTTATAAAATTTATATCACAATGAAGGATCCTAAAAATTCCTTTAAAATTAAATCTTTTTCGAATCTTTATCTCCATTTTCTGATTTTTGGTAAATTTTTAAAGATTAATTTTCAGAATTTAATTTATTAAATGCTGATAACAAGATTTCTGGTACTTTAAATTAATTTATCGTCACGTACATAGCAACGAAATAGACAAAAAAAAAATTTCTTGCTAATGCGGCAGATGATTGGACATTATCCAACAAACTATTACTTATTATTTACTTATACAGTAAAATATATGTTCCTCAAACTCTACTGTATTAATTTTACTATATTCTTAAGTATGTTCTATTAAATTTAATTTGAATATTTTCTGCTGCATTATTTTTTCTATAAAAATATCTCGTACGATTTTTTATAACTATATTTTTTTCGTTTTTTTTAAATCAATTGCATACATTGATCTTTGTATTTATTATAAATAAATAAATAAATAAATAAATAAATAAATAAATATATATATATATATATATATATATATATATATATATATATATATATTTATTTATTTATTTATTTATTTATTTATTTATTTATTTATTTATTTATTTATTTATATTTATTGGCATTAATTGCATACATTGACAGTTGTATTTAATTTGAATGTACTCCGTAGCGAAGTGCGGGTTTTCAGCTAGTTGCACATAAAACACTTAAAGACAAGAATTTGAGTAAGAATATGAACAGGGTTAATTGTACAAAGCTTTATCTATTAGAAAACAAAAGCAGAATTGTTGCGAGATTATTAGAAATTACTTTATGTAAAAAGAAAAAAAAAATATTTTCTCTGAATAATGAATCTTAGGTCAATGTATTGCGAGCAGAAGTTTTTTTAAAAACTACAATAGATGTATATTAATTATTTATGTATATTATATCCATAGACTATACTTAAATCTACACCTAAAATAATTACCATATTTCCCATAAAAAAATTTTTCAGGCAAATTTATTGTAAAGTACAAGAAACATCATAAAATTATTTCACAAAAAATGCTGTGAAAAAATAGTAATATGTGCTTATTTAAATTTAGGTAGAAATTGTTTAAACATACTAGATATACATGAATAAAAAAGTTTAGCAATTTGTGACTATTAGTTTTGAAGAAATAGTGTGCACAAGTTTTTAATTAACAGTTTTGAGTAAAATCCCTTTAACGTGTGAAGTTTCCATCAATGACTTTGCTATTAGCTTTTGCAGGTTGTAATATTATGGTTTCGACAGTTTTCCAGGATACCTGAGTTCCTGTGGCTTCATAAAAACGACTTGCCATTTAACCAGGTGTACTGCGCCGGTTCCTTTTTGCCGTTAGAACGATGTTCCGATCGTCTTACTGCGAGGTCGACCTCCTTACTGCACTGTCCACTTAATTGAACAGCTGCCCAAAGCCTAGAAACAACTCTGTGGGTGATGTCGAATTCCTTAGAAACATCTGTAATTTGTCGTCCTTCCTCCAGCTTGCCAATTATCTGTCCGCGTGTAAATTAATCTAAATGCTAGATATGACCTCACCTTCCGAAATGCAACGTTTTTCCGACCTGTTCGGCCAGGAGCCCCTCGCATGTTGGGGGCCCAAAAACATTTTTATTGTAATAGAAAAAAATTCCCAATTCAATTTTTTAATTTACCTTTTTTAGTAGCAATTTTTTTATATATCCTTTCAAATTTGATTGATTGGTTCATCATATGTATAGTTATATGTACAGTTCATCATATTGAGGCGGTGAAAGGCAAAGTGGTGTAAGTCAGTATGTCAACTGGTGTAAGTCAAAAGCGTTTTACTGCAAAAACTACAGAAAATTTCACTATAAATTGAACACATTTTAATTCATAATAATTATTATAATATTGCAAATGAAAATTATTTGCAATTCCACTATAAATTGAACATGGAGATTACATTTTTCTCCTTAAATAAAAAAAGTTGAAAATGTGACTTAAACCACTTTGCCTTTCACTGCCTTATATCTATGTTATAAGCTGCGTTTACATGGACAACAATAATACCCGGGATTTACCCGCTAATAGGGAAAACCTTCGAAGTCCGTTTACACGGGACCACATTTTCACCCTGCTTTTACCCGTCTTACCGGAAGTAAACGCCATTACATGATTCGGCGGATGTGATCCTCATATACCATCATTCCTTGTAAATCACGTTATGGGTTCGATCCCAGCCGGTGTCGTACTTTTCCAAATTCACTGTATTGCTATTTTTAGCTTCCCCCCTTCGAACTCCGCATTTATCTCGTTACGAAGTGTATGGTCCTGGGGAAGGCCTTTTTTTTTTCCAATTGCTGTTCTTTTGACCTCGTATTCTTAAATTTTAAAAATAACAACAAAAAAATCATAAAACTTTAAAAATCCAAAAAGATTGAAAAACTTACAAAAATATTTTTTGTATTCTTCTGATATCTGCTTTTCTGGGCCTCTTAATATTATTACTTTTTTGTTTTTCGTGGATCATTAGTCTTATCTAATTTTTCTTCTAAATTTTCTTAACTTGTAACTCTATATTTTTTCTGTTAAAATTAACTTTTTTGTTTTAATTTAACTTTACTATTAATTTTTTTTTTCTTTTACCCGCGTTATTCATACCTTAATATTTTAATTCATTACATAAAATTTTAACTACTTAGCACTCCCACCTTGATTACATATATCTTGCTTACAGGAGATAAAGTCGACACGACCAATGCACTCCTTTTCTGAAACACAATTACGTCTGCGTCTATTTGTTATTTAAATGCAGCACATGCCAGTCGCTGTTGATAATCATAGAACCTTTACGATTTTTTTTGTTGTTTTTAAAAGTAAATTTAGAAAATAGATAGGAAAAAAGTAATATAAGAACTAGAAGATTGATGCGGATAGTACGATCTGTGGCTTCATCGCTAAATTTAGCTTTTCCACAACAAAGAATGTGGGCAAAATTACGAAGCTCTGTTTGGTGGGAAGAAATTGTTTTAAATTCCTGAAGTAATAAAGACTGGAAAGAAAATTTTCCAATCGATAGGTGCATTTTTTTTTAAATTATAAGATTAATTGTAAGATGCTTATTGTTTTAATAAATCCTTTTATAAAATCAAAATGTAATTTTGATTTCAATTTTGTTTCAGTAATTTTTAGTCATTTATAAATAAAAAAATCATAAATAGGCATAAATAATTTTTTATCTGTGAGTTCTAAAATAATTAATTTATAAATAAATTTTAATGTTACGTTTAATTATT
Source organism: Dolomedes plantarius (assembly GCA_907164885.2). Lineage (NCBI taxonomy): Eukaryota > Metazoa > Arthropoda > Arachnida > Araneae > Dolomedidae > Dolomedes > Dolomedes plantarius. The sequence goes on along the minus strand of OU015500.1, from coordinate 147,132,474 downwards.
GATTATACTTATTAAATTTATTAATTTTACCATAACACTTTAAATGAAAATGTTATTGAAATTTTATTGAAATGAAATTTTATTTCTTATTTTACATACCAGATGGCAGTACCATTCTATTTATAATGTAATTGGGAATGGTTTTTAAATTAAAAGCTAGATGGGCAGATCAAGAAATAAATGAAATCATCCGGAAAAAAATAGGCACTTTTCTACTGTTTTCTTGAAAATTATGCGATTGTTAAGGGGCTCCAGATCCTTCCATCGATCATTTGGCTGCATTTTCATGGATTCACAGGATTCACACATGTTCAAATCCGCCATGTTTGTTTACTACTAGTTTCCTGCTTCGAAATGCATCATGGGTAATTAGCGGGTTTTATCCTAGTTCGAAGCAGGGTCGAAAATCCACCCTGCATTTTTCCCTATCGTAGGGAAAAAGCAAGAAACGACCCTGCTTTTACCCGGGTTTTTGACACATATAAACGGCACTGTAATGTATATAAGGGATTAATAAGTTTCTCTGGTTGCATTGTATTGGTGTTTTAATGACGAAGTTAATATGTTGTATTGCTTTTTGCTATTTGATATTGTTCTAGGCTTCCACGCTTCAAATAGCCAATTCTTTATAAAATGGTTCTATTTAACTCTTTTTCTTCTGATCCAATGATTTTTTCCTCCATATTTCTCAAAATATTTCTGAACATTTCAAACTTATTCTTTCTTTTATCACATTTAACACATTGACTTTCTTGTAACACATTCCGACGCGATTTACAGTTTGAAGGAAATAGGCCTGAAGGGCTTTTTAGTACATTGCAAAGATGCGAGACGTATTATGAGAGAAAACATTTTTTCAAACAAAAAACTTAGACAAAATTAAGAGACTTTATCAGTAATTAAATTTAAGGACACATGAGGTAATTTTTGCTTAAAATTACTTGTTATAATAAATGCGATAATGTCATTAAAATTCATTAATTTTAATATAATTTTTTTTAATCGAAAATACAGTGTATTCCCGGACAATGTTTTGTTTTATTCTTGTTTTCCTTGCAGTATCTGTTTGAGGGTAAGATATATAAATGAAATAGACATTAATTTACTAAATAAAGGTGTGATTAATTACTTTTATTAATAGTATTTAGCTTTTATGAATTTAAAATCGGTTTTCTGTAGTTTAAAGTATTTTAAAATGTGAATCTGTATTTAACGAATTTTCCATATAACGAACTTTTTTCGGGATTTAGCGACTTCGTAACATAGAGGTCCGATTGTATATATATATATATATATATATATATATAATACATAAAGCGTGTTATTTATCCTTTTAATGTCATAAAATAAATTTTTAACCAGCCTAATTACCTCGAAAAATTAAAAATAACATATATTGACATATGAATGTCAAAGGTCATATTTAATTAGAATGTCAAAGACATATTTTTTGTATGTTATTAAAATATCTGTAACAATATTCGACGCGATTTCTTTTGTAATTAGTGTCTTAAATGCAACTGCATAGTTTACTGTACGTTTACTGTTGTTTATGTTCTCTAATTGAGAGCAAACAGCTTGTATCTTTATTTAATAGATTTTTATTTTTTACTCGGCAGTTATATTAAATATCAAAAGGGATGCGTGGTAAGATCAAAAGTTTTTTGAAGTTCAAAAGGTAAGTACACTAAGCTCTTCTTTTTTTTTTCCTGGTTTTCGCGGAACCCATTATAGGTCTGTAAAATAATGAAGGATTGATGTTAAACAGAATTTTTTTTCCGTATAATATATTGCTTTTTTTTAAATGTCTTTAGAAATCCAATTCTTATCAAATTAGGAATAACCTTATCATGACTGTAATTAATTTTGTAGTCATAATTTATTTTAAAAGTGTAAAATTGCATACTTATATTTATAGTTGTGTATGCATATATACTTACATAATTAAATACATACATACATAAATATACATGTAATATATCCATTACATCACGTCCTTAAAGTATAACCTGAAAGGAAAAACTCGCTCATATTTACATGGCTGGAACTAGACTCAGCCTGAAAAGAAAAAAAAAATTATATATGGAAGCAGTCTGGACGAATCGTTCATTACAGCCACATGAGTACACCCCTTTCATTTCAGAAGAACAGCTTAGAAGTATATCACCTTTTGGCATTAAACTCGACGGCGAGATAGACATGTGACTATTATTTGCAGGGTCAGCAGATTTTGGGGCTCGTGATGCTAACCCACTCCTGAATCCGAACATAAACAAGTGTAGAAATGCAAAAGCATGCGATTAGTGGGAAGTTCTGTGGCTAAGGATTTTATAGCAATAAAACAATATTACTGCGGATTAGATTTAGGAAAGGGAGTTTAAATGCTAGAATGGAGGGCATAATATTTAATATATATTACATACATACATACACACACACTAGGGCGGAGCGTAAAGAAAAAAGTTTTCGATTTCGTTTTTGCCCTAGTGCGGAAAAGTTGGGTACTGGTGGGTAGGTCACGTATGCAGAGTTTTGGGAAAAACAAAAAATGTCTTCCGTCTCCATTTCTGCCGTGATTTTTAGCAGATTTTTACCACACATTTAAAAATGTGTATATCCATTGTTTTGTATGCAACTCGTTATTTTGTTCTGAAATAAAATACAGAGGTAATTCGAAACTTAATACAGAAAGGCAGCAGCGGACACACTACGTGCAGAAAGGTAAAGAAATATTTTGGCATGTAAACATTATCAACAACAACTTTAGAAACGAAGCTTAAAACCTTCGTGAAAGACTCACGGAAATTGTTCGACATATTTTCATGTAAGTTTGTTTCTTTTAACAAATGTTCTTTCCCAAAGCATAAAAAGATCCCTAAAATGGAAAGAACTTTTCTTATAGACCAACGGGTCCTTTATGTCCATAACGACCTACGATGTCCATAGGCGCAGTTGATTTAAAAGAAACTGAAAGCTGAGGAAACGAGCGGACAGGAAGCTGAAAGAGACAGAAGCAGTAAGTCTTAAAATAAACGTTTCGCCATCTGTTACGCCATCTAGGCTCACATTTCCTGATCCAGATTCTAACGTGGATCCACATAACTTCGATAGTGACACAGATCACTTGAAGCCTTCCCCATCCACATCCAGGATGACTCAATCTGAAGGGAAAAAGACGTTAAGATCAAGCCGATACCCAGCGGTAGCTACAGCTTGTGACAGAACCGGAGTTTCAGATCGGGCTGGAGCCATCATTGCAAGCGCTGTTTTGGAAGATTTGGGGATGATTACCAAAAAAGACACTTTAAATGTGACTGATAGACATAAAATAAGAAGAGAGAGGGAAAAATTCGGAAAGAATATCAGAAAGGAAATGAAAGACAGCTGGAACCACTGAAGGGACTTTATTTTGACGGAAGGAAGGACAAAACTCTAATGCAAGAGAGCGTAGGGGGAAAGATGTACCAAAAAAAAATAATCCTGGAAGAACACGTTACAATGATTAAGGAACCTGGAAGCAAGTACCTTGGAGACATAGCATTAACTTCATCATCAGCTTTGAGTATTTCTCAAATGATTCTGCAATTCATGGAGAATAAGAATATTGACATTCATCAACTAGTAGTAATAGGGTGCGATGGAACAATCGTTAATACTGGCTATAAAATCAGCGTGATTCGCCTTTCTGGGGAAGCCATTGAGAAACCCTTGCACTGGTTTATCTGCCAGTTACACGCAAATGAGTTGCCACTCCGACATTTATTGCAGCATTTGGATGGTGGAACGAGTGACCCTAATGCATTTTCTGGTCCTACTGGGAAAGCATTGGCAAATTGTAAATACCTCCCAGTTGTGAAATTTGTAGACTTTTCGAGCGAATTTCCAAAAATCGACATAAATGATCTTAGCACACAAAAAAAAATAGCTTGGGATATTTGTCAAGCTGTCACAAATAGAAACTGCTCATCAAGTTTGTCACAAAAGCACCCTGTGAAAATGACTCATGCACGTTGGCTAACAACTGCAAATCGAATAAAGTGTTTATACATTAGCTCGTCAGAGCCTTCAAACCAACTTCAAAGTTTGACAGAGTTCATCATGAAAGTGTGCCCACCTATGAGGTTTACAGTCAAATTAAATCCATATTGCACGTATGGTCCACGAAATTTGTGGCAGGCAATAAACGTCTCACGCTATCTTAAAAACGATTTAAAGACTGTGGTCAATCCCATTATCCTGAGAAATGGCTATTTCGGCCACCCGGAAGTAATAATTTTGTCAATGATCACAGACGCCAGACAGTCCATTGCAGAACTTGGACTACGTAGGATTTCACCAGCAAGAAAGGAAAAAAAGGAAAGAATCAGACATTACAACATTCCGTCACTCAACTTCGGGGCAGTTTCATATATAGACCTCATTGATTGGCAGAAATGTAATTTGACGGAACCCCCAATTGACAGAAGATGATTTGAGAAATTTGATTTACAGTGGAGAGTCTGTAGCTCAACACCTGGGAAGCCTAAAATTTTCTTGCCACACCCAGTGTTGAACGTATCGTGAAACTAGTAACAGAGGTTTCTGTGGCTGTGTGTGGAGAAAATAAGCGTGACGGTTTAGTTAGAACCCGAACAGAGTCGAGAAAAGCTATGCCACCATTTGTAACCAAATGCGAGTACCGAGTAAAACCGGAATAACTGCAAGGGCAAAGGTATGGTTGGGTGGATAGGTGGGCACGGGTGGAACTTGCAATGCAGCCACCTCCCCGTGGTGAGTTCTGGGTTTTTTTCTGAATTTTATTTCAGAAAAAGAGAAAAGCTGCATGCAAAACAATGGAAATACACATTGTTTTTAACTGTATGGACAAATTCTGCTAAAAATCACGGCCGAAATGGAGACGGAAGATATTTCTTGTTTTTCCCAAAACTTTGCATACGTGACCTACCCACCAGTACACAACTTTTCTGCAAAAACAAAATCGAAATCTTTTTTTACGCTCCGCCCTAACACACACACACACGCAGACTCCCACACAGACACACATACATATATCTATGCTTATATATAAAGAGAGAGCGATTTTGTACGTGGAGGGTAATCTTCAGAACCACTCTACCTATTTGAAAAATTCTTTCACTGTTTGAAAGGTACAGTATTCCAGATGGACATAGGCTATATATTATGTATATCTAATCAGTAGAAATAAAGTTAGGGGCTTAATCCTAACAATCTCCATTGTTACCGCTACTGTAATCTACCTCTTTTTGTGCCGAAGTCTTCAACGATCCTTAGCGTGGTGCTATCTATACTTATATATAAAGAGAGAGCGATTTTGTACGTGGAGGGTAATCTGCAGAACCACTGTACCTATTTGAAAAATTCTTTCACTGTTTGAAAGGTACAGTATTCCAGATGGACTTAGGCTATATAATATGTATATCTAATCAGTAGAAATAAAGTTAGGGGCTTAATCCTAACAATCTCCATTGTTACCGCTACTGTCCTCTACCTCTTTTTGTGCCGAAGTCTTCAACGATCATTAGCGTGGTGCTATCGCGTTGGGCTTCTGTTCTGACGATAGTGGTTTGAATCTAGCCGTTCTCCGGCACGCCTTTTTCTTTTACATAATCTATACTTATATATAAAGAGAGGGCGATTTTGTACGTGGAGTGTAATCTCCAGAACTACTGCACCTATTTGAAAAATCCTTTCACTGTTTGAAAAGTACATTATTCCAGATGGACATAGGCTATATATTATGTATATCTGATCATCTATACTTATATATAAAGAGAGAGCGATTTTGTACGTGGTGGGTAATCTCCAGAACCACTGCACCTATTTGAAAAAATCGTTCACTGTTTGAGAGGTATATTATTCCAGATGGACATAGGCTATATAATGTGTATATCTGATAATCTATACTTATATATAAAGAGAGAACGATTTTGTACGTGGAGGGTAATCTCCAGAACGACTGCACCTATTTGAATTTTTTTTCACTGTTTGAAAGGTACATTATTTCAGATGGACATAGGCTATATATTATGTATATCTGATCATGTATACTTATATATAAAGACAGAGCGATTTTGTACGTGCAGGGTAATCCTCAGAACCACTGTACCTATTTGAAAAATTCTTTCACTGTTTGAAAGGTACATTATTCCAGATGGACATAGGCTATATATTATGTATATCTAATCAGTAGAAATAAAGTTATGGGCTTAATCCTAACAATCTCCATTGTTACCGCTACTGTCCTCTACCGCTTTTTGTGCCGAAGTCTTCAACGATCCTTAGCGTGGTGCTATCTATACTTATATATAAAGAGAGAGCGATTTTGTACGTGGTGGGTAATCTCCAGAATCACTGCACCTATTTGAACATTTCTTTCACTGTTTGAAAGGTACATTATTCCAGATGGACATAGGCTATATATTATGTATATCGAATCAGTAGAAATAAAGTTAGGGGTTTAATCCTAACAATCTCCATTGTTACCGCTACTGTCCTCTACCGCTTTTTGTGCCGAAGTCTTCAACGATCCTTAGCGTGGTGTTATCTATACTTATATATAAAGAGAGAGCGATTTTGTACGTGGAGGGTAATCTTCAGAACCACTGTACCTATTTGAAAAATTCTTTCACTGTTTGAAAGGTACAGTATTCCAGATGGACATAGGCTATATATTATGTATATCTGATCAGTAGAAAAAAAGTTAGGGGCTTAATTCTAACAATCTCCATTGTTATCGCTACTGTCCTCTACCGCTTTTTGTGCCGAAGTCTTCAACGATCCTTAGCGTGGTGCTATCTATACTTATATATAAAGAGAGAGCGATTTTGTACGTGGAGGGTAATCTTCAGAACCACTGTACCTATTTGAAAAATTCTTTCACTGTTTGAAAGGTACAGTATTCCAGATGGACATAGGCTATATATTATGTATATCTGATCAGTAGAAAAAAAGTTAGGGGCTTAATCCTAACAATCTCCATTGTTATCGCTACTGTCCTCTACCGCTTTTTGTGCCGAAGTCTTCAACGATCATTAGCGTGGGTGCTATCGCGTTGGGCTTCTGTTCTGACGATAGTGGTTTGAATCTAGCCGTTCTCCGGCACGCCTTTTTCTTTTAAATAATCTATACTTATATATAAAGAGAGGGCGATTTTGTACGTGGAGTGTAATCTCCAGAACCACTGCACCTATTTGAAAAATTCTTTCACTGTTTGAAAAGTACATTATTCCAGATGGACATGGGCTATATATTATGTATATATGATCATCTATACTTATATATAAAGAGAGAGCGATTTTGTACGTGGTGGGTAATCTCCAGAACCACTGCACCTATTTGAAAAAATCGTTCACTGTTTGAGAGATATATTATTCCAGATGGACATAGGCTATATAATGTGTATATCTGATAATCTATACTTATATATAAAGAGAGAGCGATTTTGTACGTGGAGGGTAATCTCCAGAACCACTGCACCTATTTGAAAAATTCTTTCACTGTTTGAAAGGTACATTATACCAGATGGACATAGGCTATATATTATGCATATCTGACCATCTATACTTATATATAAAGAGAGATCGATTTTGTACGTGGAGGGTAATCTCCAGAACCACTGCACCTATTTGAAAAATTTCTTTCACTGTTTGAAAGGTACATTACTCCAGATGGACATAGGCTATATATTATGTATATCTGATCAGTAGAAATAAAGTTAGGGGCTTAATCCTAACAGTCTCCATTGTTACCGCTTCTGTCCTCTACCGCTTTTTGTGCCGAAGTCTTTAACGATCCTTAGCGTGGTGCTATCGCGGTGGGCTTCTGTTCTGACGATAGTGGTTCGAATCTAGCCGTTCTCCGGCATGCCTTCTTCTTTTAAATAATCTATACTTATATATAAACAGAGAGCGATTTTGTACGTGGAAGGTAATCTCCAGAACCACTGCATCTATTTCAAAAATGGTTTCACTGTTTGAAAGGTACATTATTCCAGATGGACATAGGCTATATATTATGTATATCTGATCATCTATACTTATATATAAAAAGAGAGCGATTTTGTACGTGGAGGGTAATCTCCAGAACGACTGCACCTATTTGAATTTTTTTTCACTGTTTGAAAGGTACATTATTTCAGATGGACATAGGCTATATATTATGTATATCTGATCATGTATACTTATATATAAAGAGAGAGCGATTTTGTACGTGCAGGGTAATCTTCAGAACCACTGTACCTATTTGAAAAATTCTTTCACTGTTTGAAAGGTACATTATTCCAGATGGACATAGGCTATATATTATGTATATCTAATCAGTAGAAATAAAGTTATGGGCTTAATCCTAACAATCTCCATTGTTACCGCTACTGTCCTCTACCGCTTTTTGTGCCGAAGTCTTCAACGATCCTTATCGTGGTGCTATTGCGGTGGGCTTCTGTTCTGACACTAGCGGTTCGAACCTATCCGTTCTCCGGCACGCCTTTTTTTAAAAAAAAATTATTTTCATTATTTACTAACATAAAATTAATTTAAGGTATGATTTAGGTTATTATTAAGGTAAAAAAAGATTTACAATTTATTGGCTATCAACTGGAAATTTATTGGTATAATATTTTGTTCAACCCGGACAAAGCCTTGACGGGCCGCTAGTATATATATATATATATATATATATATATATATATATATATATATATATATATATATATATATATATATATATATATATATATATATATATATATATACTGTGTGTGTGTGTGATGATAATCATAATCATATGCAAGCAATGAATTTGACGAAATGGGAACACATATAGAAGGCAGTCACTGTTTTATTCCTAGTCGTGAGTATTCTATGAGAGAACCACACCCTAGAACAGAATACTGGGGAAATAAACATACGGACTCGCCGTACTGTAGACACATTAGAGAAGAGACACACGAATGGTATCCATTAGATTTATTTATTCAGGTAACAAAACGACGACACTATAGAGGGCATTTCAGCAGACATCAAGGCACATGTAAGTTGACCAAAGGACGCAAACACATTTTAGCCCGACCTGACGAAGTTTGAGTGACACTGGAAATTACATTGTATGGACGGACAGCAGGGACGTGAGAAGATGGCAAAGCAAGAGAAAGACGACACCAGGACAGAGCAAGGAAACAGACAGAAACCTCGCGGAAATCGCTGTTTATTCTTTTATATACTGGGAGGGCGCTAGCTGTTTAGAATTATTTTAATTGGCTGACCCCGATCATGTGGTATATGAGTCGATGTTTCCTCAAAGGGGTAATCGAGATCACGGGATTCTGAATCATGTCCAAAAATAACTTTACCGCGCGTGCATTGAAGAGAATATTCGGTTTCTTCGTTTTTGAAATAGGGCTGTGCTTTATTGAGGTTGAAACAAGGATAATTTAGAATGCACGTTAAATTGGGACAATTAATAATAGTGGGGTGTTATTGTTACACACACAAATATATATATATATATATATATATATATATATATATATATATATATATATATATATATATATATATATATATATATATATATATATATATATATATATATATATATATATATATATATATATCAGCAATTTAGCCAGAGGGACGTTAATCAGTGAGTAATGAAAAAGAAAATGTTTCAGGGCTTATGATGAAGACGATAAAATCGGAGATGACATAGTGTTTGTTTTCCACGTCAAAATACAATTTTTTCTCGGGAAAAAAAAGACACAAAAAAAGCTTTTTACGTTAAATCTCCTTTATATATGGAGCTGAAAGTGTTTCCTAGAATGTCATTTAGGGATGACAGCTTACTAGAATCTTAAATCAACGACTCGCTCTCTCTATCTTTGTAATGTGCATGTGTTAGATGTTGAGATGACGGGGCATACATAATATAATCATGACGTAACATAATTTGGACGAATATTTCTTTCATGAATTTTAATGGTTGAAACCCGCAAAAAAGTTCGAGCTGTAATAAATTTTGCAGAAATATATGTTAAAAGGTGGTCGGAAAATATAATTTAATTCTAGTGTTTTTTTATTATTAGTTTGGTTGTATAACAAAAAATATGCATGTAAGGGGTCGCATATCTTTTAAAGGCCTCGAGAATCGACAAACATATTCCTATTTTCAATCATCAGTAGTTACTAAAATAATGTATTCATAAATATGAAAATTTTACTGTGAGTTAAACGCTCTTTCTTCTTTATAAATATGGCTATCAATTTTTGAAGATACATTTTTTTCAACGTTGAAGATAATATTTTTAATTGTTTAAAATTTTAACCATTTTTTTTTTCCATTTTTATGTCATTGCGCCCATGATACCACCAAAACAGTTGGCTAGAACAACAGTTCCCAAACGGTGGGTCTCGACCCACTAGTGGGTCACGGAAGGGTTACAGGTGGGTCGTGACTCGATCCTAAAACTATCAGAAACCATCGAATAAACCATCAGAAAAGATAAGAAAAATCGAAGCAAATCGAATTGTATTTTGATTGTTTTCTTGGTTCTTGATTTTTGGCATCTGGGGCAGACAACAGAACCACTAGAATCACCCTCCCAGATAACTCACACACTCTTTGTGTACTTTTATAATTGTAGTTTTTATCTTCACCTAGGAACACTTGTTAGTGAGTACGAAACCACTTGTCGCATATATTGCAAACATATATCTATTGTTAAATAAATAAATGTTTTGCTACAAAGTGCTTATATTTTGTCAACCATTTTCAAATCAGAATACACATTGTTTATCAATAATCAATCTGTATCTTCAAAAAAGCATATATATATATATATATATATATATATATATATATATATATATATTTGCAATATTTGATGGTAAATCTATATATATAAAAGAGCTTGTCTGTTTGTTTGTCCGCTATAGAATAATAGACTGTTTCACCCACTGGGACCAAATTCCGCACAGTTAATGTTTCGTACCCGAGAAACTTAAATCAGGAAAAACGAAATTTGGGGCTCAATTAGTTTTTTATAAATTAATGTTTTCATGATTTTTGTGCCCCTAAGCGCATCTTTTAAATGTGGATACAGCCCCGCACCACAACCAGTCTAATTCGATACGCGGGGGAAAAGAGGTTTATTCTGAGGGGTGGTTTGAGAGTTGGTCTGGGGGAGGGCGAAGTGTTTATTTTGCGGGGGTGCAGCCCAGTATTTTTTTTGATGGAATGCATGAAAAATTTTATATCTATATATCTACCCGGGCAACGCCGGGCAATAATGCTAGTTATATATACATAAGGAAGGGATACGATACAAATAAGGTTTTTTACTCCACCATCGACCGATGGACCGTGGAGATATTCTGATAAGGAAAGGTGGGTCACCAGCTGAATATGGTTGGGAACCACTGAGCTAGAATACCATGAAATTTTATAAATTCGCAATATAAATATGTATCATTAAAATGAACTACTATTATGTCATTCCTGCCATAAAAATCTTAATTACAGTAAAATTCATCAATTTTTTTTAAATATTAAAAGTTAAAAAAAAAACTTTTTACGAAGAACTAAAAATTTTAATTTCAAAGTTAGCCATTTTAAAGATATATTATAAAACTTAATTTTAAAACTAAAAACATATGTATATTCATTAATATACGGAGGTCTGCGTGTAATACCATAATAATAATGAAAAAACACAATGGCTAAAAATTGAAAAAAAATTAAAATATTTACCTTCAACGTAGAAAAAATTGAGAGCCATATTTACAAAGAAGAGTGTTTAACACACAGTAAAAATTTCATTTTTCTGAATAAATTCTTTTAGTAACTACTGGTGGTTAAAAATAGGGATGTGTTTGCAGAGTCTCGAGGCCTTTAAAAGGTATGTGTTCCCTGTTAAATAAAAATTTTAAATTCAAAAAAATAAAATTTAAACTACGTATTCTTTATAAATGTCTTTTAAAGAACTTTGATGAAATAGACTTTTTCGGACTCGATTCTGTCGAAAAACATGTTATGTAAGCATAGGTTGTGTATATATATATATATATATATATATATATATATACACTGAAGTGCCAGTGAATTAGGGATACCTACCTAGTAACGAGTTGGGCCTCCTCTGGCCTTGATAACGGCTGCCCCACGACAAGGCATAGATTCAACAAGTTTCTGGAAACGATCCACGGGAATGGCTTGCCAAATATTGGCTAAAGCTGTCCATAATTCAGTAAGGTTCTTTGGTGCTGTGAAATGGCCTTTCACGCCTTGTTCCAAAACATCCCAAACATGCTCAATAGGATTTAAGTCTGGGCTTCTAGGTGGCCAATTCATGACAGAGAAGTCAGAGGAATGCTCATCCAACCAGCCAGCAGCCAAGCGGAACTTGTGAGAGGTACTGTTGTGTTGCTGGAAAACTCCATTACCGTGCGGATAACAGAACAGCATAAACGGATGGAGGTGATCACCCAGCAACTCTACGTACCGAATTGCATTGAGGGAGGTTGGTACACGCACCAAAGATCCCAAAATGTGCCACGAAAAAACACCCCAGACGATGATTGAGCCACCATGCCCTTGTACAGTTCCAGCCAGGCATGCAGGATCCATGGCTTCATGAGCCTGACGCCATATTCTCAGCCTGCCGTCGGCGTTAAGTAGTCGGAATCGAGACTCATCACTCCATGCTACTCGTTTCCAGTCCTCTACACTCCAGTCTCTGTGTTCTCTTGCCCAGGCAAGACGTGCAGCCCGATGGCGAGTATAGAGCAATGTTACCCTCGTAGGTCGACGGCTCCCGAAACCCATACGGTGAAGTGAGCGTTGCACAGTCCGTTTACTGATTGTACGACTGGCACCGTCATTAAACTGGGTGGTAATTTGAGCTAATGTTTGGTTTCGCTGGCTACGTACAATTCGCCTGAGCCGTCTCTCACCGCGCACTGTCAAGGCTAATTGTCCTTTGCAGTTTGCCCGATCGCTAGTTTTTTTCCACCATCCATGTATTCTTGGTATACTCTTGACACTGTCGACCTTGAAAATCCTAGCTGTCTGCCTATTTCAGAAATTGAATGGCCCATGCGTCGCTCACCTACGATTTGTCCGCGATCGAAGGCATCTAAATCAGGCAGTTTACCCATACTGGCAATTCCAACAACTAATTCAGAACAACCACAGTACGCGCTATATATGCAGTTACCACAGCGCCCTCACTTGCGCATACATTATGTATAGCGCTACACAATTTGCATAGGCTTTGCTATCCTTAATTCAGTGTCACTTCAGTGTATATATATATATATATATATATATATATATATATATATATATATATATACATACATACATACACACACACACACACACACATATATATATATATATATATATATACATACATATACATACATATCCACACATACGTCTATGTCTATATATATATATATATATATATATATAGACTCGGGACTATGTCTATATATATATATATATATATATAGGCTCGGGAATGTTTACAAAGTGTAGTTTTCATTAGTCACACTGGTGAGACACATGTGTTCAAATGATCATCCGCCTAATTTGAAACTGTTTTTTCTTACCATTGCGGCAAGCACTTGACTTTTCTAAACATTCGGACATCAACACCACGATATCCCGTTGGCTTCTTTATTACGGGAGCACCCTGTATGTGAAATAACATTGCTCCCTATGCGGGGACGGAACGGAAACGTCAAAGCCTTACTCGGGAACGGAAATCAACCAATGTGTAGAAGCTTTAGACACTACAACTATTCCATTTGGGCAACCAAATTAGAAACAGTTTCAAGACATATTTGTGCTGAGTAAACACTTTTAATATTGTTGTTTAGCTGTAATATCAGTTGTTTATTCTAGGAAATTTCGTTAGAGTTTAACCCTGTTCTGCTCTTTTCCCACTAAAATTGGTCTGACGTATTGTAAGGATTTAGAGAATGATAGATTTATCTTCCAAATGATACTAATATATATATATATATATATATATATATATATATATATACACAGGGAACCTCGCATGACGAGCATAATTCGTTCTAGAGTCCTACTCGTAATGCGAAACAATTTTTCCTATATAAATTAATGCAAAATACGATATGGTTTGAAAATAATTATGTCATATTTACAATCGTTTTCGAGCAACAGCATGGCCGAACGGCTAAAGCGCTGGGCTCCAATTCAGAAGGTCGTCGGTTTCAACCTCGAGACGGACTGTCGGAAGTATTTCCTGTTCTTTTTAGTTAATTGGTGTTCGCTTTCTCGAATCTTCGTGAAAGTACCAAATATGTTAATTCTCTTAATTTAAATAATTCTAGAAACTTCTTTAGTGTATAAAAAGGCTTCCCTCAAGTTGATGGGAAGTCAGTTAGGTTCCAGCTGGGTGCATGTTAACTCGCTTGCTGTGAATGAAAGTCTCGTTTATCTAAATTGTGCTCTCTGTGTTAATCCCTCGATCCGTCTACGTGACAATATATGTTGTTCGTCAAGCGAGCCTTTTTTTTACGATTTATTTTGCTCGTTTTGCGAAATACTCATTATGCGAGGTGTTCGTTAAGCGAGGTTCCACTATATATATATATATATATATATATATATATATATATATATATATATATATATATATATATATATATATATAATGCTTTACTTCCCTCTGTCACATCTAGCAAACTAAAATCCAAAAAATACTGTACTTTCAAATGTTTAAAATAATGTTTTGCATAAATAATTCATCTTTTGCGGTTATTTTTCTAATAACTAGCTAACCACCACGCTCTAGAATATGGTATATTTTCAAATGATGCAGGCCAGGAAGAGCTATCAGAAAATCGATTTCCAACTTTTGAGTGCCTCTTCTTCAGAAAACTTTGGGGAGTATTTAAAAAATATATATATCAGCTTTATCGATTGAAAAATAAGGAAGATACAGTTCAAAAAATAGAGTTTAAAAACATAGCCCCAGGAAAAACGTTTTTAAAAGTTTGGTTGGAAGAAAAAAAAACGAAAATTTGGAACATAGACTACTACAGAAATGCCGCATTTAAACGCCACTGTCAGTACTCAAATTTTAGCGTTTCAACGCATCTTAAGAAGCAGACTGTAGGAAATAATTTTAAAAAATAACTCGTTAAGTTAGAAATTAGTACAGCTGAAGAGTAAATGTTTAGACACTATCACACTGTTATCATATGGCTCTTCGGTTAGAATGGACATTGCACTGCAAACTACAAGTCCCATAAGGCTAATCTTTTGTATATAAGTTGGCAAATGTTACTAATATCAGCTGACGTTCAAACTTGGAAATCGGTAATTTAACCTTGAACGAGGTTTTTACGCACTCCTGTAAAATTGACGGGTCCGCTTTTGTTACCTTTAAGTGGGTGACGTCGCACAAATTTAAATTCGCTTTTCCCACGCAAAATTCATCGTGCAACGGCAATATTAGGCACAGGAGGCTGTTCACACATTTTTTAGACGATGTATATTGTATTCACAAAACTAAATTACATAAAATTCTTGTGTTTTAAATGTTCTATTTGACATCCCTTATTCTGAACTATCTTTCGACACCGCAATTTCCAGGATAATAATGCCTTTTGAAGTGTCAGAAAAGGTATTCTATCCCATTCCTCCTGAACAGCTTTCCAGAGTCCTGTAAGGGTTTTGGAAATTACGTTTGGATAATGCAGATTTTAAATGTCCGAAAGCACAAAAAACCATAGGTGATACATCGGGAGATTTAGTAGGAATATCAGTGAAGAATATGGCCTCGATACAAGTTTTTTGGTCCATTTCTTTTAGGACATTTACAGTGGATTTTGATGTGTGACTGCTAGTTTTGTCCTGATGGAGTCTCACAGATTGATGGAACTGTGGGTAAAGCGATGGTATTTCATTCAGAAAAATTGGCGATAAAATATGTTCCTGATAGTATTTGGAGTTAATCTTGACATTTTTTTCCACTCTCTTTAATTTTAACTTGCCATTATAAGAAAAACCAGCAACAATCATGAATCCCTTAGAAAAACTTTCTTTCGATTCTTTGAACCACGTACTTAAATTTTTTTCTCCCCTTTTATGATAATAAATATTTTTTTTTTTGTTGCAATCATTTAAATACACCCATGATTCATCTATTGTGACAATTGTTTTCTATTTTTCTTTGGATAAGTGTTTCTCATATAGAATTCTGCAGCGTGTCCTGCGTTCAGCGATATGATTTGGAAGAAGACGATGCACATTGCGTTTTTTCGCTTTCTTAAGATTTAAATCAACGTTTATCATTTTGTTTACAGTGGACACCGAACATTTTAATGATTTTGCAACTGTCCTTTGCCTAGGGGGATTTTCTTTTAATATTAAACAACGTACCTTTGCAATAGTCGTTCTCACATCGTCTCACATCGTTTTTGGATAACGGAGTATGCATATTTCTCTTCGGAAAGAGCATAAATGTAGCCTTCGATCCACTGCTTTGTTAAAAACGTCATTTTGAATAAAAACAAAACTTTCTAGCCGCAGACGCTAATTTTGACTTTTAAAAACATAGTACAATTGCAATTATTTCTTTTGCAGCAAACGATTTTTTATTACCGCTTACCAAAACCGTCTAAAAAATGTGCGAACAGCCTCTGTATTTCACGAACTAGCACCGCTGTCGATTCAAAAATTACTTCCCTCTTGGTGATTCCCATTTCCGCTTTTAAAACAAAAAGGAGACATTTCCCCACGTAAATCCCAGAGAAAATGAGGTAAGAGTTAAATGGTTGGTTGAGTGCTCTCTAATCCCCAATTGCTACAACAGAAGTAATGAGACCGGGCAGATTCAAGACCATTCCGAATGGTTACGAACAACCATTCTACCGGGGGTTTTCGAACTTGGGAACACACTGTTCTCTGAGAACAGCATGTCAAAGCTCTACTCATACTATCCGGAAAATAAAGTAATGGATTTTAATTAGCTAATTGTGACACGAGGAGAGAAAGAGTGGCAAAAGGCAGGATGCACGTGGAAAAATATGGAAGAATGATTAAAGGAGGAAAGGAATTTTAGAGCTCACATATTTTAAGCTTTTCTAAAATTATTGATAGATTTTAGTTTTATAGTTGAGACAGAGGTAAGTACAGCGTTATAAGAGAGAGGATGTATGTAGAAGAATATGAAAGAATTATAAAAGAAAAACATGGAGCTCAGATATTTTAAGCTTCGCTTAAAAAAATAATAGATTTTAGTTTGAGAGTTGTGACAGAGGAAATAAGCGTTATAAAAGAGAGGATATGTATGGAATAATATGAAAGAATGATAAAAGAATTATAACAGAGAGGATATGTATCGAAGAATATGAAAGAATGATGAAAGGACATGCAGCTCAAATATTTTAAGCTTTCCTAAAAAATTAATAAATTTTAGTTTGCTAGTTGTGACAGAGGAAAGTAAATCGTTATAAAAGAGAGGATGAGTGTGGAAGAATGTGAAAGAATGATAAAAGAAGGAGATGGAGCTCAGATATTTTAAGCTTTTCTAACAAAATTAATAAATATTAGATTGCTACTTGTAACAGAGAGAAGTAAAGCGTTATAAAAGAGAGGATGAGTGTGGAAGAATATGAAAGAATGATAAAAGAAGGACATAGAGCTCAGATATTTTAAGCTTTTCTAAAAAAAATAATAAATATTAGATTGCTACTTGTAACAGAGGGAAGTAAAGCGTTATAAAAGAGAGGATGAGTGTGGAAGAATATGAAAGAATGATAAAAGAAGGACATAGAGCTCAGATATTTTAAGCTTTTCTAAAAAAAATAATAAATATTAGTTTGCTACTTGTAACAGAGAGAAGTAAAGCGTTATAAAAGAGAGGATGAGTGTGGAAGAATATGAAAGAATGATAAAAGAAGGACATAGAGCTCAGATATTTTAAGCTTTTCTAAAAAAAATAATAAATATTAGATTGCTACTTGTAACAGAGGGAAGTAAAGCGTTATAAAAGAGAGGATGAGTGTGGAAGAATATGAAAGAATGATAAAAGAAGGACATAGAGCTCAGATATTTTAAGCTTTTCTAAAAAAAATAATAAATATTAGTTTGCTACTTGTAACAGAGGGAAGTAAAGCGTTATAAAAGAGAGGATGAGTGTGGAAGAATATGAAAGAATGATAAAAGAAGGACATAGAGCTCAGATATTTTAAGCTTTTCTAAAAAAAATAATAAATATTAGTTTGCTACTTGTAACAGAGGGAAGTAAAGCGTTATAAAAGAGATGATGTTTGTGGAAGATCAGGAAAGAGCGTTTAAAGATGGACATGAATTTTAGAGCGCAGATATTTTAAGCTTTTCAAAAAATATTAATAGATTTTAGTTTGATAGTTGTGACAGGGGGAAGTAAAGCGTTATAAAAGAGAGGATGTACGTGGAACAATTTGAAAGGATGATAAAAGAAGGGCATGGATCCTAGATAGTTCAAGCTTTTCTAAACAACATTTATAGATTTTAGATTGCTAGTTGTGACAGAGAGAAGTAAAGCGTTATAAAAGAAAGGATGTGTGGGGAAGATAATGAAAGAATGATAAAAGAAGGACATGCAGCTCAAATATTTTAAGCTCTTCTAAAAAAAAATAATACATATTAGTTTGCTAGTTGAGGCAGAGGGAAGTAAAGTATTATAAAAGAGAGGATGTGTGGAAGAATATGAAAGAATGATAAAAGAATGACATGGAGCTCAGATATTTTAAGCTTTTCTAAAAAAATTAATAGATTTTAGTTTGCTAGTTGTGACAGAGGAAAGTAAAATATTATAAAAGAGAGGATGTGTGCGGAAGAATATGAAAGAATGAAGGATATGGAACGCAAATATGTTAAGCTCTTCTAAAAAAATTAATAGATTTTAGTTTGCTAGTTGTGACAGAGGAAAGTAAAATATTATAAAAGAGAGGATGTGTGCGGAAGAATATGAGATAATGAGTCTTAGAGATAATGAGTCTTAGAATAATGAGTCTTAGAGCTCATATATTTTAAGCTTTTGTTAAAAATTCAATAATTTTTATTTCATTAAATGTGATAGAGGGAGAGAAAGTGTCGTATAATAGAGGATGTGTGTAGAAGAGTATGAAAGAATGATTAAAAAATTCCATTTATCAGCGAGTTCAGATATTTTAAGCTTTTGTTAAAAATTCTATAGAATTTAATTCATTAGTTGTAACAGAGGGAGAGAAAGCGTGATAAAAAGAAGATGTATATGGAAGAATATGAAAGAATGATTTAAGAACGGCATTATTCTTAGCAATCAGATATTTTAAGATTCTGTTACAAATTTTAAACAGTTTCTTTTGTAGTAGCATATGTTTGATTTTATAAAACTGCTATAATAAATTTTTATCGCAAAAAGTCCACTAATCTCAGCTGTCTTTCATCAATGGATCTCTATAATTAACAAGACATAAAGAAATATTGCAAATACAATTGCAATACTTAAAAAAATCAGAAAAAAATTATTTGTATGAAGAAAATATTTTTATTCTTATAATCATTATAAGGAACTACCTTCTTATTGCCTACACTTTTATAAGGTTTTTTTTTTCTAATTTTCCTCTTTTAAAAATAATTTGTTCAATAAAACCCCCTTGATTAGGGATACATGTGAAAAATAATTAAAAGCGAATCAAAATACATCCCGCTATCTCAAATTATACAGCTGAAAATCATTACTTTCCAATAGAAATCGCATTTACTGACAAATCAACACTTGGAAATGAGAGAATCGTAAAGGCAATTTAAACACGTTATTTTGAAATAACATATTTAAATGATCTTTTCCATCAAGCTGTAACGACAAAAGTTCATTCACTCGAAATGAAATGCATATATTAAAGAAACTGGTGTATGCACATAGAATATTAATATTTCGCTTGAAGTCGAGTTAAGTAAGCATAATTGTTTTCAGTTAGTTTTAATCTCATTTTAAATTTCATTCAGGCATTGTAATACTAACGAGAAACACAACAAAAACAGCTCACCGAGTATTCATCGCACTCCAGTAGCAGTTTTTTTCATAGAAACTTATATCTTATATCCTCGAAAATTTATTATTTTTTCTAAAACTCATTGAAATCGATAATCATCTAAGGCTGATACTATAAGACTATTTTGGTGACTTTCATCGAATTCTTCTTCTCATCGAAAATTCATCGCACTCAGATAACATTATTTTTCATCAAATTTATATCTTATATCCTCGAAATATTTTTTTCTGAAAAGTCATCGAAATCAATATCAATTAATGATCTTTATGGAGATTTTCCGAAGAAGATTCATCAGATATGATGAATACTCGATCACAGGGTGGTCATCGTTATTTGTGCTCTCGCCTGAATTTCTTAACATCAGCCGATGGACGTTTTACCGATGGCCGATTTTTTTTATTATTTATTATTATTTATTTATTTATTTATTTATTTTTTACGATCTGGGGTAACTAGCAACAGGGCGTAGAGAGTATGTATGTATGTATGTATGTATGTACGTACGTACACAGAGCCATAACTAGGAAGGGGAAACAGGAGCATACGCCCAGGGCCCACTTGGAAGGGGGGCTCAAAAGGATGCATTTGTTTTATTATTTTCCGAAATCTAATTAATTAAGGGGCCCAAATGCAAATGCCCAGGGCACAGGAATTTCTATTTACGGCACTGTATATATATATATATATATATATATATATATGTATGTATATATATATATATATATATATATATATATATATATATATATATATATATATATATATATATATATATATATATATGAAAGAAATTTCAAACCTTTCCGTTATCATTAAAAACGTCAATCCAAATTCTTTCATCTTATCGCAACAGAACACAGTCCCCCATTTCTGATTTTGACCTATATCCAACCAAAGTAATCTATTAGTTCCCCCTTAAACGCCACGTGCGACCAACAGTTATATAAGATCGAACCAGGTCGAACGTTCGAGAAACATCGCGCCATATGACGCCTCATAGTCAGGTGATGAGTTTAGATCAATTAAAGTTCACTGCGCCTCTACCTTGGAGATCTGAGCGTCTATTTACGCAGCTTTTGTGCGTCTGCTCCCATGTAGCAAACATGTAAAGTTTTGGTTTCTGTCAATTTGCGCTAGCGGGGCACCGTCCCTCGTTAGCCGCGGGATGTGTTCGTCCAAAATCCAATTGATGTTCCACGAAACTGCGTCGGAAATAAAGACTATGTTATGAACTAGCTGCCTTTTTCCTTCTGGTATGAATCCGAAATGTTTGAAGTTCCCGGCCATTCCCTCGCCGCTCGTTACTACTTGTTACGATTACTACTCCCCGGTTATATGACTACAGGGTTGTTAAGCTTCCTTAATATTTCTTTAGCCGCGCAGGAAAATTCTTCCCAGATGGATTACTGATGGTGTTCCCAAGAATAATAGACTATTCTTAGACATTTCTTCGATTTAGCGACTTTCTAGTCCGATGAGAGTGACGATGAGCTCAAAAATAAAGTTTGAGAGCAGCGTGCAAGCTCCTGCGATGATGGGTAACTGCGAACGACAAGTTTCATGCCATCTCTTGAGTAGCTGTTCTGAAGAACGTATGCGTTATCCAAGTGACCTTGAGATTAGAAAGTCAGCGTAAACAGCTGCATTTCCGTGCCATGTCTGAACTTCCAAAGTTCAGCGGAAAAGATATCGTTACCAAGTGTTGTTTTTGTGCGTGTAAAAACAGTGGCGTCATCTTGGATAACCTATTGTTTTCCTCGCTTCCTGGTGGGCGTGAGTGTTCAGTGCATCATCTGTAGTGTTGTGGGTGACTTCGAGTCACCAAATGTAAAATTTCGATAACCTAATGTGAAATTTGAGGAAGAGAGTGATTCGCGGTCATCCTTCAAGATGTCGTGTGCCACCATTGTGACGAATAATTTCTCTCTACGATATTATGACCTACAAATGAGTATTTTTCCTGTGCTTTCATCTTGTGTGAGAGGTGACATGATGGTGACTTAAACATTGGAACCAGTTTTTCGAGGAGATTCCTGGACATCAAATAATTTAGATTCATTTGTTTTCTTAACCCATTTTTCTCGTTACTAATATGAATCTTGAATTATTAAATAAAAATAATTAATTAAAAAATTAAAAAGTGATTGATGCTCCATGGGTAAGTTACAGCGGGTTGCCAAATTATTAGGAACACCTTGAAGATTAGACAATTCCATTGATATTTGCAAAAGTGATTAAAAATTGAGAGTTAGAGATAATGTAATTTATTTTAGTTGAGTAGAGTGTTTAATTTTGAACACGAAAAGAGCATGTTTGTTATTAATGTGTATTTATTTTATCTTAAACAGTCATTTGGAAAAAAATTTGGTAAAACGCTTAATATTTTGTAATGCCATCATTTGTCGAAATTACGGCTTCGAGACGTCGAGGAATGCTCTCAATGCATGTTTTTGCATTTTCTTTCAGTTCTGGACAATGATTCCAAAAGTGTATCACATTTTCGATGAGTTGTCGCTTTTTAATGATCAGTTCCGTCGCTATTTTTCTTTTTGTCAGCTCCCACATGTTTTCGATCGGGTTCAAATCGGTTGAATTGCCTGGCCAGGGCAAAACTCTGCATTATTTTGAGCCAGGAAGGCTGTTACACTTCTGGCTTTATGGCAGGGGGCTGAGTAGTGCATAAATACGTACTTCTCATCATCAGGGAACCATTCATCGACTTGAGGCAACAGGCGATTTTCCGGGACTTGCTTATACTGGTCTTGCCCCATTGTCCCCTGGACGATGTATAGGCCCCCCATTCCTTTCTCTGATATCACAGACCACACCATAATGCTTAATGGGTGTTTTACACTCTCCACGAGGCATTTAGGATGAAATTTCTCTCCGGAGCGACGTCGCACAAATGCGCTTTTATCAGCGAAAATTTGGAAAGTTGACTCGTCGGAGAAGCAAACCTGCAAAATACTAAAATAAGCCTCCAAAACTCTTTGCGTAGGAATATTTCACAATAAGAAATCATATTTACTCGACTCCAGTCCTCAAGTGTCATATTCTTGTGTTCTCATCGTCGAGAAACATAAAAGTCGCTTTTCCTTCAGTGCTTCAGTCAGGCGTGGTTTTTCGGTTGAGCGATGACCCATCAGGTTCCATTGAGCAAATCTCTTCTGGACTGTCCTTTTGGAGACTTTGATCCCTTCGTCATTGATCATAGTGGTGAGACGAGACACACTCTGTTTCCGATTTTCGAGATAGGCATTGCTTATGTTGCGGTCACTACGACAGGTGGTAATGTATTTTCTTCCACTTTTCCCTGAACGGTCCGCTTCCAATTTCACATTATTGTCGATTTTTTTCTTAATCTGGTTAACCACCGATTTAGAAACACCAGCAATCGATGCTATCTGTCTTTGGGAATGTGTTGTGTTTAACAGAAGTGTCTTTATTTCAGTACATTTACTCGGGGAAATGTCTGAAGCTTTTCCCATGCTGAAAAATCCAACAGCGACATTTTTAAGGATTAAAGCAAAATAAAACAAAAATATTGACTGCAAAAATAACAAAAATAATACAGTATTAAAAAAACTTGTAAGAATAATACAATATTAAACAGAACTTACAAAAATAATACAATAGTAAACACAACTTACATTTCTGTTTTTTCTGTTGAACCGGCACGAATTACCCACAGTCGAACACACGCTTTCACCTGCTCCAGAGTAATGCACGCAGATGTTGCCACTTTCTAAATAGTATTTCTAATGTTGCGAGCAATACATAACAAATGATAAAATTCATGGGAATAATTATATTCATGGGAATAAGTATATTTTTGTCATTCCATATTAAAGTTTTTGTGAATATTGAAATATTGCCATACTCATCCCAAACTGTAATTTGAGTGTATTAATATTCTCTTTTATTTTTGTTTAATGATATGTTATGCTATTTTGTATATTTCATGACCTGATCAGTCACACAAGGATGATAGTAACACAAAATTTAAGTATTCAACACCTGAGTCAAAATTTTATTCAAAATTACTCTTCCAAAATTTTAATCACAATTACTCTTTTGTTACGCGGTTCTCGCCTGATGGAGAGCATTGCTGAGGGAGTCGGCCCCTCACGCAAGTCTTTTCCGGAGGGGGGGAAATTGAAATAAATTTCAAACCTTTCCGTTATCATTAAAAGCATCAATCCAAATTCTTTCATCTTATCGCAACAGAACACCGTCCCTCATTTCTAATTTTTGACCAATATCCAACCAAACTAATCTATTAGTTTCCCCTTAAACGCCACGTGTGACCAACAGTTATATAAGATCGAACCGGGTCGAACGTTCTAGAAACATCATACCATATGACGCCTCATAGTCAGGTGATGAGTTTAGATCAATTAAAGTTCAGTACGCCTCTACCTTGGAGATCTGAGCGTATATTTCAGCAGTTTTTGTGCGTCTGCTCCCATGTAGTAAACATGTAAAGTTTTCGTTGCTGTTAATTTACGCGAGCGGGGTCCCGTCCTTCGTTAGCCGCGCAATGTGTTCGTCCAAAATCCAATTGATGTTCCACGAAACTGCGTCGGAAATAAAGACTATGTTATGAACCAGCTGCTTTTTATCCTTCTGGTATGAATCCGAAATATTTGAAGTTCCCGGCCATTGACTCGCCGCTCGCTACGACTTGCTACGACTACTACTGCCCGGTTATATGACTACAGGGTTGTGAAGCTTCCATATTATTTCATATATATATATATATATATATATATATATATATATATATATATATATATATATACATGCATATATATATATACATGCATATATATATATATATATATATATATATATATATATATATATATATATATATATATATATATATATATATATATATATATATACACATATATATATATATATATATATATATATATATATATATATATATATATATATATATATATATATATATACATATATATATATACATGCATATATATATATATACATACATATATATATATATATATATATATATATATATATATATATATATATATATATATATATATATATATATATATGTATATATATATACATAGAGAGAGAGACCAATGCATATTCTGCCGCAGGCTTTCATTGGCGGGTTCAATTCTTTCATCGGTGTTCATTGAGCGAACGACCTCGCTAGACCTTCAGATTTTTGTGCATTTAGCGAACGACCGCGCTCGTTACCCGTCGTTCCCTTTTGTCCGTTGTATGTATACGCGCCTATAAAAGAATGAATCGATGGTTCTAACAACATGCCAGGGTAGAATTATGTTTAGATTTATATTATTGCAGTGAAAATTGTCTAGTCGAACACCACTATTTCACGACCACCCCTCTAAACGGTCATTTTTGTTCATAACCAATTAAAGACTCCATACACTACTGGCCAAAAGTAGTGCAAGTTTGCGAAATCTAACATTTTTTCAAGAAAAGCCCAAAAAATAGCATTTTTTAAATTCAATTGATATTTTTTAATGTCAATATGTTAAATTGGTTTAAAGACAAGATATGATTAATTTATTGAACAAAAATAATTATTTAATTTTATAAAAAAAATATATACAAATAATATACTGGTTATCAGAAATCGGCACCCATTTTGGTTCCCCGGAATAAAATGAAATAAATAAACAATTTGAAGTTCTTCTCAGCAGAAAAGATAATAAATGAGTGCAATTGAACCGAAAAGCATTTAATATGTTGTTGGGACGCCTCTGGTTTTGATAACAACATCCACTCGTTTAGGCATGGAATCCTTGAAGATTTGCAACACTTCTTTCGGTATTTCATGGTGCTAAATTTTAATTATTGTTTACTGAATCTCTCGTTTTCTTCTGGGATGATTTTGAGATATTTTCCTTCCAATTATACTCCTTAAATTCTCAACAGCATTTTAATTTGGCGAGTTTCTTGGCCATTAATACCAAATTCAGCCTTAACCTTATTTTGCAAATTCAGCCTTAACCTAAAATAAGGAATGTTTCGACTTAGAGTTCAGAATTGAACCCTAATGAAATCTAATTTAATTTCAAAGTTTTTCTTGCCTTTTTCGATGTATTGCAGGGTGCTAGGTCTCGCTGAAATACCCATTTCTGCCTTTGGAACATGTCAAGAGCACTAGGAAGCAATCGATCCTTCAGCACACTAAAATATTGGTCACTCTTCATAGTTTCCTGTGTACAAAATTGAGTCATCATTTGACTTATATGACATGTAGCCCCACACCATTTCGCTTTCTGGGTATTTTGCTGAACGAACCTGCCAGTCTGGACTCATGCAAAACCTTATGGATTCCATGCCTAAAAGAGTGGATGTTGTGATCAAAGCCAGAGTCGGCCCAACAACATATTAACCCCTTCAGGGGCACTATATGAAAACAAATTTGGGGAGGACAAAACTTTATATTTGAAGAAATATTACTATTAGGATCATATTCTGAAAAAAATTTAAAAATTGTAGCTTTAGTTTAGGCAGGATGAGGTGGTCCATGCGCCTAGACCACTCTATATTAGAACGTCTGCTCTGACTGGCTATACCAGTCAGAACAGGGTTCTGACAAATCAGTTACAATAAGACTAATCAGTTTGAAATATATATATACATATATATATATATATATATATATGCATTCATTTATTTATATTTATACACAGTATTTATGAAAATAATTATCTGCCCAAAAAACTAAATATATAATCAGAAAGTATATAAATGAATGTATATAATGAAAGTAAAACTTATGTGAAGGAAAGTATATAATAAAAGTAAAAAGTATATAAATGAAAGTATATAATGAAATTAAAAAGTATATAACAACATACATGAAATTTTTATGTATTGAAAGTAAAAAGTATATAGTGAAAGTATGTAATGAAAGTAAAAAGTATATAAATGTTTCAAATTATCAGTAACATTCAACAATTAGCATAACAAAAATAATGTAATAGGTAAATTATTTCAGTAATGTGTTTTTTTATGAATTTTTGCTGGAAAAAACTAATTTACCAGTGGTGCCACCTAGTGACAGTAAACGCTACATGCGCAGTGGTTCATATTTGAACCACCAGAATTGAAATTACTAAAAAAAGATAAGAAATTATGCAGATAATAAACTTTTCTAGTTAAAATAAATAAATAACAATCGTAAAATGAAATTCCAGAACTTCCATGCATCTGCATACTAACAAATTAGAAAAACTGGAAAAAACACTCAGGCTACAAACTTCTGGCTTGAAACAAAAAATTATCCTCTCTTAAAATATCGACCCGTAGAGTGCTGCCATCTGTTGTTTCTGAAGCACACTAATGTGTTAAATGTTTACAGGAATTTACAGATAAATTTGCCGAATGATTTAGATGTTAGAAAATAAAGAAAATAGGTGGTTCAAAAATGAACCACCTATTTCGGTTCAATTCTTTTCGGTTCAATTGCACTCATTTATTATATTTTCTGTCTGAAGAACTTGAAAATGCTTATTTATCTCATTTTATCCCGAGTAACCAAATTGGGTGCCGATTTCTGATAACCTGCACATTTTTTGTATGCTATTTTTCATAAAATTAAATAATTATTTTTGTTAAATAACTTAATCATATCTTGTCTTTAAAGTAATTTAACATATTGACATTAAAAAATATCAGATGCATCGAAATAATATTATTTTTTGGGGTCTTATTCTTGAAAAAATGTTAGATTTCTCAAACTTCAAATACTCTTGGCTAGTAGTGTAGATCCAATGTTGTAGAAGGAATATCTTTCCGGTGGCCTATCTTTAAAAAGGCAACTTTTCTTTCGGAACTATGACGAGTTGCCATAGCGAAATTCCGCTGATTTTGTTTTTTATATCTATTAAGAGCGCTATAATTAAGAGTGCTGCAGTCCATCTCTAACAAGCACAGTTGTTTTTTATACTTTTCTACGTATTGCAAATAACCTGGTATTTAAGAAATCTAATTTAATGATTTCTTAATAAAAGTACCGTTTTTTGCCGACATTTTTAACGAATATTTCATGATTTGTTTTTCCTGGAGTTAATTTTAAGTTGAAAAAAAAAAAGATAATTTTAGTTAAAAACGCGCAAAATCTTGATCCAAACAGAGAAAATACAAAAAAAATGAAAATTTTAAAAATATTATATAACCGGATTTCGTTTCATTTCCTTTTTGCAACAACATCACCCAATTTATGGCGGTATTCGATACGACATCCAATTATGCTTTCCCTCCAGGATATAAACGTCTCAATTTGCAAACGGTTATTTAAATTCTGAGACATATAATACGGCATTATTTTTCAATATTTAATGGCATATCACCGAATTTCCTCAAAGGAACTCGGAGCCAGAGCGCCTCAAGACACAAACTTTATGCGCTAAAATATAAGCAATTTAATAAATTGCTGACTTCGAAACACCTCCCCCGTTGCTCGCACGAACCTCCAAATTTATTCATATCACCCGAAAAACGAAATGGCTTCGACAACCAGGGAAGAAAACGAGAACAGCATTTAGGAAAATGGGAATGAATAGTTAAGAGTCTAATGCGTCTGCGATGTTGCGTTACGTCCAGTGAGAAATTGAATTTCGATACGTACAAAGAAAGTCGTTTCTGATATCTGGCGTTATAAACATATTATCGTCTCTTCTTCGTGGAAAATTATAGTTAAGAAGATAAGTTTCAAAGGAACTAATGAAAACTTTATGCCGCACTTTTAGAAATATAATAAACTCTTGTTCTGTGATATATACGTGCGAAATGTATTTCCCACATGTTTTGTATATATATATATATATATATATATATATATATATATATGTGTGTGTGTGTATATGTGTGTATATGTATATATATATATATATGAAATAAATTTCAAACCTTTTCATTATTATTAAAACGCCAGTCTAAATTCTTTCACCCTTTTGCAATTAAGCATTACCCCTCGAATCCAACCAAAGTAATCTATTAGTTTTTCCCCTTAGGCACACGCTGCCCCGTTATATAACAGTTATATAAGATTGGAGAACTTTCCACCGATCATCTCATCTGACGTATTAAGGTCAGGTGTCCTAAATTGACCAATTAAAGTTCAGCTCGCCTGAAAATCCGCACTTTTCTCAATAATTCCGTAGCTTTTGTTTGTCTGCTCTCAACCAGGAAACATGTAGAGCTCTCCGTGCGTATTTTCAGCGTTACTGCCGCTGGTAGGGGCCCCGTACCCGGCTAGCCCCTCTGTCTTTTTGTTTTATCCCTTGATATCCTGTTTAAATTTGTGAAATGCTGAAATAACTACAGACTGTGCCATGTGAGTCTTGGTAATTAAACTGCTTTATTACCAGCAAACTGTAGGATCATGTTTTCTTTCCTCTTCCTTCCTTTCTGGTGATGAACTTAAAATTTATTTTCCTTGCCAGCCACTCGTTATTGATGCCAGCTAGGAATACCAGTAGGAAACTTCAATCTCTTCTTTGTATTCATTACACACACACACATATATATATATATATATATATATAATACGAACACCTGTGAAAAAGTATGACGTATTTCACACCTGCAGTACAGCCACGCCACCTGCAACTAAAGTCTGCCACCTAGTGAGCAAACCTTTTGGGGTTTGCAAGGAGTACGGTATCAGCCGTTATGACAGCGTACACGAAAGAGGGTAAGATGACGTCTTCAAAGCACAACAAAGGCCGAAAGTCCAAGCTTGCTGATAGGGATAGACGGGTCTTGAAGCGCATAGTAGTCCGAAAGCACAAGCAATCGTTACCCGAGATAACATCCGAAATGAACAGTCATCTCCAGGACCCCGTTTCAACAAAAACTGACAAAAGGAAACTTCATGCTGCGAACATTTATGGCAGAGTGGCAATTCGTAAACCCTTGATGACAGCAACTAATGCTTTCAAGCGACGCCAATGGTGCAGAGATCCCAAAGGCTGGTCCCCACAGCAGTGGCAACAGGTAATATGGTCAGATGAATCGTCATTCACCCTATTTCAGACGACCCGACGCGTTTATGTCTGGAGAACGCCCAAAGAAGCGTTTCATCCTGAATGCCTCTTGCCGACTGTGAAGCATGGGGGTGGCTCCATTATGATATGGGGTGCGATATCTTGGCGCGGTCTTGGGCCACTTGTTATTCTGCATGGGAGGATCAAATCCAATCACTATCTAAGCGTTCTAGGGGATCATGTCCATCCTATTGTCCAGACTGTATTCCCAGGAGAGCGACCAATTTTTTTAAGACGACAACGGCCCTATCCACACTGCTAGGTGTGTTCAAGAATGGTTCGAAGAGCATGACGATGCAGTTGAACATCTTGCCTGGCCCCCTCAGTCTCCAGAATTGAATATTATTGAACATTTATGGCAATATTTGGAGTCCAAACTTTGTTCCCGATTTCCACCTCCATCCGGACTTTCAGAATTAGAGACCGCTCTGCAGGAGGAATGGATTAATATTCCTTTAAATATTGTCCATGACCTTTATGCATCTATCCCACGTCGCATTAAATCTGTACTTCATTCAAAGGGTGGTCAAACCCCCTATTAATAAAGATTTTCCATTGTTTCACAGGTGTTCGTATTATTTTGTCCACCATCTGTATACATATATATATACAGTAACCACCGCTTATAGTGATCAGTGGTTATAAGAATCAACCGTTTATAAGAATCAATATCATAAAAACAAAAACAAATGTATTATTTGCATGTTAAAATTTCCGCTTTAAAGAATCAATCCACCGGTTATAAGAATCAGTTTGCAATCTTCGCCTTCCTTTCATTTTTCCAAAAAATGCCACTTGAACTCTCAAAAGGTACTCTTAAGTTTTTGAAAAGAAAGATTGATAAAACTTTGGGGTGGAAAACAGTCGTAAAATACATTCCTTTAGACATAACATAAGAATTTCTCCTTATACGCTCTTGCTAAACACTGTCTTATTAGCTTTACCCAGGGGCATCTAACCCACCCGGGTCCGATTTCACTTTTCTCCAGACAGGCACTCCTTTTTTCCCACCACTTACATCCTGGTTGCGAATTTCTGGACCCTGAAACACATAAATCTTCCGCGAAGTGTCCACCATCACTTACGCAAACGGGACAGTGGATTCAGCACTTCAAACCGTAAAACGTAAACGTTTTCATTTTGCTGAATCAGATGAACCAGATGCTGAATCAAACGTTTCACGGTTTGATTCAGAATCAAACCGTGAAACGTAAGCTATAAAGTGAATCTTCGTCTGAGACTGTAATAAGCATACGTCGCTGGTATTCACTTTAGTTTTCTAACAAGATTGCCAGTTGGTGTTAGAACGTTTTGATACTCAAATTCAAATATGATAAAAACAAGGAAAACTCTTAGTTTTTCTGAAAAACAGAACTTGTTAATTAGATCTGATTCTCTTCCAAAGTGTAGTCAAAGAGAAGCTGCCTCTTGTTGATTTTATAATCATGTGTTGTTACTTATAGGTCTAGAAATTGAGTATTTTTAAAATTATAAAAAATAATTTTAATAAATGATAAATAACGTAAATTAAAGAGTATTTAATGGTAAATTATGTATATATGTGCCTGTGTGTTTATATATATGTACAAGTATATATTTATGTGTGTGTGCCTGTCCAAAGGGAAGTTTCGGTTATAAGAATCAACCGCTTATAAGAATCAAAAACAGTAATAACAAACGTGATTCTTATAAGCGGAAATCACTGTATATATATATATATATATGTGTGTGTGTGTGTGTGTGTGTGTGTGTGTATGTGTGTGTGATAATGATATCACTTTAACGTAATGTACACGAAGCCAGATTGGTTATATTTCTAATAGACCGGTACAGGAGATGGGTTCACACATGTACACTTGAGGAAAGAATAAGGAACACGTTAAACAGCTGAATTATTTTATTTAACTTCAATTAATTAATTAAACTTCAAGATGGCAACATGGAAGAGATGTACACAACAATACGAATTGGCACAAACTCACACTGATAACATGGACACAACAATACGAATTGGCACAAACTCACACTGATAACATGGACACAACAAGCTAGCCACCGGACTCTGCCGGGGCGTGACGAGGAACGAGGACGAGGGACAAAAGAAAGCGAGGCAGAAAAGGAAGAGGGCAAGACAAGGAAGGGTGCAAAAATCGCCGCTTAAAGTTTATATACCATGGTGGCGCTCGGAGTTTAAAATTCTCTCAACTGGCCAGAATCGAACACACGAAAGATTATTCAGCGTTGCAAGACTTAACGCGCGGCTAACTGACCCCGTGAGACGTTGACTCGTGTCTAAAAATAACTTTACTGCACTTGCATTAAAGGACAAACTAGGTAGTGAATTCGTTTAATCCTAGATCACAATTTGAAATTGTGGGCTGTATATTATTTAAAGGATAACTGGAAAATTTAGAATAGGCATTAATTAATAAGGGTGGTTTATAACTAACTTTTATAACTCACTTCCGTGTTCTTTCTATATGCCTCTGGATGTTCCCTAGGTATATGGCACCCCAGGGAGTCACGTGGTAAACAGAAACTAAAGTTAATATATTCTGGTTTGATCGTCGATTCTATGGAACATTTAAGATTAAATCATGGATTGAGTGGATTCCATTACTCATTCTCTCTACATGTAAATATGCAAATGTATTTTACTCATTTGCATTTCATATATTGGGTTGATCTGTTTCATAACCATAATGTGTTTAGAGTAATAAAAGTATTATTTAGTTTAAAGTAGTATTTAGTAAAAATATTATTTTGATTTTATGCATCCAAGGTTCCACTGCCAAGCCGAAAGGTCGTCCGACTGTTTTCCCGGGTTTCGTCATTAAGTGTTGTCAATAGATCCGAAATTTCAGTTATACTTACACACACACACACACACACACACACATATATATATATATATATATATATATATATATATATATGTGATAATAATCACATTTGGAAAATTTAGCACAATGGTACGAGGAGTGATGCAGTCGGGCGGAGGGTGTTGATCATACAGTAGTAAATCGCTGCGCACACTTGGAGAGATGCAGTCGGGCGTAGTGTTGATTCAGGGAAGCACTTACGAAATTTAGGAGAGTAACACACGCGGATCCATAGAAGAGGAATACACATTTCCGACGATATCCAGGAAATCACCTTTCTTCAATCATGAAGCATGGCGAAGGTATTAGCTGCAGTGGCCACATGACTTGTCCGGCGTACATGCCAGGACGGGACGCCGATTACATACAGGCGCGGACAGCAGGTCCTAAAGCAACAAGAGTTAGAAACGAAGAGAGAGAAAAGTCTTCTGTTCATGCAATATTAAATGGGTGTTTTGCGATATTGACGCCAGAGGGCCTAAACTACTTAATTTTTAATTGGGCGACTTTAGATTCGTGGAGTTCACGTGTCCACTTAAGGGGATGGTGGACCTTTCAAAACGATTTTTGAAATTTTTACCACAGAGATATGAAATTTTGTATATATATTCATTAAAGTATAACAATATTAAACACCTTATAAAATTTTATAAATATTTTTTAAAAAATATTTTATAATTAAAAATTTAAATTAAATTACCCTTCTTTAAAATGCTCCTTGCGACTCAATTTTAAACTTTTCCCCTTAATTTTGCATTTATATTGCTTATAAATACTTTCTGAACAAAGTTATGTATTTTTTTGTACTTTCGTTGAATAGTTAATTTTTAGAAAATATTTTTATGCTTGTACTCTGAATTTTCGCGAAATTTTTGTACTTTTCTACACTAAAGTTAAACTTTTATAACCTAAATGATCTCCAATCCTAAAATGGATACATAACTTTATTTCGATGTATTACAGGAATCTTTATTATAAATTTCATAAAATTTCGTCAAAAATTATGGCGCGAGGAGCATTTTAAAGACTTGCAAATCTGGAAATTTCTCATTTTGAGAAAAAGTCATTTAAAAGATAATTTTTTATCTACCTTTAATACTTACTACTCTAAAGCCACCAGTTTTTCATTTTTCTTTTCACTACACATTTTAAATGCATTTCATTCCAATATTTACATGTTTTTAAAATATTAATACACCCCTCAAAAAAATTCCAATTTTTGCTCGATTTTTGGTAATTTGAAAGTCCACCATCCCCTTAAGTTTATCGGGGACTTTACTGCTAGATCTCGCGCTTGCTAGAGCTGCGACCTATTGACCTGGGCGTAGGATAAGTGGCCATAAAGTTCTTGCAAAGTAGGGTTTTTGACGTTATACAAGCCATAATTTCAGAGTGGTTTGAGGGCTCTTCAAGAATTTTGACAGTACACTGACATTCGAAATCTCATAAACTTCTAACACTCATATCTGGGGATGTTATTGAGTTCCGATACTTCACATGCCTGCTTAATGATCTGCAGGGCTAATATAAATTACTTACTTTACTTTTAGGTTGCAATTTTTGGAAAAGGGGTCGTGCTTTATTAACAAGAGAATATGCTTTAAAGTAAAGTAATTTCGGAAGACACGTTTTCTTGTTACATATATATATATATATGCACTATCTACAAATATGTATTTGGAAACCTGCGATAGAAAAGAAAAACAGAATTCATTCATATTCAATAGAATTAAGAATAGAACTACATTATTGTTCTTAATTCAAAACCTACTTATTCATCTTGAACCTAGGAAAGTCTATTAATTTATACGCCTTCATTTGACACAGAGGGTGCTCGGTTCTAATTCCGACAAAAGCATGGGAATGCTCACGGTTTTACGCTGCGTAAGGGCTCGTTTAATCGAAAGATCTCAAAGTCCCTCCATGTGGAATGTTGGGAGGTAAGAACCCACCATATGTTGCCTTTTGAAGTGACGCAAAAGGTTTGATGACCTTTACTGTACCAACAAGGTATGACAGATCTAATATTTAAAACACAACGGATATATATATAAATAAATAAATAAATAAATAAATAAATAAGTATATATATATATATATATATATATATATATATATATATATATATATATATATACGAGGGCTGTCCGTAAAGTATCCTAATTTAATTTATAACTAAAAAAATATAATGGATATACATACTTCAGTTTAATCCCCTTCAAAGTATCGTCCATGAGAAGCAACACACTTAGCCCAACGTTGTTGCCACTCTTCGAAGCAGGATTGGAAGTCGTTCTTTGGAATGGTCAACAGCTGTTCGATCGCTTTTTGTTTGATGGTCGTCACATCCTCAAACCGTCGTCCTTTAAGCGTTTTCTTTAGCTTTGGAAATGCTAAAAAGTCGCACGGACCGAGGTCTGGTGAGTAGGGAGGTTGCAGGACTTGAACGGTGCCATGTTTGGTTAAAAAATTTTTAACCACATGTGAGGAGTGAGCAGGGGCATTATCGTGGTGAAGCCTCCATTTCCCAGATTTCCACTTTTCTGGTCGTTTCCTCCTCACGGAATCACGAAGTCGCCTGAGCACATCACGGTAGAACTCTTTATTAATGGTTTGTCCATCTCTCGATGGTCTGTCCACCTCCCGCAATCTCTCGAACTGTCATTCGTCGATCTGATCGCACCACACTACGAACCTGTTCCACTTTCACATCATTTCTCGATGTTGATGGACACCCTGATCGTGCATCACTTTCCACAGATTCCTTTCCATCTTTAAAACGTCTAAACCATTGAAACACTTGAGTTCGGTCCATAACATCATCACAGTATGCTTTCTTAAGCAAATCGAACGTTTCGGTTGCCATTTTTTCAATTTTATTACAAAATTTGATGCAAACACGTTGCTCAGTAGATTCCATCATGATCCAACCCGACACGAGACCTCCACTGCGTTCACTTTTCGTTATTACTACAAGAGAACCGCGCTTCGCAGTGCTTGGATAATTGTCATCATAACAAGTTTACATATGTTTAAACATGCTAATTAGCGTACGCACGCAGAGCGGTGTCTGTATTATGTTTTATACATTCAGTTCGGATACTTTACGGACAGCCCTCGTATATATATATATATATATATACAGAGGCTGTTCGCACATATTTTAGACGATTTTGGTAAGCGGGAATAAAAAATCGTTTGCTGCAAAAGAAATAATTGCAATTGTACCATGTTTTTAAAAGTCAAAATTATCATCTGCGGCTTGAAAGTTTTGTTTTTATTCAAAATGGCGTTTTTAACAAAACAGTGGTTCGAAGGCTACATTTATGCTCTTTCCGAAGAGAAATATGCATACTCCGTTATCCAAAAACGATATGAGAGTCATGGTTTTGTGATATCTAAAGCGTCGATAGGAAATATCGTCAACAAGAAAGGAAAAAAAAAACGTCAAATTGGAGCCTCAAGTGGGACAAAAATTCCAAACAAGTATCCAAGGAAAAAACGGACATCTTCGACTATTGCAAAGGTACGTTGTCTAACGTTAAAAGGAAATCCCCCTAGTCAAAAGACAGTTTTAAAATCATTAAAATGCTCGGTGTCCACTGTAAACAAAATGATAACGTTGATCTAAATCTTAAGAAGGCGAAAAAACGCAATGTGTATCGTCTTCTTCCAAATCATCATCTTCCCATCGCTTAACGCAGGACACGCTGCAGAATTCTATATGAGAAATACTTATCCAAAGCAAAATGGAAAACAATTGTCACAATAGATGAATCATGGGTGTATTTAAATGATTACAACAAAAAAAGAGCCATTTATTATCATAAAAGGGGAGAAAAAAATATAAGTACTTGGTTCAAAGAATCGAAAGGAAGTTTTTCTAAGGGATTCATGATTGTTGCTGGTTTTTCTTATAATGGCAAGTTAAAAATAAAGAGAGTGAAAAAAAAAGTCAAGATTAACTCCAAATACTCTCAGGAACATATTTTATCGGCAATTTTTCTGAATGAAATACCATCGCTTTACCCACAGTGCCATCAAACTGTGAGACTCCATCAGGACAAAGCTAGCAGTCACACATCAAAATCCACTGTAAATTTCCTAAAAGAAATGGAACAAAAAACTGGTATCAAGGCCATACCCTTCACTGATATCCCTACTAAATCTCCCGATGTATCACCTATGGATTTTTGTGCTTTCGGACTTTTAAAATCTGCATTATCCAAACGTCGTCCCAAAACCCTTACAGGACTCTGGAAAGCTGTTCTGGAGGAATGGGATAGAATACCTCTTCTGACACTTTAAAAGGCATTATTATCCTGGAAATTGCGGTGTCGAAAGATAGTTCGGAATAAGGGATGTCAAATAGAACATTTAAAACACAAGAATTTTATGTAATTTAGTTTTGTGAATACAATATACATCTTCTAAAAAATGTGTGAACAGCCTCTGTATATATATATATATATATATATATATATATATATATATATATATATATATATATATATATATATATATATATGTATGTATAAAAGTTATTAGAAATTACTATAACATGTTACAAGCTCAAAAAAATAGGAGACTGAGAAACATTAAGACTGGATTGAGTAATTTAATTTTTTTTTTTTTTTTTTTTGCATTTTAGCTTTTAGTACGTTCTTTCTTCGCAAATTGAATTTTCATCTATGAAATAAAGAGAATTTTTTTTCGAATTTTTAATTGTGAATAAATATTGCATGTTTCCATACACCGCGCTTTATTTGCTAGAAAAGGATTCTGTATATACTTTAAACTTTTGCCAACCTTTTAAGCTAAGACACTTGATTTACTGTCCCGAATGAAAACTGCCGCTAGGGCGCTAGAACGACACTTGAATGAAACACGTATGACTCAAACAAGCTAGAAAGTTTATAAAAAAAAAAACCAGCTATATTTTCATCGGTTGCTCATATTGAGGAGAAAGAATAGGTATCGTGATATGGTCATCGACAGTGTCCCTCCTTATTCAAACTAATTCAGTCAGATGGCAAAATGAGGTGCTGCCATCTATCGGCGTAAACGGACACTAAATGTTCAAGTTTTAATTTCTCTGCGAAAGGTAATTTATTCAGAAAATTGCTTAAGTGGTAGGTACTCGAGGTTCAGCATTCATAGATTTTTTTCTTCTCTTGTCTATCTATTTGAATCAGTGAGAAGGTAACAATTATTAGAATGTTTCAGGCCTGAGATAATCTAATGGTATAGAGTTGGGTTTCAAACTAGGGGTTCTCAGTGAGAATACCGACGAATGCCGATAAATACCCTAGTCTAGACCGGATACCGGATTTAATTAGTTGACCGGAATGTCCTTGTATGAGGTCTGGGATTGTAAGACGGTACGAGTCGTCCAGATGTCGCCCCTGGTGTTGTTCGATCAAAATGCTGGTGGAATCTGGTTAAATCGAACTGAGACCTTCTTTGTGTCATTAGAAAATGTTACAAGTTACAACAAATTTCTCTTTAGATGTAATATTTCATAAAAATGTCTTTTTACACACTTGTTCTGTATAAGATATTTCTTTGAATCAAACTTTCCTGTTTAAAAGCTGCATTTAATTCGTTACCTGTTGTATTGACCATGGTTTGTGGAATCGTATTATGTTATAATTCAGTGATAATAGATGGCAGCACTAAAATTACTTCATCCTTTGCTTTGGTTAAATGAATATCCAAATAAAATTCATTTTAAATGGCAGAAAAATTTTATAACAGCTTTTAAATTTTAAATTATTGTATTACGACAAATATCAGTATGATATTTTCCACTAAGATGTATATTTTAATAATTATTTATATCTTTTACTTTAGGAGCAGGAGTATATGACACTCGTAGGTACTAAATTAAAGTAAATTTGTTAGATATCATCACCAAATTCAAAGAATCGACCTTGTTGTTATCATCTTTTTATAATAAAAAATTTAAAGGAGTGGTTATCAACCTGGTAGAGAAGTCCCCTGGGGAGACATGAGTTATATTCACTACGGTGGAGGGGGCGGTTGATTAACAAAAAATATAAAGAATGTATTTTAGCGGCGTGACTTAATTTTTTTAAGTATAGCAGGGGCGTAGGGGGCTGAAGGTCAGCAAAAAAGTGGGTCTCGACATAAAAAGGTTGAGAACCATTTATATTTATTATTAAGAATTAAATTATAAGAAAGTTTTTTAACTGATTGCATTACATTAATGGATAAATACACGGACTTAAATTTGACAAACTATCTAAATTTAAAGAAATGGAAAATGAGCCATCTGCTAATAGTTTTATATTTTTCATGAAGAGAAAAAGCTTATGATATGCTATTTATCAACAACATTACAATTAAAATATCTTCAAATGTATTTTACTATGACAATCAAAATATTTAGTTCAAAGCAAAACGACTTTGATTAAGCAACATAAAACAAAAGTATAATGGAAACTATGTAGTAAAAATTTATTTTGCAACCCTGCAAAATATTTGTTAGTTAAATGTATACGATTTTTCAAAAGGAATTTTACAAAAAATAGCAAATTCTACAATTTGTGTGTCTTTTTCTGCACAAAAAGTAAAATAAACGCTAAATTTTGTTCTATGTGGTTCTTCCCGAGAGCAAGGCTCATAAATGATATAATAGTTTGTAAAATGGAAAATTTTCGAAACATTCGTAGAATAAATAAAGACCGAGAGATGGCAGCACCAAAACAGTTTCAGAAAGAGTTTATTAAATGATTTAGAATTTATTTACTTTAAACTAAGATGCATTACATGTGAGAAATAACCAACGAAATAAACATGGGAACATAGGAAAGACAATTTAATATAAACATTGTTTTAATTAAAATTATCATAATTTTGGATATGGTGTAAAGGTATAATTTACTTTTTTCATTTTTTAATGAATCGGAGCTAATACATACACGAAAACGCAAACAAACAAACAAACACACACACACTCACACACACACACACACACACACACACACACACATATATATATATATATATATATATATATATATATATATATATATATATATATATATATATATATATATATATATTTATATATATATATATATATTTATATATATATATAACATTAAAAACCCCATACCATTTTAAAATCTAACATTATTCTAAATTCCCTTGGGCGTACGAGAATTCCCTTGGGCGTGCTGTGCAGGGCGGCCTTCGAAATGTAATACAACGGCGCTCGAAACCGGAAATGATTAGTTATATATATATATATTAGTTATATATATATTAGTTAATATATATATATATATATATATATATATATATATATATATATATATATATATATATATATATATAGATTCTAACGCATGTATTTACATTGAAGAATATATAGTTGGTGTGTGATTATTTCCAGGGAATTCAGAGCGTAAGGAATAAGATATTATTCCGTATAAAAGACGTGTGTATATATATATATATATATATATATATATATATATATATATATATATATATATATATATATATATATATATATATATATATATATTATGTGTAGGACTTGTGTAGGATCAAAACTAAGTATCTCCATCAGACCGTCTTTATAGTTTGGGGTGTTAAAGGCAAAGAATTTTAGCTTATGCACTTTCGTGAAACAAAATTTGAAATGAAGTTTGGAAAAGTTACCACATTATTTTTAATTAGTAAGGTAATTTGAAATATTTTCGCCTCTGACCTCTGATTGAAATAATATACGAATTTCGCCTCTGATTGAAATAATATACGAAAATAGCCTTAACTCAATAAAAATAAAAAATAAAATATTTGTTTCGATGGTACACCAGTGACAATACTGTTAAGAGTAAATACTGTTTTTTTCAAATTTCAAACAAGCTCTATTACCATAGTGGAAAGATTACGGTTGTTTTAAACTTTTTGGGGCATAAATTTATAATAAATAGGGGTTTCTAGACCTTTTGGAAATCTTTCTGAAGTTCGAAACCCCAGGCATTTAGTTAGTAGAGTATGTGAAGAATATCTGTAACTTTAAATTAGCGTGTTTGTAGAGTTACTTTAACTGTTATTAAAAGTGCTTATAAAGAGTTACAGATTTTTGTGCCTTTTTAATTATTTTTAAATGTGTGGTTCTGTAACTAACTATACAGGAAAACTTGGGCAGTGCACCTTCGCTGCTGCCATCTATCGTCTAATATAGATATCTATTTTGGTTAAGTTAATTTTTTTCCACAGTTCCAAGTATTTCCTGAGAGTAGAAGAATATACAGTGATTTCCGCTTATAAGAATTGTTATTACTGTTTTTGATTCTTATAAGCTGTTGATTCTTATAACCGAAATTTAGGTTTTTGGGCAGTCACACACACACCTATATATACATATGTTAGATAATTTACCATAAAATACTCTCTAATTTACGTTAATTATCTTTTATAAAAATTATTTTTTATAATTTGAAAAATACAACTTAATTTCAAGACCTATAAGTAAATACACATGCTTATAGTAAGAGAAGAAAAAATCTAATATTTGTTACAACACACCTGCTTAACAGTTTAACATTTCAACTACAAGATAGGGAGCAAGAAAAAGTTTTCTATGGTAGTTTGACGTAATGAACTTTTCAGGAGGCTGTTTATATCTCTTTCAATACTAATAGTCTCAGACGAAGATTCACCTTCTAGCTTACGTTTCACGATTTGATAACGTGCTGAATCTACTAATATCACGTTTGCCTAAGTGATAGTGGACACTTCGCCGAAGATTTATGTGTTTCAGGGTCAAAGAAGTCGCAACCAGGATGTGGGAAGTGGGAAAAAAGAGTTCCTATTTTTGTTTGTCAGTGGAGAAAACTGAAATCGGCCTCGGACGGGTGAAGATGCCCGGGGCCAAGCTAATAGGACAGTGTTGTGCTAAAGCGTTTAAGGGGAAACTATTATGTTATGTCTAACAAAGAAAGGGATGAATTTTACGACTATATTCCATCCCATCTTATCAATCTTTCTTTTAAAAAGAAAGAAAGAAAGAACTTCGTGCCTTTTGAGGGTTTAAGTGGCTTTTTGGGTAAAATGAAAGGAAAGCGAAGAGTGTAAACTTATTTTTAAAACCGGTGGATTGATTCTTTAAAGCGAAAATTTTAACATGGAAATAATTCATTTGTTTTTGTTTTCGCCACATTGATTCTTATAAGCGGTTGATCCTTATAACCACTGATTACTATAAGCGGTGGTTACTGTGTATATATATATATATATATATATATATATATATATATATATATAATGAGTAATAATTGTGCACACCAGAATAGTAAATAGATAAATAATTAAGTTGGTACAAGTATTCACATTTCATCCTTGTAAAGGTTGAATACTTTCTAATTAAATATCACCAGGAATATTCCCAATTATAGAAATAAATGAGCAATTTTTTGTTCGATATGCATTCTATCAAATAAATACCGGAAATGATTTAATTAAAAAGATTACGTGAAAAGAATTGAAAAAAAAACCTGTCGTATGGTTCGACCAATGTACTTCATTGTCACCCAGAATTTTGGCGCCGTTGTGTCGACCATTTTTCAGCCTGCTGTGTCATTTTTAAAAGGGATAAAAAACTCGAACGTTGTGTTTACAGCATATTTTGTGTTGCTAACGAAATTTCCTATTCTAAATCGTTAAATATGTAAGAGTGGGCTTACTGTGTCAGCTTTATCGAAAACATGAACATACGGGTGGTACTAAGCCTTAACCATTTTAGGGGCAAGGACCTCCACCGTTTGCACAGTTCAG
This sequence comes from Dolomedes plantarius, assembly GCA_907164885.2. NCBI lineage: Eukaryota > Metazoa > Arthropoda > Arachnida > Araneae > Dolomedidae > Dolomedes > Dolomedes plantarius. Next base: position 147,089,628 of record OU015500.1, on the reverse strand, counting down.
ATTTTTTCCCCCGAATTATTTTTAACGTAAAGAATCTTGAAATATTTTCCAATTAAAGGTTGCAAAATGTTTTTATTTCTTTAACCCTTTCAGGTGCAACAACATCCCCCGTTTGCACGGTGCAGATTTTCACCCCAATTTTTTTTTTTTTTTTTCCTAAGGAATCTTGAAATAATTTCCAATTAAAGGTTGAAAAATATTTTTACTACTTTAAACTGATAACAGATGGCAGTAATAACAATTTTTATGCTCATTTAACTGGAATACATTGAATGCAAGTGAAAAAAATGACTAGATTTAGGCGTTTGCACTGTGCAAACGGTGCCCCTCAAAGGGTTAAACTGATAGCAGATGGTAGTACTAGCCATTTTTATGCTCATTTAACTGGAATATGTTGAATGCAAGTGAAAAAAAGACTAGATTTAGGCGTTTGAACTGTTCAAACGACGCCCATCAATGAGTTAAATAAGACTGAGAAGTGGTAGAAGACTTGCCTTATTCAGGTATATCTTCAGCGTCTTCGATCGATGAAACCTCGACAGAGTGAAGTAGTCATGCTGTTTTCTACACGGAATTTCATCTGGTGAAGCAGATAGTCAACAAACAATATTATTTCTGCGTTATAAGGCATTTGAGAGAGACTGTTCGACGGGGAAAATTCTACAGTTGTGGAGGAACAATTCTTGGATTCTGCACCACCGTAATGCGCTGGCCCACGCATCAATCCTTGTAAGCGAGTTTTTTAACCCAAAACTCAACGAACGTCGACCAACCACCAAGAATCGACCAAGCACCGCATTCGCTAGATATAACCCCAACTGACTTAAGTGTATTTTTTTAAGGCATAAGTGTATTTTTTCAAATGGGGCCTATTTGAAAGGCAATAAAACAAATTTGGAATATGAATCTAATATTTTGTGTTTTATTGAATAATTCCCGACATTTATTTGACAGAATGTCTTTTTAAAAATTAGAAAAAAAAATTATTAATAATTTTCTTTTTTTATATAGATTACTTTTCATTTAATAAAAACGATTTCAACTTAAACCCTTGAATTGTAAAATTCACGATGCAGTCGTGTTGTAGCGGGGGAAAAATGTTATTTTTATGAAATTTTTCGGCCCTGAAAATAATTACAAGATAAAAAGAAATTTTTATATACCATGTTTTTAAATTTTCTGTTGAATCATATAAACTTAACAAATCTATGCATTAATAAACACTTTTTAAAAAAATTTTTGATGAATTATCCCATCAACTTGAAAGAAAATGAAGTTAATCGGAAGTTAACTTGCATTTAACTTTCCGTTCCCGTCCCAGTCGATAGATGGCTGCACAATTCTACAAACAAAATTAACTAAAAATGAATTCAATGCTGCCGAAAGATGGCTAAAAGTATGAAAAGAATGCATTGTTATCGTGTTCTGAGCTATTCTAAAACTTTCAAATGTCTAGCTGGTCGGGAAGTTAGTTAAAAATCGATTGCAAGATTTGTACTGGACAAACACACAAACAAACAATAAAGCAAGTAAATAAAAACATGGTAAATAGGTAAATCTAACACACGCAGGTATGTATTTTAAATTGAATTTAGATAGAAATGTATATATTTTATCAAAAATTGTCAATAATCGGGAGAGACTTACGCATACTTCGTACTCTATTACCTCCAAAAGTGATCTCAATGTCTTCCGAAATATCCCATTATTTATATAATTTGCTATTTATTTATATAAAGTGTTTGGATTTTCCACTGCGCAGCCATGTTGAGTGCATACTGGCCAGGTTACTGGAGTCTTGCAGTAAACAACGCGTGTTAACAACCTGTGTTTTCAGAAATTATTTGAAACTTTCTGTGTTACATGTTCAAATGAATATACCGTTAAGGGAACGGTGGCCTTTATTTGAGCAAATCTCGTCATTGTAATACTGATTCTGTTATTGTAAAAAATATATATATTTCTGTAGATTATTAGTACCAAAATAATTTATTTTCAAGTAAAAAATCATTTATGAAGCTTCTACAAAGTAATTTTTAATGGGTAAGTGCAGGCCCTGATTTTCCATTAGGCCCAGTAGGCCCCCGAATGTTAGGGCCCCCCCAGAATTTTTATTTTAAAAGAAAAAATTCCCAATTCAAATTTTTTTTATTTTACCTTTTCTTAAAACGATTTTTTTTTTAAATTTCCTTTCAAATTTGATTGATTGGTTCATCCTATCTACATATATATGTATAGTTCATCATATATATGTTATAGTGCATATAAGGGATTAATAGTTTTTTCTGGTTGCATTGTATTGGTGTTATAATGGTGAAGTTAATATGTTCTATTGCTTTTTGTTATATGATAATGTTCTAGGCTTCTACGCTTCAAATAGCCAATTCTTGGTAAAATGGTACTTTCACATTATTATTTTTGTGTGTCAATTTTGGAAATTTTACGCCCACATCAGTGTTAAGGGGCCCCCTTCTCAATTTGTGCCTATAGTCCAGAATTTTCTAAATCGGGCCCTGGGTAAGTGTCGTAATAAATTTTAAATCTGTTTTTCTCAAAACAGATTTTTCAAGTTTTTAGATTTTTTTAAATTCTCCATGCTACTTAATTTTTCTTCAAAATTCATGAAATTGATAAGGAGGAACCTTGATGCTGTTTAATAAAAAAAAACTGGGTACGCATTTTACAATTCGACTTCATTAAGGTAATTAAATTTGATTAATAACATTTCAAAAGGCAAAATTTTGATGAAAATCGGGATAGAATTTGGAAAAAAAATCTCTCAAAAATTAACTATTCAAGGGATTAAATAATTGATACCCAGATTTGTTTGTTATACAGTTTAAAGAGATTAAAATGCAAAATCGAGGAAATATCTCAAAAATTAAGTAGCAAGGAGCAATTTAAAATTTTGTTTATAAATTCCAAATTTTTTAAAAAATCTTAAAATTATAATGAGATTCCAAATTTCTTTTAAGGTATTCTATTTATTTATAGTGAAATGTGTATATGTACAAAATTTCGTATCTCTATGATGAAAAGTAAAAAAAGTAAATTTTAATGTCCACCGTTCCCTTAATTTTAGATTTCTACTCACTGATAATAGAAGATTCGTTGATAAACTATTTTCAACAATTCCGTTGGCGATTCAATTAATGATCAGGTAAAGAAATTTACGCAGTCCTGTGTCTGAGGATTGTGACTGTGGTACTTTTCTTTTACGGTGCATGGAACAGAGATATTTACCATATGTTTTTGAAGAGTACCATTCATCTGGTACGAACTCATCTGGTATCCTCCATATCTGGTGCACTCCGAGTATAATGTCCGAAACAGCAGAGCATCTTTAAAAAATTATAGGAAAATTTAAAAAAAATTCAGATACCTGCTATATAAAGAAACAAATACAAAAAAATATATAGCCTATACCATAGATTCTTAAACTGTGGTCCGCGGATCCCTGGGGGCCGCTTAGCCATTATGGGGGTCCGCGAAACAATTTTGACATAAAAAATCTATACATGAACAAGACATTCTCGTGGAATTATCATGCGATACGTCATTGAAACTACAATTCAACAAAAATGAACTCACAAACTTTTGTTTCTTTCTCAGATCTGATTACCCTGCACTTGCAAATGAAGCCCTCCTACATTTGATTCCGTTATGCCCAACATATTTATTTATACAGGCTTTTTCAGTACTGTTATATATATGAAATCAAAGTACAGAAACAAACTCAATGTAGAAGCGGACCTAGCAATAAAACTTTCCAACATAGAGCCTGACATTGCGGTTCTGGTTTCAAGAGAACCACTGCACCCATCTCATTAAGTAAAAATCATTTACAAAAAACATATTATAATAAGATAGATCTATTTTGACCAATATTTGACCAAGAAATCTTTGTATGAGTTTAATGTATTATGATTTGTAACTTTTAAAATTCTTTTTACTACTGTTTATTCATTTTATGTTTTTTATTCTATGTCCTAATAAAAATGTTCGTCTCTATAAATGCGCAAGACCATTTATTAAAATAACCAGAGATACATTTTTACGAATATTTATTATAACGTAGTGCCTATGAGATTATTTAGCCAGAAATTAAGTCTCCAAAACGACTTAAAATGCCTAGAGTTGGGATGGGGTCCGCAAAAAGAAATGTTTTTCAAAGGGGGGGGGGGGAGTCCTCGAACTACATAAGTTTAAGATCCCCTGGCCTGTACATAGAAACAAATAAATTTAACAGACACATCTACGTATTTTAAATTGAATTCAGTCTGAAATGTCTGGCATATTTTACAGGTTTTCGAAATCAATCATCTTTCGAAAAAATACCATTTCAAACCAAAATGCTTCACGCTTTTAAGATATAGGAATAAATAAATATTTTGTGTGTATATATATATATATAATTAAACTGAATTAATAAAGAAAATTGACAAATATTGTGTAGTGCTGCCATCTATATGTGATGATTAGAAATAAAACCCTAAATGGAAAATTTATTTGACGTACCTTGAATAAATACTTTAATATAATTTCTTTCTGTATTTCAAAATTGAATATCACTTGATTTTTGATTAAAAATGAAACTGAAATTGTTCCATAATCAATTAATTCAGTAATAGGGAAAATTAAAAAAAAATAACTGTTTATTTCTTCAATGAACAAAATATAAAATATTGTGTATATATATATATGTTTTATGTAAATTTTGGAATGGAATGTTTTTTTTTTCAATTGAACTCATAACTATCATACATCTTAATCCATAATACATCAATGGTTATTTCAGTCAAAAACCAGAAACTGATAGATAGGTAAATGTTACGATAGAAGCTACCTAATTAATTAAACTGAATAAATAAAGAAATTTGACAAATATTGTGTAGTGCTGCCATCTATATGTGATAATTAGAAATTAAACTTTAAACGGAAAATTTATTTGACGTACCTTGAATAAATACTTTAATATAATTTATTTCTGTATTTAAAAATTGAATATCACTTGATTTTTGATTTAAAATGAAACTGAATGTGTACCATAATCAATTAATTCAGTAATAGGGAAAATTTAAAAAAAAAATGATCGTTGTTTTCTTCAATGAACAAAATATAAAATATTGTGTATATATATAAAAGATAACGTACACGGAAAAGTTAACCAATAAAGAGGCAAAATTAATTATAATTTCCAATGAAATGACTTACTGGTTGTCCATTTTATAAAGTGTCAGAAAATTAGGATTAGGAATATTTCAAAAGTAGCATTGCTATTTTATACATAAAAATTAATTTTTTCTCTTTTCTTTGTAAATTACATAGAAAATTTATAGGTTGAGATATTTTGTAATATTATTTTCAATTATTCTTTGGAATAGATGGTTATACAAAATGGCTTTATGGGAAAAATATTCCGGAATTTAATTGTCTGAATAATCAATATTTTACAAATCTTTTCTTTTAATAAAAATATTCTTAAGACCATGCGGGCGAAAATATTCTAGAATTACTGCGTAAAATTTAGAGTAAAATTAAGAGTTTTGCGATTTCGTGTGGGAAGTTGACAAAAGAAATACAGTTTTGATCCTCACACACACACACACACACACACACACACACACATATATACACTGCTGGCCACTGTAAATGCAACACCCTGAAGGAAATATGCAAATAACATGAAATTTACAACATACATTAGCGGAGGTGGGATATAAAAATGATTAGAATTTCAGCGCAGACGAACATCACGTGCGCTTGTGGCGCCACTTCAAAGCGCTATTTAAGGCTTGGAGATTTCGACGATTTCAAGTTCGGCAATTGTGTTTTTATTGTGGTTTTTTCAAAAAAGCGATCAATTACGCCTCGTCGAACACAGCGATCATCTTTTGATCAAGTATCCGAGTTCGACAGACGAAGGATAGTGGTCTACCGAGATTGTGGATTATCTTTCAGAGAAATCGATAGTCGTGTTGGACGGAACCATACAACTGTAATGCGGATATGTGATCGTTGGATGCAGGAGGGTACGACGGACCGGCGTGTTCGATCGCATCCACCTCAGCGCACCACTTCACGTGATGACAGGCAAATTGTGCGCATGGCAGTGACGGATCGCTCAGTCACATCACGAACCAAAGCACAGCACATGCAGTCTGTAACGCATCATCCAGTGTCTGCGCGTACCATTCGACGCCGTTTACAGCAGATTGGTCCGTCCGCAAGACGTCCATTGCTTTGTCTACCCTTGACGCAGAACCACAGACGTCTCCGCCGCCAATGGTGCGATGACAGAAGGATGTGGACGGCAGAATGGAATGAAATTGTCTTTACTGACGAGTCACGCTTCTGTCTGCAACACCACGATGGTCGCATTCGAGTCTGGAGACACCGTGAAGAGAGGATGCTGAACAGCTGCGTTATGCACCGCCACACTGGTCCTGCACTGGGAATTATGGCATGGGGCGGTATTGGATATCACTCTCGCACACCTCTAGTACGCATTGCCGGTACTTTAAACAGCCAGCGCTACATCTCCGAGGTGTTGGAGCCAGTTGTCCTTCCTTACCTTCAGGGCTTGCCCACAGCGAATTTCAACAGGATAATGCGCGACCACACGTGGCACGCATTCGTACGTGGCACGTATTTCACGTGGCACGCATTCTTCGTCAATCGCCAGATTGAATTGCTTCCCTGGCCGCCTCGCTCTCCGGATCTTTCGCCGATAGAAAACATGTGGTCCATGGTTGCTCTACGATTGACCCAGATTCCATCCCCAGCTGACACAGCAGATCAACTTTGGCAACGTGTGGAAGCTGCTTGGTCTGTTGTACCCCAAGAACTCATCCAAAGTCTCTTTGAATCAATGCCGAGGCGTGTGGCAGCGGTGATCTCCAACAATGGCGGCTACTCCGGCTACTGATTTTGGCAGGAACCACACTTCACAGAAGTCTATAAATTTAATCATTTGATACTTGGTCAACATGTTATCTACAAAATAAATTTTGTTGTGATATCTCTTGTCTTTCTTGGTGTTGCAATTTGAGTGGCCAGCATTGTATATATATATATATATATATATATATATATATATACACAGTGCAATCTATCGTTTTTCAAGGGACCGATTGAAATGAACGAAAAATTCGGGAAAACGATAGATGCGGAAACATAACAAAGCAATATGATCTTTGGGAGTGGATAAAATGAACGACATATTCGGAAAAACGATGGATCCAATATCCATCGACCGAGATTCCACTGTATATATATATATATATATATATATATATATATATATATATATATATATATATATATATATATATATATATATATATATATATATATATATATATACAGGGTTTGTACAAAAAGTATCGGGAAAGAGTTTCGAAAAAATAAATTTTTTTGAGATATTGCTACAATTCCTCAAATGTCTTCAAAATACATCTCTTGAGCGCCGACATACTTTTGCCAGCGGCTTTTCCACGACTCGAAAGCTCCCTGCTAGACGAAATCCTTAACGTCCTTAAGGGTCCGCGTGCAAGCTTTCTTGACGGCACTTAGGGTTCCATGGTGGTGTCCTTTGAGGGAGGATTTGACTTTCAGGAATAGGAAATAGTCCGTTGGTTCCAAGTCGACACTGTAAGTGGGTTGGTGAATCGTCGCGATGCCGCTTATCGTCAGGTATTCGGTGAAATTTGAGCAGGTGTGGCTGGGTACATTGTGTCATCCGTCAAGACCTTCGAGGCGAGTTTAGTGCAGATCTTTCGCATCGCCAAATTGTCAGTGATAATGCTGTGCACTGTCATCTTATCACTGCCAATTTAATCTGTGACCATGCGCACACTTAACCGACGGTCTGAATTCAGCACCTCACGCACTCGTTTCACGTTGTCGTCGGTTCTTGAGGTCGGGGCTCGTCCTCCACACTCACTCGGCCATCTTTAAAGAGCTTGTGCCACTTAAAAACTGCAGTTTGTGACACGCCTTCATCCTTGAATACTTGGCGAATCATTCCCAAGGTCTCCGTACCCGATTTCCCCAGTCCAACACAAAATCTGATGGCGTACCGCTGTTGAATCATTCACTGCATTTTGCGCTTGCACCGAGTCACTCGACAGGAGTCCACTTAACCCTTTGAGGGGCGCCTTTTGCACAGTGCAAACGCCAAACTCTAGTCTTTATTTCATTTGAATTCAATGTATTACAGTTAAATGAGCAGAAAAAATGGATAGTACTGCCATCTGTTATCAGTTTAAAGAAATAAAAACATTTTAAAACCTTTAATTGGAAATTTTTTTAAGATTATTTATGTTTAGAAAATAGGGGGAAAATTGGAACCGTGCAAACAGTGCAGGTTGTTGCCCCTAAAAGGGTTTAAACACGATCCAGCCTGAACGCTAGCAGGCGACTGGCGCTTCGTGCGTCTTGTAGGTCATATCCCCCACCATCGAGCATGCACGGTACGAGCGCGCTCCGACGTACGGTCACGTCAGGAAAAAATTGTTCCCGATACTTTTTATACAAACCCTGTATATACAGTACAAATCGTTTATAAGAACATCCAGGGGACTTTAAAAACCGGTTCTTATAATCGATAGTTTTTATATCCGATAGATAACTTAAAACTGCTGGAAATACCAATTTCATTGTCACATAATTTCTATTTACACCTGAAACATGACGTTCAAAAGATGTTTAAAAGGTTCATGTTCAATCAAAGGTTCGTGTTTGAAACGGAATGTTATCCGGGGTCATCCTATGAAACAGGCCAGTTTCATCAGTGTTGAAGATTTCGTAGTCTTCATAACCTTCTCATAACGTGGTCCAAACAGTGTTAAGCCAGTTATCAGAAACTCCTGGCTTTCAATTCTCCACTGATTTTCCCGAACTCAATGGAATGTCTCTCAAGAAATCTCTGGATCTACGAAGTTGAACAAACAAAATCATATTTCTTAAAGAGCTATGCAGATTCATTTGCTTTCGCTTGCAAAATCAGTCCGTTTAGGGGAATGCTAAGGGGACATTCCCCTAAGCGGACAACTTTTGCAAGCAAAAGCAAATGAATTTGCGAAGCTCTTTAACCCTTTTGCACAGTGCAAACGCTTAAATCTCGTCCTCCTTTCACTTGCATTCAATGTATTCCAGTTAAATGAGCAGAAAAACCGCTAGTGCTGCCATCTGTTATCAGTTTAAAGAAGCAAAATGACTTTAAAACCTCTAATTGGAAAAATTTTTCAAGATTTGTTAGGTTAAAAATATCGAGAAAAAAATGTGCACCGAGCAAACAGTGCAGTTTGTTGCCCCTGAAAGGGTTAAAAAATATGATTTTGTTTGTTCAACTTCATGGATCCAGAGATTTTAGGAGAGCCATTCCATTGTGTTCGGGAGAATTAGTGGAGATTCGAAGGCCGTACCAACAGGAGTTTCTGATAACTGGCTTAAAATCTTTGGACTACGTTAGGAGAAAGTTATGAAGACCATCAAATCTTCAACGCTGTTGAAACTGGCCTAATTTAGAGGATGAACCGGGATAGGACATTGCGTCTCACACACGAAAACTGCAGTGGTGGAAAGCTTTCAAAAGAAAATATGGTTGCTGAAAATTTAACTGGAGCTGAAAAATAGAAGCTTTTAGTGATCGGAAAATACAAAAAGCCGAAGGCATTTAAACATACAAAATCCTTCGCAGTTCATTATCATTCTGGTTCTATCATTCGAATAGCTTTTATATCTATCGCATATAAAAACTATTGATTATAAGAAACAGTTTTTAAAATCCCCCGGATGTTTTTATAAATGATTAGTGATATATATATATATATATAAATATATATATATGAATATATATATATATATATATATATATATATATATATATATATATATATATATATATATATATATATATATATATATATATATATATATATATATATATATATATAAATATATATATATGAATATATATATATATATATATATACACTGCTGGCCACCCAAATTGCAACACCAAGAAAGACAAGAGATATCACAGCAAAATTTATTCTGTAGATAACATGTTGACCAAGTATCAAATGATTAAATTTATAGACTTCTGTGAAGTGTGGTTCCTGCCAAAATCAGTAGTCAGGTAGCCGCCATTGTTGGATATCACCGCTGCCACACGCCTCGACATTGATTCAAAGATACTTTGGATGAGTTCTTGGGGTACAGCAGACCAAGCAGCTTCCACACGTTGCCAAAGTTGATCTGCTGTGGCAGCTGGGAATGGAATCTGTGTCAATCGTAGAGCAACCATGGACTAAATGTTTTCTATCGGCGAAAGATCCGGAGAGCGAGGCGGCCAGGGAAGCAATTCAATCTGGCGATTGACGAAGAACCGTTGGACGAATGCTTGCCACGTGTGGTCGCGCATTATCCTGTTGAAATATGGCTGTGGGCAAGCCCTGAAGGTAAGGAAGGACAACTGACTCCAACACCTCGGAGATGTAGCGCTGGCTGTTACCGGCAATGCGTATTAGAGGTGCCAGCAATGCATACTAGAGGTGCCGGCAATGCGTACTAGAGGTGTGCGAGAGTAATATCCAATACCGCCCCATACCATAATACCTGGTGCAGGACCAGTGTGGCGGTGCATAACGCAGCTGTTCAGCATCCTGTCTTCACAGTGTCTCCAGACTCGAATGCGACCATCGTGGTGTTGCAGACAGAAGCGTGACTCGCCATTAAAGACAATTTCATTCCATTCTGGCGTCCACATCCTTCTGTCATCGCACGATTGGCGGCGGAGACGTCTGTGGTTCTGCGTCAAGTGTAGACAAAGCAATGGACGTCTTGAGGACAGACAACTCTGCTGTAAACGGCGTCGAATGGTACGCGCAGACACTGGATGATGCGTTACAGACTGCATGTGCTGTTCTATGGTTCGTGATGTGACTGAGCGATCCGTCACTGCCATGCGCACAATTTGCCTGTCATCACGTGAAGTGGTGCGCTGAGGTAGATGCGATCGAACAAGCTGGTCCGTCGTACCTTCCTGCATCCAACCATCACATATCCGCATTACAGTTGTATGGTTCCGTCCAACACGACTATCGATTTCTCTGAAAGATAATCGACAATCTCGGTAAGCCACTATTCTTCCTCTGTCGAACTCAGATACTTGATCAAAAGATGATCGCTGTATTCGACGAGTCATAATTGATCGTTTTTTTGAAAAAAACCACAAGAAAAACACAATTGCCGAACTTGAAATCGTCGAAATCTCGAATCCTTAAATAGCGCTTTGAAGTGGCTCCACAGGCGCGCGTGATGTGCGTCTGCTCTGAAATTCTAATCATTTGCATATCTCACCTCCGCTAATGCATGTTTGAAAATTTCATGTTATTTGCATGTTTCCTTCAGGGTGTTGCATTTAAAGTGGCCAGCAGTGTATATATATATATATATATATATATATATATATATATATATATACAGTGGACGCTCGTTAAATCGAACTCAAAGGTTCTCGGAAAAAAATTTGAATTATCCGAAGTTCGAATTATCCGATGTTAAGAGAAAATATATAACTTTAAATGTGTATCACTGAAGAAGAAAAATCTTCTAGCATGTATAACCCCAGAAAATATAGTATTATACTATGTTATCTAATATTAACATATTAAAAAGCAATACAGACTTGCCTTAATCATAAAATGAAGCAGAAGATATGCAGTAGAAAGTAAACTTTAATTAAAAATACGAATTACACTTTGGGGAAAACTGTAAAGTGGATGTTTGGTTTTGTTTATGATGCCTACATTGTTCAGTCAACTTCTCGATTTAAAGTAAACATTTCAATTCATTTTCAGAGGAAGGTTCCATCTGAATAAATGCTTTCAGAGTTTTAATAGAGTCCATTATGGCTTTGTCCATTATGGTCGCATTAAAAATACCTTTCGGCAGGTAAGTAGAGAAACGCCCTGGCAGTTTCCTACCGAAATTAGTGCATACGTCTTCGTTTGCATCAGAGATTTGGCCACATACAGTTTTATAAGAAATATTGTGCCTTGACTTAAATCGAGAAAGTTAAATTGAGGAAAAAGGAATTTTTTTTGTCAAATTTTTAGTTCGAATTAACCGAATTGATAAAAATTTAGTTCGAATTAATGAGATATTTTTAACATTAACTCCAATACAAGTTTTTTGGGGTCTTTGGATTAGTTCGAATTAACCGAAAGTTCGAATTAACCGAAAGTTCGAATTAACCGAGTTCGAATTAACGAGCGTCTACTGTGTATATATATATATATATATATATATATATATATATATATATATATATATATATATAAAGCGTAGGATGAAATTCGGTGAATTATTTATAATATAAAAACAAAGATAATGTAATACTTCTTTATTTTATCAACGATATTTGCTGAATAAGACCGTTTCCTTTAAGTAATACTAAAATTAATTTTTTATGACGGAAATATTGAAGATAATATTTAATTAATCGGTTATTGGGTGGTTTTTGATACGTATCATAAGCGAAATATAAAAAATTTTCTCCCATTCATTATATTTTTCCTTGATAATTAAATTCCATAGATTCCTTTAGTTTTGTTATTAGAATATTCCTGTTAAATTATCGAAGCACTCCCTGACTATAGAAAAACAATAATTATGGTTGTATCTCTGCCTTATTAACACATTATGACATATTAAGAATTAATAACACACATACTATTAGAATTTTTTTTTAAAAATTCAACAAGTTGCTCAATTTGCAGTGAACTCTTTAAACAAAATTAGTAATATTTGACTCCCTATTACAGTGACGTGACATCTTGAATATAAATAAATAAATAAATAAATAAATAAATATATTTATTTATTGATTGATTGATTTATTATTGACGCCAACTTGTCGTCTAGATCTTTCTGGAAGCTTCCTGAGATATCTAGCTGATTTGACCAATAAGGGGGGGGGGGGGGCTTTGGAAGTCTAAAAATATACCTGGCACGGAAATTTGAACTCAGTTCTTTTATACTGGGAACTGAATGTGTTGAAAGTGCGTTAGGCGTGTATTGTATTGAAGACTATGGTATCCTGACTTGTGTTTTAGAGTTTTCTGCTCTATAGAAGACAGTTGTTGCTTATAATCTGTTTGAAGTTGTGTATGCGCCTGCAGAATTTACAGAATAATAAATTTTATTATATATATATATATATATATATATATATATATATATATATATATATATATATATATATATATATATATATATATATATATATATATATATATATATATATATATATATATATATATATATATATACAGATGGAGTACAAAATTATACGAACACCTGTGAAAAAGTATGACGTATTTCACACCTGCAGTACAGCCGCGCCACTTGCAACAGAAGTCTGCCACCTAGTGAGCGTGAATAGGAAGGTATCAGTCTCTCAACAGCAGTAACCTACGTTGCATGCTTCTATCCAACTGTCTGTGATAAGTTGAAATGTCAGACCTGTCAGAGTTCCAAAGAGGAATGATAGCTGGAGCGCGTTTAAGAGGAGCATCGATAACAGAAACAGCAAACCTTTTTGGGTTTGCAAGGAGTACGGTATCAGCTGTTATGACAGCGTATACGAAAGAGGGTAAGACGACGTTTTCCAAGCACATCAGTGGCCGAAAGTCCAAGCTTGCTGATAGGATTGACGGGTCTTGAAGTGCATAGTAGCCCGAAAGCTCAAGCAATCGTTATCCGAGATAACATCCGAAATGAACAGTCATCTTCCAGGACCCCGTTTCAACAAAAACTGTCAAAAGGGAACTTCATGCTGCGAACATTTATGGCAGAATGTCAATTCGTAAACCCTTGGTGACAGCAACTAATGCTTTCAAGCGACGCCAATGGTGCAGAGATCACAAAGGCTGATCTCCGCAGCATTGGAACAGGTAATATGGTCAGATGAATCGTCATTCACCCTATTTCAGACGACCGGACGCGTGTATGTCTGGAGAACGCCCAAAGAAGCGTTTCATCCTGAATGCTTCTTGCCTACTGTGAAGCATGAGGGTGGCTCCATTATGGTATGGGGTGCGATATCTTGGCGTGGTCTTGGGCCACTTGTTATTCTGGATGGGAGGATCAAATCCAATCACTATCTAAGCGTTCTAGGGGATCATGTCCATCCTTTTGTCCAGACTGTATTCCCTGGAGAGCGACAGCTTTATCAAGACGACAACGCCCATAACCACACTGCTAGATGTGTTCAAGAATGGTTCGAGGAGCATGACGATGCAGTTGAACATCTCGCCTGGCACCCTCAGTCTCCGGACTTGAATATTATTGAACATTTATGGAAATATTTGGAGTCCGATTTCCACCTGCATCCGGACGTTCGGAATTAGAGACCGCTCTGCAGGAGGAATGGCTTAATACTCCTTTAAATATTGTCCATGACCTTTATGCATCTATCCCACGTCGCATTAAATCTGTACTTCAGTCAAAGGATGGTCCAACCCCCTATTAATAATGATTTTCCATTATTTCACAGGTGTTCGTATTATTTTGTCCACCATCTGTATATATATATATGTATGTATGTATGTATGTATGTATATAAAGAAAACAAAGACGCTGATAATATTAAAATTTCATTCTTGGGAAATTTCTTCGGAATTACAAAAATGAAATTATGTACGATAATGTGAGTGATTCTGGAATATTCACATGTAAATCCACAACGTATGTCTTGAAAGGATAAAAGGGTGAGTAATTAAACTTTTAACAAATTTGAAAAGTGTTGAAAATAAGACATTTACGTGATATTAGTTTATTAGAGGAATGCAGTGGCTGTGAATCTTTAAAGTATGTGGATTATTCAAATGCCGAATATACAGTTAAATTTTGTGTTGGCCCAAAAAGTTTGTTCGGTTTCTTTTTCTGTGAGATGGCTCCATTAGCACTTTCTTGTCTTTAGGTCATTTGAAACAATTTTATTAGATTGTGTTGACAGCGGATATAAAAGAATGCATTAAAAAAATCGAGAAAGATCATAAAAATTCCTTTCAGATGAAATTTTTTCGAATCTTCTACCTCCCTTTTCTGATTTTTGGTGAATTTTTAAAGATTCATTTTTAGAATTTAAATTATTAAATACTGATCACGTGGTTTCTTTTCTTTTTGTGATACTTCAAATTAATTTTACATCACGTGCATAACAACGAAATAAATTGACAAAAAAATATAAAATATGGTGAAAGGTAAAATTTAACCACCTAGACTCATTCAGATGGAAGTTTTTTAAGAATTTAATTCAAATTAGTATGTTTTATGGATATTAAACTTGCAAATAAATTTCATACATTGACCGTTGTATTTAATTTGAATATTTTCTTCTGCATTATTTTGTCTATAAAATTATCCGTTACGATTTTTTTATAAATATATTTCGTTTTGTTTTCTTTTGGCATGAATTGCATATATTGACCGTTGTATTCAATTTGAATGCACTCAGTAGCGAAGCACGGGTAATCAGCTAGTCAAAATTTACAAATCAAGCGTTAAAAATCATTTGCATCTGCTTGGTTACGTTAATCACTTGTTTGAGTTCCACATAAGTTAAGCGAAAAAAACTTCAACCCAACAAGGTGTTTTTTTTTCATAGTGTGGGATTTGAAGGGAATCCACTATTTTGAGCTACTTCTGAAAAACCAAACTGTGTATTCCAACGATCGAGACCAGGGGGTCTCCAAACTACGGCCCAATCCGGCTCGCCATAGTTTATTTTGATTGCATCATAAAATTTACAATGTAAGTAAATCATACAAAATAATAATCAGATGTTTTTATTTAAAGACCAATTAAGAAACTCAACAACTGACATTCATTGAAATTGAACATTTTAACAGTAATTAATGATATGAATATATCCTGAAATCTTTCAATAAGTGACATACTTAGGTAATTTACATAACGAAATTAATTAGTATAATTGTTATTAATGAGATTTATGTAGCTGTCTCTTTTCACTGGCAATTGTTTGCAGTTGTGGATCAAGTTTACTAGTGGAAATTATCAGCAGCGACTTCAAATACTCACCGGTTAATTTGGATCTGTAGCTTATTTTTGTGTATTTCATTTTGGAGAATGTTTTTCAGCGCATATAAGTAGTGCCGAGAGCGAAAAAAGAAAGCCACGTTCAAATTTATGGAACTGATCAAACTGTGTGAGTGAACTGTGTTGGTAGATGTTATGATGTAGTTGGTATGTTGGTATGACAGAGTATATTGTTATGATGAGCTAGCTAGCTAGGTCTTGGCCCTTGGGACTTAGTGGAGGAGTCAGTGTGTCCCTTAGGCTAAAAGGTTTGGAGACCCCTGGTGTAGACCAATTGAAAACAACACTCGACGAAAAGCATCCGGATTGAGTCAAAAGAAAACACATAATCAACCATCAGGATTACGCAAGACCGCGTGTTGTTTTGATGGCCAGGCAAGATTCTAAATCAGTCGCCGTGTTCATGAGACTTTGCACTTTCGGATTTCCATTTATTTTGGTCTTTACACATTTCTCTTACTGGGGAAAATTGCAATACTCTAGAAGACGACATTTCTTTGCTAAAAGATAATAAATAAAATTTTCAGGAGGATGGAATTATGAAGGTTTCCAGAAAGATGGCAGAGGGTAGTGGAACAAAACGGTGAACACGTTTTTTCATAAAATTATTGGCGAAAATGAAATAACGTGTCTTATGTTTTCACTTAAAATCCAAACGAATTTTTTGGCCAACCTAATATTTATAAAGGTGTCCAAATAAGAGAGACGGATTTAGTTTTTGAATGAAGCACATTATTTCAGTAGTGTAGCGAGAGGGGGTCAAGGGGGTCTATCATATCCCGGGCGCCTCTAGCACAGGGGCACCAAATGGTCCTTTTCAATAATTCTATATATAATATTACTATGTGTTTTTCGAGGGGGGACGCCAAAAAGGTATCGTGCGCCGGACGCGAGTTATGCTTGCTACGTAACCGCATTATTTATTTGAAAAGCGAGTACATTTGGAATTGCCAGACATTTTATTCCATACCTAATCGGAACATTTGTACTTTGGAAAGGAAAAAAAACTTACCACTTTTAATTACCACTTAAAATTACCACTTTTCAAATAAATAATGTGTTTCATTCAAAAACTAAGTCCGGCGCTCCTATATTAAGGGGAGTGGTCACTTTTACGTAACTTTAAAAGTATCATTTTCAGACCTATGTTCGATTGTATGTCTTACTCATGATTTTTGCTTGATTTACATGAAATTTTTTGAGTAACTGCCAATAATACTGTTTATTATATATGCATTATTTCAAGGTAATTGAAAAAATTATTTTTTATGCATAAAAAGTGAATAATTTTTTTTTTTAAATCGAGCATTTTGCAACCAAACACTGTGCGCATTCTGCAAAATAAATTATTAGGGTACAGTAATAATTGTTTATTATATGTAATTACAATTCTTCAAGCAATAAAATCCACCAACATTTCTGTACCTTAACATATTTTAATTTTTTTTAAGAATTTTTTTATAAGCTTTTACTCAGTCATTTTTGAAATTTCTAATTAAAAATAGCACGTACTAAAATATTTTAATATATTTTAAAATAATATTGGTGGATATTGTTGCTTGAAGTATTGTAATCACATATAGTAAACAATTATTACTGTACCTTAATAATTTATTTTGACAGAATGCGCACAGTAGTTGACTGCAAAATACTCGATTTTAAAAAAAATTATTCACTTTTTATGCATAAAAAATAATTTTTTTAACTACCTTGAAATATTGCATGTATAATAAAAAGTATTATAGGCAGTTACTCAAAAAAATTCATGTAAATCAAGCAAAAATCATGTGTAAGACGTACAATCTAACATAGGTCTAAAAATGATACTTTTTAAGGTGCGTAAAAGTGATCACTCCACTTAAGGCAATGTATAGAGAATAGCTACGTCTACCCTACCTTGGGTGTAGGGTAGGTGGGGGCAAAGGTTCGCATGGGGCAAAGGTTCGCACATACATTTTAAAATGACCGGGAAGAGTTTTAGGAAGAATAGGGTAGACAATGGATTCCTCTACTTCCAGTCAGTTGCCTCGTAAAAAATGTTGGAGTTAAGACCCCATTTTGCAGAGAAAATGAGGTAAGTTTATTTTCGTCTCTTTTAATGTAATTTTTTGCAACTTTTGAGTAATTTTGAGCATCACTCAAACTCACGAACTGTTTTGGGCTTATTTTCGCATGTTAGGGTGGTAAATAACCTTTCAAATCCTACCTTAAGTTTTGGGTTAACTCAAATACAGTGGCGTCCATTCTGCAGAAACAGAACCAGCACGAAATGGGGTAAAGGTTTGCAGGAGTCATGGGGTAAAGGTTCGCAGTGCAAACCTTTTCCCCATCTGCAAACCTTTGCCGCTCTAACTATTAACATTTGTTTCATGTCCTCTTTTCATTAGGAATCCTTATTAACAACGTCTTTTATTATTAATGGGAATTCACATTTTTGTAATTTGAAAAAAAATTATGGTTTTTGATAAAAACTGCCTGTTTTTAATCAGAAATTTTTTTGTAAAATGCTTGAAAATCCATAAATTAAAAATAAAATAAATTAGTACAACACAAAAATAAAATAGCTCTGAACAAAGACCTATTTTACAAGATAAAGGAATTAAATGTTGTTACAAGACATTATAAGCTTCGAAGGTCTGCTTAGGGAAAAAAACTCTAAATGAGTAATTTCCAGATTTGCAAGTCTTTGAAAGGCTCCTTGCGTCACAATTTTTGACGAAATTTTATAAAATTTATTACAAAGACTCCTCTTATACATTAAAATAAAGTTATGTATCCATTTCAGGTTTAGACATCATTCAGATTATCAAAGTTTAACTTTAGCGTGGAAAAGTACAAAAATTTCATGAGAATTCAGAGTACAAGCATAAAAATATTTCCTAAAAATTAATTATTCGACGAAAGCACAAATCAAAACATAACCCTGATCAAAATGTATAAGCAATCTAAATGCAAAATTAAGGATAAGGTTAAAAATTGGATCGCAAGGAGCATTTTAAAAAACATAATAAAAATTTCAATTTTTTAAATATAAAAAATAAAATTTTAAATATTTATAAAATTTTATAAGGTATTTGAAATAGTTTTACTTTAATGAATATTTATGCCGAATTTCATATCTCTGAGGTAAAAATTTCAAAAATTGCTTTGTAATGTCCCCCATCCCCTTAATTTGCTTAATTTTTACGGGTTTTAAAAGAATGAGTAAAGCCTAAGATATGATATAGCGATAGTGTTAATAGTTGATATTTTAATTGGAATTTCTTTAGTTTAAGAAAAAAATTATTGAGATTAACCCCTTTTCATTTTGTGAATTTCTTTGTTAGATTCAACTTTCTGTGTTAATAGTTGATATATCATTTTGAAGTTATTTAGTTTAAGAAAAAATTTATTGACATTAACCTGTTTAATTTGTGATTTTCTATATATGTAACACCTTTAAAAAGATTACAAAATGTGAAATAAAATTATTTAGACAACTTTTTTTGTGATTTTCGATGCCTATCCATTAAGAAACCAACGAGTGGGGTAAAGGTTTGCAGTGCGAACCTTTGCCCCACCGATTGGGGCAAAGGTTCGCAAACAGGTCTTTTGGTAAAATTAAAAATTTGGTGACTAAATATTTCGGGAAAAAATTCATTATTTTATAGAAGGTAGAGGGGATACCCAACTACAATACAAGTGACTTTTTGGGGCGATAGGATCTAACGGAGGCCCGTAAGAAACCCAAAACTCAAAACTGCAAACCTTTGCCCCCACCTACCCTATATATTTTGAAGTGGCACTCTAAATGAATTAGATTCAAACGCAGATCTAAATTGATAAACATGTTTATTTAAATATTTGCACATATAGATTTTGCTTTTCAACAATAAGCATACGTACTACTAGTACGAGATATACATATAACATTCATGCAAGGGATAATATTCCAGTATAGATACTTTGCAAGAAAATACAGTTTACAATACTCACAATACTTTAGAGTCAAACCAGCAATGCTTCTACGAACTGTTGGGCCTAACGATAACTCATGTAGGTTAGCGCCTCGAGCACCTGCTCTCAAACTCCTCTCACTTGACTTAACACTTCGTCACTTCCTCACTTCGTCGCTCCCTCTCACTTCTAGCTGCTTGGTATTTATACCAACCGCGTATGCCGAAATTAGCATATCTCAAGCGGCTTCTTTAATTTATTCACTTAAAAGTTCGATTCTTGTGAATCGAATCTTATGTAAACCTTACAAATGTAAATGGAATATTTAAATACGATTGATTTAATAGTAAACACGCAGTGATGAGATTGGGAACTATAATTAATTTATTGTAATATCTTTACTTATATAAAAAGCCTAGAGTAGAAAAGTGTAGGTAACCATTCCGGGACGCACCAAGTCGGGAAAACATTGCGTCTTAACATTGCGACGCCATTTTCTGAAATTTTTCCCGAAAAATAATACCCCAAAAGTTACATATTTTGAAAGCCCTTTAAAAAATATGAAAATTTCAAGTGAACACCCTAGCTCAAAACCGTTTAGCTTTTGAAATATCTTCAAATTAAAATATCCATTGAAAAGAATCATTTATTCAATTGAGTCATTCGGTTGAATTTCGAATTCATTCTACTCCATTATTTTTCATATTCCCTTTAAATAACTAACTACATTTTTTAATGTTTAATTTTAATGTTAATTAAATTGTGTTTCACTTTGCTAATTATTATGTAATTATTATAAATTATTATAAATACTGCTGTGTGGTGAGTCATTCACTTTTGAAACAGTTTTGGTTTAGTTTTGATTTAGTTTTGTTTTGTTTTGTTGTTTACTGCTGTTTAAGTGCAGTTTTCAGCAAGATTTTTGCAGAAAAATAGAGATTTTTGAAAAATTAAAGATGCATTGCTTTGTTATTTAATTGGCTAACATTTTGTGTTTTTATTTATTTAATATTGGTGCAGAATTTTACACTTAAAGGAAAATTATATTTTTCTGAACCTATATAGCATTATGTACCTGTATTCATCTCTATATATAAAACAGTTCCGTAACTGACTCATTCATTCATTCACTGACTGACTGACATACAACGCACAGACCAAACCGCTGGACCTAAAGGGCTGAAATTTTGCATGGCGATTCTTCTAATAGTGTAGGGGTGCACTAAGAAAGATTTTTCAAAAATTCTTCTTAGATTTTTTTAAATTAAATTTTTAAGCTGTTTTTTTAACTTTTTTTACGTTTGCATTTAAAATAATACATTGAGGGTTATAAAATTTATATCACGAGAAAGATCATAAAAATTCCTTTAAAATGAAATATTTTTCGAATCTTTACCTCTATTTTCTCATTTTTGGTGAATTTTTAAAGATTAATTTTTAGAATTTAATTTATTAGATGCCGATCACGTGATTTCTTTTTCTGGTACTTTCAATAAATTTATCGTCACGTGCGTAACAACTAAATAGACAAAAAAAATATTTTTTTCTCTTTCTAATGCAGCAGACGATTCTATATTATCCAAAAAAAATGCATATCCCTTACGATTTTTTTATAAATATATATATATATAGATAGATATATATTTTACATCAATTGTATACATTGATCATCGCATTTATTATAAATATATATATATATATATTGGCATTAATTGCGTACATTGACCTTTGTATTTAATTTGAATGTACTCCGTAGCGAAGCGCGGGTTTTCAGCTAGTCGTAGTAGGGTAGGTGGGGGCAAAGGTTTGCAGTTTTGAGTTTTGGGTTTCTTACGGGCCTCCGTTAGATCCTATCACCCCAAAAAGTCACTTGTATTGTAGTTGGGTATCCCCTCTACCTTCTATAAAATAATGAATTTTTTCCCGAAATATTTAGTCACCAAATTTTTAATTTTACCAAAAGACCTGTTTGCGAACCTTTGCCCCAATCGGTGGGGCAAAGGTTTGCACTGCAAACCTTTGCCCCACTCGTTGGTTTCTTACTGGATAGGCATCGAAAATCACAAAAAGAGTTGTCTAAATAATTTTATTTCACATTTTGTAATCTTTTTAAAGGTGTTACATATATAGAAAATCACAAATTGAACAGGTTAATCTCAATAAATATTTTCTTAAACTAAATAACTTCAAAATGATATATCAACTATTAACACAGAAAGTTGAATCTAACAAAGAAATTCACAAAATGAAAAGGGGTTAATCTCAATAATTTTTTTCTTAAACTAAAGAACTTCCAATTAAAATATCAACTATTAACACTATCGCTATATTATATCTTAGGCTTTACTCATTCTTTTAAAACCCGTAAAAATTAAGCAAATTAAGGGGATGGGGGACATTACAAAGCAATTTTTGAAATTTTTACCTCAGAGATATGAAATTGGGCATAAATATTCATTAAAGTAAAACTATTTCAAACACCTTATAAAATTTTATAAATATTTAAAATTTTATTTTTTATATTTAAAAAATTGAAATTTTTATTATGTTTTTTAAAATGCTCCTTGCGATCCAATTTTTAACCTTATCCTTAATTTTGCATTTAGATTGCTTATACATTTTGATCAGGGTTATGTTTTGATTTGTGCTTTCGTCGAATAATTAATTTTTACGAAATATTTTTATGCTTGTACTCTGAATTCTCGTGAAATTTTTGTACTTTTCCACGCTTAAGTTAAACTTTGATAATCTGAATGATGTCTAAACCTGAAATGGATACATAACTTTATTTTAATGTATAAGAGGAGTCTTTGTAATAAATTTTATAAAATTTCGTCAAAAATTGTGACGCAAGGAGCCTTTCAAAGACTTGCAAATTTGGAAATTACTAATTTAGAGTTTTTTTCCCTAACCAGACCTTCGAAGCTTATAATGTCTTGTAACAACATTTAATTCCTTTATCTTGTAAAATAGGTCTTTCTTCAGAGCTATTTATTTTGTGTTGTACTAATTTATTTTATTTTTAATTTATAGATTTTCAAGCATTTTACAAAACATTTTCTGATTAAAAACAGGCAGTTTTTATCAAAAACCATAATTTTTTTTCAAATTACAAAAATGTGAATTCCCATTAATAATAAAAGACGTTGTTAATAAGGATTCCTAATGAAAAGAGGACATGAAACAAATGTTAATAGTTAGAGCGGCAAAGGTTTGCAGATGGGGCAAAGGTTTGCACTGCGAACCTTTACCTCCATGACTCCTGCAAACCTTTACCCCATTTCGTGCTGGTTCATTTTCTGCAGAATGGACGCCACTGTATTTGAGTTAACCCAAAACTTAAGGTAGGATTTGAAAGGTTATTTACTACCCTAACATGCGAAAATAAGCCCAAAACAGTTCGTGAGTTTGAGTGATGCTCAAAATTACTCAAAAGTTGCAAAAAATTACATTAAAAGAGACGAAAATAAACTTACCTCATTTTCTCTGCAAAAGGTGGTCTTAACTCCAACATTTTTTACGAGGCAACTGACTGGAAGTAGAGGAATGCATTGCCTACCCTATTCTTCCTAAAACTCTTCCCGGTCATTTTAAAATGTATGTGCGAACCTTTGCCCCATGCGAACCTTTGCCCCCACCTACCCTATGTTTAAAATCTTTCTTCATGACATTCGAAAATAGAATCTCCGTGCTTTTTTTTTTCGTATGAACTCTTATGAGAAGGAAACTCTGATCAACATTCCGTCATTTTTGACGGGGGTTATATACTAGTACGTCAATAAAGAAACAATTTAACGATAAACAGAGCAGTGATATGAGTTTATGCTGTTTTTGTGTCTGTAGTTTATTGGACGAATACTGTCGCAGTGAATGGCTAACATATGTGCTGTAATCGTATGCTGGAAAAACAGTAAAAAATGGATTTTTAAGGCAACATAAGTGAAGTACTTAATAGAGAGCATTTTATTAGTAAAATATATTGAACAGACTACGAAATTCATTTACATTACTGTAATAAGCGTAAATGAAAACGCTTAAATAATAAAAAATGCAGTATATTGAAACATAAAGAGATAAAATAAACGATAAAATAGCAATGCTATGATAACAATAAAATGCAAAACTTTTGTCTCGAGAGAGCAAAATTGTGTATCACATAGTAATTTTACAAGATACCTGTATAATTGATATGCGTTGAAGCAGTAATGTGGTATTTCTTCATTTCCCTCTACTCTTTGTACAAGTATATAATTTTTTATTTCTTCTTGTACTTGACAAAGTTGAACGAGATATTATCTTTTCTATTTCTTTTCTTGATCTCCCAAATCTCTTTCCGATCCTAGTTTCACGTTGCCATCTTTATTTTATCAAAATTCTGCGATTCGCCTGTTTTTCACTTTGGAGTTACTTTATCTAAGACAGCATTTTCATTTTTCTATTATTTATCAATTATAAGTACTCCGTTTCTCATTATTTTGCCCTTATTAATCGGAAATAAGGGTAACACACACGTATATATATATATATATATATATATATATATATATATATATATATTCTTTCTTTCTTTTGGTGGGAAACAGAACGTTATTGTTTGGAGATAAATACATAAAATTATCCGTTTATTAAAATAGCGCTTCTTAGAGATACAGCATAGTTCGTAAATATATATTCAAAATCAAATTTACGCTCAAAATTTAATACCTCTAGCGCATTTTTCACTTCATTTGGAAAAATAAGGCGTAAGTTCTTCTTTAAGATCAATCGCCGATATATCTGCTACGTTTTTATCCTTCAGCATTAAGTATAAGTCGTTATATTATTTTCTATTATGGTATTATCCATATCTTAAACTAATCCTCACTATAGGAACGTTAAAAATAAATTCTGCAATTTCTTGTTAGTGACTAGCTACGCGTCAACTCTATAATATTCTTAAATTTCATTGAGTGCGATTTTGTAATTAGTGAAAAAATTTTAAGCTTTCAGCGATGATTTGTAAATAAGTAATAAAACAGATGTAGGCGTTTCGGGAGATAACAACAAGCGTCGTGCCTCGTCGAATGACACACGACACCAAAAGATTTTCGTAAAAAATAAACTAAATATTCACTTATATTTGTGTGTTGTTAAGAATTTCGTCATATATTGGATTAAAGTATTAATATCTTTAAATTTTTCGTTAAAATTTTCGTATTTTTTCCATGTGACATTATGGGACTGGACATGGCTTTCAGTAATCTCACATCCATTTGTTCTTCTAGTATGCAATTATTTTGGCAATGACAGGGTACTAGGTAGTTGGTAAACAGCCGTATCATGGCTTACGATAATGGTCGTTTTAAGAATAGTCCTTTCAGAGATTTGCAATTATATCTTTTCACGTATCTTCTGATCCATGATATGTCTGAGATCCAATGATTTTTTTCTTTTATCAACCCATACGTATTTGATAAAGAGTTGACGATACAGATGTTATTTTTTCCACTCGCAGATGGAAGCTGCGAAAGGTCAGGGACATTTACATTGGCAGTGTTTCTCTCTCCACAGGGGAATCGAAATGACACAGCGTTTCCGGTATTTCAAATCCGCGAGAATCGCTTTTCAGCAAACCATAATACATTGGTGGCATAATTTCTATCCAAACATATACAAACGGTTACAGTTACGTCAAAATCATAACAATTTTTCTATGCGGTCAGCGAGATTTGGAGTGATGCCAAATCCGCTCTCATAAGTTGCAGCAAAACAACTGGTAAGTGAGGTTCACACTTTTGAGTTTTTTTTTTTTTCTTTTGGTGGGGGAGGGGGGGAGAAGTGTGTTAAGTGCTATTAATTCAACACTGATGCCAATTAATGACTTGACTTTTTTTTTCCTCAATCAAGATTTCGTTGTACTGTAATGTGTTTCTACTTAAATTGGTATTTCATTTTATTCCAGAAACCAAATTTTCATTTTCACCTGCATTCAGAGTTCGCTGTTGACCAGGGTTATCTTCTTATAGTTCGGAATTTACTTACACACACACACAAATATATATATATATATATATATATATATATATATATATATATATATATATATATATATATATATATATATATATATATATATATACATATATATATATATATATATATATATATATATATATATATATATATATATATATGCAGTGGAATCTTGATCTATCGTTTTTCAAGGGGCCGATTGAAATGAAGAATAAATGGGGGGGGGGGAAGCAATCTGAAAGGATAAAAATATTTTAATGCAAATTAAATAAAATTCTTCAAGCTGATATTACCAAAATAATTATTTAAAAAATAAAATCCAATTTTTAATTCATATAACAAAACTCTTGATTGACTACAGTCGTGGATACATTTATCTCTCTGTGTTTATATATATAAATGTAAAGTCCATTCAATCGATATCGTGTGGGGGATGTCTTAAATAGGTTTTTGGAATGCGTAAGGTAGAAAATGACGTTTCACTTGCGCAAGTTGCGACCGGAAGCGTTGTAAACATCTTTAATGAGTTATAGAGGCTAAGATGTAACATTTTGTCACACTTCGAAACTGCATCAATGGCACTTTTCAATGGAGCTATTGCGAAGAATTTTTCTTTAAATATTTTATAACGCAACTTGAATTCAGAGTTCAAACCTGCTGGATTTGTAGACGACAAATTGCGGACGAAAATCTTTCATTGCACTAGCTGTTTGAACATTTTTCTCCGTTTAGTATAAGAGTAAAAAAAAAAAAAAACATTCCAAAATGATGTGGTGCCGAGATAAACGTTAATGAAGTTCAGTCAATATTCGGCAATAAAATGGAATAAAAATTGTTCCCTCGAAATATCGGTTGGAACATTGGACCATAATATTTGTAATTTTCCAGAGATGGGAAGCTGAATTTCAAGTTCAAGATATGCTTTTCAATGAACTCAATGCAAATTAAAAGAGAATGCGAACGTCGAATAAACGATTTGAGAATACACGGTACGCATCACATATGACCTTTGATTGATCATACGCAGTGGTCGCCAATACATGATAATCCGTCCACTCACTCCCAACTTCGTTCGCTTTGTGTTCACCGCGGCCGAGATTCCTTACACCTCATTTACACAGTCGCGATAGCGGCGAGTTGAATTGCGGGGGGGGGGGATGTGTAAACGTTGTCCTCGCCACTTCTCCTCGCCAATCGTGGCGATCGATTCGGGAGCGGTTTTCTAGCACGAGTCAAAGTGGCGAATGGCGCCAAATGTCAGACGACTGGCTCACGCAAGCACAAATGTCAGCAAGAGGCGCGAATGTGATAACGGCCATTCGCGTCGAAGCAGGACCGTGACTAATGTCTCGCGAATGTCTTGCAGGTCGAGCGATCGCGAATGTGTAAATGCGGCATTAGAGCTCCTTATGTAGAAAACTCCCACCTTTTTTGACCGCTGTTTCATAAGTAATTTAGAAATAGAAGACACCCTGCATAAATTAAAAAAAAAATTAACTAGGGAAATACTTTTGGAATGTTTCCTAATGGTCTTTTTACCGTGTCCTTTCAGGGTGGGGTGGAGCAAAGAATATATATATATATATATATATATATATAAATAAACTCATATGTTTATGAGTTGGCGTCATTATTTCCATGTACCAGACTGCGATCTAACTGAAACATCATTGATGATTGAAAAAAATAATTCACAGGCAATTAATTCCCTAAATTAAAAGCAAATATATCTGCCGTTTTCTTTTACATTCCGAGCAAAACCTTTGACTTGTAGAGTAAATATCAAAAGTTTAATTACAGTGCTAGAAACGGGGATTCAAAATTAAATACCACACGCTTTTATTGAAACAATGAATGGCCAAACGATTCCTCCGTTAAGTAAATATTAATTACCCAAATCTTTCAATAGGAAGCATAAACAGGGCGTGTTGATAGAATACTTGTATTCGATAGGAAGCTGGGAAATATCTATTTGTTTTTAAAAAAGATATTCACTGAGCGATATGAGATTAGATGGGTAAACACGCAAATGTGGAGAAAAGTTTGGTTCCTCGTACTTGGAAAGCGTTATTTCCTTTTCATTTTCTATGAAAATTGCAAGATAGTTTTCGACTTTGTATTATGTGGATATTTTAAGCAGTTCTAATTCGTAATTTTGTAGAGTCAGCTAGAAATTAGGAAAAAAAAATAGTTAGGTTTCTGTAAGAATGTTTTTGCAACGCTATTCAGTTCGGGCCTAATACTGCTACGGTATATTGTCTTATTTATCATCAGTTGCAAATTACTTTCATTGAAAAGAAACAAATATTTTGAATTTATTCAAGTATTCGTTTAAACGAATGGACCTACAGCTTTTAAGAGTCATTTCCTCTTTGTTTTCAGCAGTACCTTAACTTTAATTACACATGCTTAGGTGGTTTCCATTTGTTTTATTAAAACCGTTTCCTTCACTCTAGTATTTAATCTTAGTTGGTCCCGTTGGTCCTTTCTGTCTAGTTAATAATACGTTGAACACCCTTCCTCCTATTTCTCATGAATATTCCAGGTATGCTTCGGTGTATTGTTGTCAGAAGCGGAAAGTATATAAACATATAATGATAAAATTTAAAAAAAATGGATTATGGAAGCATTCGAATGTAATATTTATCCCTAACAATCAACAATAATTTATGTTTATTACATAATTTTTTCATTTATTACTTTTTTTACGTTTCTCCGTTCATTAAATTACGTTTACGCAAATTTTTTTGTGTACTTACGTATTATCGCGTCGATCCAAAACTATCTCCAAACGATATAATTTAGAGCCATCAATGTGTTGTAATTATAGAAAAAAAACGCATTTCATGTTGACGCATGTTCAACGCATGAGTGTTTCATGACGCATTGAAAATTTAAGCAAAGTTTGTCCTCGGCAGTGCCGTATTTGCATATTCACTGCGGTACTGCCTATCTTATTTTCATCCCACAGATGGCGCTGTTCGGTATTTATAAAAGAATGTTTTTCGTGAATCTCATGTGGGAATTATGTGAGTTACAGTAAAACCTCGTTTATCCCACCCTCGTTTATCCGGGTATCTGGATAAGCCGGATCAGATTTGTAGACATTATTTTTTATTTAAAGAAACACATTAGATAATAATTTTTAACTATGATGGCAAGAGCGTAACTTGCAAGTACGGCAAATATTCGCTGTTTAGTTTGATTCAATGTACAGTACCTGCATAGATTGTACAATAAATTATTATAATAAAATACTTTTTGTTGTGTTTAAGATCGCTCTACTAGACATACCAATTCTTCGTTAAGAAATGACGTGAAAAATTATTTTTATAATTTTTAATGTCTTGTAAACAAAACAGACAGAAGCGTGACTCGTCAGTAACGCAGCTGTTCAGCATCCTCTCTTCACGGTGTCTCCAGACTCGAATGCGACCATCGTGGTGTTGCAGACAGAAGAGTGACTCGTCAGTAAAGACAATTTCATTCCATTCTGCCGTCCACATCCTTCTGTCATCGCACCATTGGCGGCGGAGACGTCTGTGGTTCTGCGTCAAGGGTAGACAAAGCAATGGACGTCTTGCGGACAGACCACTCTGCTGTAAACGGCGTCGAATGGTACGCGCAGACACTGGATGATGCGTTACAGACTGCATGTGCTGTGCTATGGTTCGTGATGTGACTGAGCGATCCGTCACTGCCACGCGCACAATTTGCCTGCCATCACGTGAAGTGGTGCGCTGAGGTGGATGCGATCGAACACGCCGGTCCGTCGTACCCTCCTGCATCCAACGATCACATATCCGTATTACAGTTGTTTGGTTTCGTCCAACACGACTACCGATTTCCCTGAAAGATAATTCACAATCTCGGTAGGCCACTATCCTTCCTCTGTCGAACTCGGATACTTGATCAAAAGATGATCGCTGTTTTTGACGAGGCATAATTGATCGTTTTTTTAAAAAATACCACAAGAAAAACACAATTGCCGAACTTGAAATCGTCGAAATCTCCAAGCCTTAAATAGCGCTTTGAAGTGGCGCCACAGGCGCGCGTGATGTGCGTCTGCGCTGAAATTCTAATAATTTGCATATCTCCCCTCCGCTAGTGCATGTTGTAAATTTCATGTTATTTGCATGTTTCCTTCATGGTGTTGCATTTAAAGTGGCCAGCAGTGTGTATATATTTATATGTGTGTGTGTGTGTGTGTGTGTTAAGAATTAATTAGAAAAAAATAGTAACTAAGCAATTTACAGGGGGGCCTCAGAATAGTCAAATTTAACATTAAAATCATTGGCAAAACGCGTTGGAAAAAAGGGCTTTTCCCCGTCTAAAATGGATGACCTCAATTCGCAAAAGTCAATTGAAGTTCCAACGAGGGAATGTAATTGAGACGTACAGGGTTTGGCGCAAAAATTAATGCTTAGGTAAGCAGAAAAATATTCTAGAATTTTCCAAGTGGTGCTTTCCGCATGCGCCATAAACGGGTCTCGCTGATGAGAACATATAATTACGCAGATCGCGGGAATAAGTCACTGAAATCGGCAGCATGCTAGCCGGGTCTTCGAGCTTTATAAAATGGCAAGCGCTAAGATGTGCGAACGTTGGAGTGATGGTTTTCACGAAGTTGGAGAAAATAAACCTTAATTGTTTTGGATAGTAATATGTCGTCATTACTTGCGTCTGCCTTACTTCGGTGCCACGAACTGTAAACTAAGAAGACTGCAAATACTAATTTGGTAAGCAGGCGTAAATCTTACGCCGCCTGACATATATATATATATATATATACATATATATATATATATATATAAAATAAAAAAGAACAAATTTTTTTAAAATTACTGAAATCAGGGAAAGTAAATAAATTCGAATTTAATTTGTTATGTAAAAAAAAAACTAATTAAAAAACCATCCTTATAGCCTTTATTGCAGGCAGTTGCTTGATTGCTTCTCTAATTTCTTGTTTTAGTTACCGTAAAAAATTTCGTATTTTTACTGTCTCATTCTGGTGCCTATTTCAATTCGGCACCTGAAGCGGTCGCCTCACCCCTGGTACCGGCCAAGATGGTTACAGGAAGAATGTGGGCGTTTCATCTGTACCATACCGTCATTGCGTGCGTAATCACCCTCTTGACACCACCGACTCAAATGACATTTTGCATCGACGGCAAGAGATGCTAGAATTAACACAGCCTGTCTTATCGAAGGGATTTATCTTCCACTGATGTTATACATAGTTGCACAAACTTTTTGTCTGAGAGACTGCCGAGACTTCCGAATCCGAACTACGTGAGGATTATTTTGTTTACACTTGTTTCGACAAAGTGATAAATGAGCCCTTCTGTCTTGCCAAATCGGTTAAGTCGATAAAACAAGCGGAGAGAAAAGTGATAAAATAACATACATTGTTTGTTTTTTTAAATTCCTCTAAAAATATAAATTCAAATAAACATTGTAGAGTGCATTATAGCAGAGGTAGCTTTTATCTGACAACATACATAATAGAAAAGCCTTGGAGTCATCGTTATTATTATGACAATTTTTATGTGACTTAGAGACTTAAACTTTTCCTTATGGGGTGGGATATCATGTATCCCAAGAATGAAAAACGAACACACACACACACACACACACACACACACACACATATATATATACACATATACACATATGCACACGTATATTTACACACACACACACACACATATATATATATATATATATATATATATATACACATATACATACACATACATACACATATATACACACACATGTATATATATATATATATATATATATATATATATATATATATATATATATATATATATATATATATACATACACATATATACATACACATAAATATATATATACACATATATATATACACATATATATATATATATATATATATATATATATATATATATATATATATATATATATATATATATATATATATATATATATATATATACATATATATATATATATATATATATATATATATATATATATATATATATATATATATATATATATATATATATATATATATACACATATATATATATATATATATATACATACACATATATATATATATATATACACACATATATATACACATACACACACACGCACACATATCCTTATAATAGTTGCCGTGTTCTGTAGTCGACTCTGTCCGTAACGCGTCCGGAGCGACCACCTCATATCCATCCATTTGGCATCCATTTTGTTTTATGAGTTAGGCTTAACAAGTTAAAAGTAAAGTTCAAAAAGATTATTTGCCAACTAAACCCAAATAATTGTAATTAAAACAGCGTAATATCGACACAAATCAACTTTATTTCGATCAATTTTATTTCAAAATTATCTCTTCATTAGAGAATTATCTCTTTTCCGCCACCTTTCGCGTTATCATAGTGTTTCTCAGAACTTGAAAATGTAAACACAAGTGAGTCATTCATTCACCGTGATTCGTTAATTTAAGAAAAATTGAATCAGAATTTTTTCCACAGTAAAACAGGTTTTCATTATTTTAACCATATATAATATATATATTTTAATATATACTATATATTTTTTAATACATAATATATAATATATATTACAATACAGTATTACAATTTAATATTACAATAATGTCGAATTTAGTTGCAAACTTGACGCATGCGCAGTGATATGTTCCAAACTGTACGTCACAAAAGCTAGCCGGTTCAAAAGCCAAATCTTCAGTATACAGATTTTTTGCATTTACAACACATGGAATTCTATATATTCCACATCTAATACGTGTTTAGTAACGATTCAATAACTTTGTATGATTTTTAATCAGAATTTCTTTAGTTTATATATATTATTTTTGCTTAATATATATTTATACATATATTTATATATTTATACATATATATATATATTTAACAATATATAATATATGTACATTAAATTGAAATACACATGCAAAAATTTTTTGCACGTGAATAATTTGTATGATATTTTAATCTGATTTTCTTTATAATTTTATTTTTGCTTAATATATTTATACATAGCCTATTTATACATATATATAGCATAAGATATAATATATGTACATTAAATTGAAATACACATGCAAAAATTTTTTGCATGTGAATAATTTGCATGATATTTTAATCTGATTTTCTTTATAATTTTATTTTTGCTTAATATATTTATACATAGCCTATTTATACATATATATAGCATAATATATAATATATGTACATTAAATTGAAATACACGTGCAAAAATTTTTTGCATGTGAATAATTTGTATGATATTTTAATCTGATTTTCTTTATATATTTTATTTTTGCTTAATATATTTATACATAGCCTATTTATATATATATATAGCATAAGATATAATATATGTACATTAAATTGAAATACACATGCAAAAATTTTTTGCACGTGAATAATTTGCATGATATTTTAATCTGATTTTCTTTATATATTTTATTTTTGCTTAATATATTTATACATAGCCTATTTATACATATATATAGCATAAGATATAATATATGTATATTAAATTGAAATACACGTGCAAAAATTTTTTGCACGTGAATAATTTGCATGATATTTTAATCTGATTTTCTTTATATATTTTATTTTTGCTTAATATATTTATACATAGCCTATTTATACATATATATAGCATAAGATATAATATATGTACATTAAATTGAAATACACGTGCAAAAATTTTTTGCACGTGAATAATTTGCATGATATTTTAATCTGATTTTCTTTATATATTTTATTTTTGCTTAATATATTTATACATAGCCTATTTATACATATATATAGCATAATATATAATATATGTACATTAAATTGAAATACACGTGCAAAAATTTTTTGCACGTGAATAATTTGCATGATATTTTAATCTGATTTTATTTATATATTTTATTTTTGTTTAATATATTTATACATATATATAGCATAATACATGATTATATAAAATATTTATATTACATTGAAATAGATTGAATTAGCAGTATTGTTTCTAAATATCTGGCTGCATTAGTTAGACTGTACAAGTCTGATTTTAAAATCAGCTGCAAGCATGGTTTTTTTTTCCAAGAACGTTTTTTAATTATAAACTTCAATATTTTTTTAAAAAAACCTCACTGTAATAATTTTTAGTAAAGCATTCTATTGCAATGATAGTGTATCTTTTAAGGTGACTGCCTACGTTGAAAATTTCATTTTTTGACTATTTTGGTCAATTTTATTTTTTCCAGGAATCGTGCAATTCAATCTTTTCTCTTTTCAAAACCGTTTTGATTTTCATTCTACATCAATTAGAAGCAGAGTTATAGCTATTTTAAAAAATGTCTGCTACAAAATTGAAGTGGCAAACAACTTGAACTGAGTTTTTCTCAGAATTATGTTTTTAGCACAAATCTTTACCGTTATCATGATATTTCACACAATAATACATATAATTTGATAAAATTTTCGGGAAATGTTTTAGATGCTATTGTTAATGAAATGACGCTCAATAATTGATGCATAATAATAAATAGTTAAATAGTTTTTGTTTGGGCAGCAGCATACGCCGAAATTTTCAAAAGTGGGGGGGGGGGGGTTACTATGAAAAAGTAGTTTTCAGCAATCAGTGCAGAGCTTGAACCTATTTAAGTAATATATGTAATCAGAAAAAATGGGGGGGGGGTTAACCCCCATCAACCCCTCCCCTGCATACGCCACTGTGTTTGGGGCTGTTTTTATAAGGAGAGGAATGATGAATTGGGGGAAATTTTCATATTGCAACATTTTTGCATTTTAAAATTTCTCTTAGATTGTGGGTCATTTAAGATAACTGTCAGATGTGTCGCATTTTAGCTAATTTTCATTGAAAATTACTTCAAATTGACCAATTTATAAAAAAGTATGGTATTTACTGGCAAGTTTTTGTTTATTTTTTAATTTTCAAATGCTATTTTACCATAAAAAACAAAAAAATCTTTAAAAAATGATTTTTTTAAAAAAATTGGCTCCAAATGTAGGCAGTCACCTTAAAACAATATTTCAGGTGATTATAAGGGGACATTTTATTATTTTGTTTTGTGCCACTTTCTCGAATTATATTACTTTATTTTTCAGATCTAATAAAAAAAAGTATTAAAAAATTTCACCTTCAAATTAGAAAACAATTTAAAATTAACAAATCAGACAGCAAACATTCAAGTAAATTTCAATGTTCTAAATTGCAACACATCAGGTTGCAAAACAGTATATTATTTTCTAATATTCACGTTTTTACATGTACTATCTACGGTATGTACTGTATAGTAGTGTGCTTTTCAGAGCGAATACCTAACATAACGGCAAAATTTTCTTGAATTTTTAAAAGTCTGTAATTTTCCGATACCTTTCACGTTTTCATAGCGTTTTAATTAAATTAATAACAAGTATTCATTTTATATATTCGGGACATGAAAATGTAAACATGAAGTTAGTCATTCATTCATCTTTTTTTTTTTATAAGATGAATGAATGACTAACTTCATGTTTACATTTTTACAGAATATTATTTTCTAATATTCTGTAAAAATTTCTTATATTTTAACAAGGTTATGAATCTTTTTTTTATTGGAACTGTTCAATTACTTACCATCAAGTTTTGACAGGTACTGTCTACGGTATGTACTGTATAGTAGTATGCTTTTCAGAGCGAATACCTAACATAACGGCAAAATTTTCTTAAATTTTTAAAAGTCTGTAAATTTTCCAATACCTTTCACGTTTTTATAGCGTTTCAATTAAATTAATAACAAGTATTCATTTTATATATTCGGGACTTGAAAATGTAAACATGAAGTTAGTCATTCATTCATCACGTTTTTACATGTACTATCTACGGTATGTACTGTATAGTAGTGTGCTTTTCAGAGCGAATACCTAACATAACGGCAAAATTTTCTTAAATTTTTAAAAGTCTATAATTTTCCGATACCTTTCACGTTTTCATAGCGTTTCAATTAAATTAATAACAAGTATTCATTTTATATATTCGGGACATGAAAATGTAAACATGAAGTTAGTCATTCATTCATCTTTTTTTTTTTATATATATATATATTTATTTATATTTTAACCATACTAGCCACTGCGTGACCAGCATGGTCACTTTTAGTTTTAAATTTCCTTTTGCAAAACAACGCAACTGAAAG
This sequence comes from Dolomedes plantarius, assembly GCA_907164885.2. NCBI lineage: Eukaryota > Metazoa > Arthropoda > Arachnida > Araneae > Dolomedidae > Dolomedes > Dolomedes plantarius. The sequence goes on along the minus strand of OU015500.1, from coordinate 147,053,330 downwards.
TGACATATGTAAGGAATGTTACAATTACCTGTCATCATAAATATATGTTGTTAAGGGGTATTCTCTATTAAGCTGATTCTAAAACATCGTGATCAAAAAATGTGAATTTCCATTACCTTAGAACAGAGTTAAAGATAAGACTGAGAAAGCCCACATCAATGATTTTAAAAATTACATCCCTCTTTGTATGTACTATTTTTCAAAATTAAGATATCTATACTTTATCATTACAACAAATAAGAAATTGCAGGGGGAAAATTTTAAATATAGTGTTGATTACATCACTCTCTGTATGAATTACTGTTAACAATTCAGATATCTACACTTAATCATATTAAATAATAAATTGCTGGGAAAATTTCTTCATTTATAAAATGCAGCAAAAATTCAGCAATTTTTCAAAATTAAGATATCTACACTTTACCATTACAAGAAATAAGAAATTGTTGGGGGGAAATTTTAAATACAGTGTTGATTACATCACTCTCTGTATGTATTACTGTTCACAATTCAGATATCTACACTTAATCATATTAAATAATAAATTCTTGGGAAAATTTCCTCACTTATAAAATGGAGCAAAAATTCAGCAAGTACTTAAAATATAGTGTGGATTTCAACTATGATATTCATAAAACTTCTTGATATACAGATTTGAGTATTTCAAAAGTAGGAGATACTAAAGCGACAGAATCAAAAGAATGGATTCTAGATAAACCTACATACAACTGTCCATGGTTAAACAATGGATTTGATAGGTCTAAACATGTATTGTCAAAAGATCAGCGGTTGTAACTTATGCGGCCACTACACACACGCGGTTTTAAATTGCGGACAGCCGCTGTTTACATCCGGTAGTTGCAGCCGTTGCCATTCGAAGTGTAGAAATATCGTAGATTTTTGTGCCGCATACCTACGCGTTTTATATATAGGGATTATTTTAACCAGATATTACAATAATATCAAATTTTGTATTTTCGGAAAGTTGCAAACTCGGCGCATGGATAGTGATATGTTCAAAAGTGTCTTTACGGTAGCGTGCTTTTCAAAGCGAATACCTAATATAACCGCAAAATATTCTTACATTTTTTTGAAGTGTTTTATTGAATATTTCTAAATTACCAGCACACGTGGCTTTCATATGAATTTCTAATATTTTAATAAGGTTACGAACCCTTTTTTTATTGGAATGTTTACTTAATAACCGTCAAGTTTTGACGGGTACCATCTAGTATATTATATTCATTCTTGGTATCGTATTCTTGGGATACATGCTATCCCACGCCGTAGGGAAAAGGTTAATTGATTTAGAAAGTGAAAAAAAATTAATAATATCCCATTCACTCTTCAAATTGTATTTTTCTTTACTACAGCCCAAAAAATTGAAACAATTGTTTATTAATTCACGACTACTTACTTCTGCGGCAGCAGGTGTGTCGCTGACTAATTTATTTCACTTTTTTTGTTTTGAAACAGCACTAAATATTTTACCATTATCATTGAGTACTCGCTTCTGCCTTTAAGCCTTCAGCAGCCGAGCCAATTTTATTAACACGGCAGGCACGCGTGCCACAAATTGCAACGTCTCTCTCAACCTTGATTATTCCTTTTGTAATAATTTTTTTTTTTCATATTCAAAAAAAATAATTCTGCGTTTTATGACAAGATACAAAATGTTGATAATATTGAGATATAATTATAATTAAAGGCCAAAGAATGCTGATACAATCGCCTTATTTCAAAACTGTCCTGTTGATTGGACAACTCACGAATGGATTCCTATTATGTTTAAAAAGTAAACAAACAATGAGAGAGTCCATCTTCGTGATACCGTGTCATCGATGCACATTGGATCCACTACATCAACTATATATGTATGTATGTATGTATATATGTATATATATATATATATATATATATATATATATATATATATATATATATATATATATACATATATATATATTATATATATATATACATGCATATATATATATATATATATATATATATATATATATATATATATATATATATATATACATGCATATATATATATATATATATATATATATATAATTATATATATATATATACAAATGTGCTTTGGAGAAAACATTAAATTTTCGTGGTGAAAGATACTAATATTTTAAGAAGTTTGACGTATCATTTGTTTACGGTTATCGTTAAAACATGCAAATATAGGATTGTCTTTCGTGGATGTCATTTTGTTCAGCTGATTATATTCTAATCAATTGTATCTAGAAGCAAAATGCACTTCGCAGTATTTCGCTGTAGTGAATAATTTTACACGACTGATTATTTGCTTTAATTTAATTTTAATTTCCTTCGTCTTATTGCATGTTCACCTTTCAAAGCTTTCTAATGTAAAATATTTAAATTTTTTACTTCGCATCATATCAATTTTAATATCGATAATGACCCTCAGTGTATATGAGAAAAATTTTTAATTTGAAATTCAAGTATGGCCGTAAAAATGTCAGGTGTAATGCATACTTCATTTTAGCGTTGATTACATTTAAAAATCCACTGGGAAAGGAAAGATATATAAATAATCTTAACTGCCTGCTTATTTTTCTTGACATCTGATATTTTACATACTTGTCAACAACAAAAAAAAGAAAGATTGAATAAAAGAAAATTACTGAGTGTTTTTTATAATCAACTCTAGAGAAAATGATATCCTCTGATAATTCCTTCATTTCAATTTTAAATGTATACCAGAAAAAAAAAGGTAACAGTTTCCGTTAATGGCGCTGTCTAGATGTTTTATTTTAATTTCTGGAGGATTAATGGAAAAACTACTTTTCTAAAACCATTTAATAGACTTTTACACGAATTAGAATATATTACCATTAAGTATCTAAATATAATTTTTATCAAGATTAACTTCCGCCTCAGCGCAACGTTGAAATTTTCCAAACGTAGATCTGTTTCTCGAGAGACTGGAGATTATGAGAGAATTGTTAAAAGAAACGGCACGAATTTTATTTAAACCGAAAAGGAAAAAAATGAAAAAAGCATGTGCTAATATTAATTAACGACAGATTTTTTTTAAATATCACAGGTGGCTGTTTCACAAGCGATAATTTTATGCCGAATACAATGAAGGTATAATATTTATAATATTAAACATTCCTATACATATATTATAATTATTAACATAAAACGAATAAAAGGGAAAATGAAAGATTATGTATGTATATATATATACATACATTCTGTGGCTAGTTACAAGAAGTGTCACAGTCTGTTTTCTCCAAGATAACTTTGTTTGCTTTTGTGTCTTTAAAAAAATATTATTTTCAATGTAAGAAGTACCCAAGTCTGTACAATGGTTTAGAAAACACTTCAAAATCATCGCACAGATTTAGGTACTTCTTACATTATAGTATATATATACTTATTTATTTATTTATTTATTTATGTATAGGTTTTTTTTAGGGGTGGCCGTCGAATAGGGCTAGGCGGCTTGAGAAGTTTCAGTGTATTACTTTTTCAAGGGCACATGAAAGTAAAATAAATTATAATGCCGAAAGAATTTAAAATTTCTTTGGAATATCATAAGAATTTTTCTTATCACTAAGATGTTCAATGATACATTGGAATCAACAAGTAATTTATCTACGTGATTTCCAACCGATAATTGTAATAATATATTTAAGTAAATACAGGCGTCAATGCAAATTTTCTATTTAAACAAACATTTAATAAACGACCTCTTCAGTTTTATTCCATTCACGTGCAACTAAACAAAGATTATGGAACCGTGGACAATTTTATAATATTGAGATTAGTCTAATATTTATGTCGATGGCAATGAAAGATACTGTGAGAAATTTGTTGAACAAATTCGTTAATTCTTTTTAACGCTCAATTTTATAAAAATTTAGAGACCTGGTGTTTTCAATTATAGTAAGAGATAGTTTTCATTATAATTAAGTGAAAATACATTTTTAATCGCAATTCAAGCAACTAACGCAGAGATAAGTCCGTCATCGAAATAATTACATTTTATACAGCTTTAATAGTTGCAGGAACAATCGAAAAACACGGATAACCTGAATTCTATTCAATTTTATAGTATTTTCGAAATATAACTCAACTTTTGCTGTTCTGTTTTATGAATTGAATTTATGATACAATATTTTTCTTTACTGAATATTTGATATGTTTTTTGATGTCACTACGAATTTTCCTAACATGATACGATGTCAGTATATTATAATCCCTGAAAATTAATGAAGTGTTGCTTTAGTATATTACCGCATCCTTTATCAAATGAAATCTTTTATTATAATATTTATGTTGGAAAAAATTTGCATTAAGTTTTTTTTATAAATTAATTAGGTATCATTTTGAATAAATTTTTTTTTTTTAAATTTCTGCACTGATAAACCTCAAACCGGATAATCCGCTCTCGGATAATCGAAAACACTGGACAATCGACGGATAATCGAAAGCATTGGTTGAAAATAAAATATGTATTCAGTTTAGAAATATAAAAGTTATTCTTACCATACTAAAGTCTTACACCAATCGGAAAAAAACAATTCGTCAACAAATACAAATCATACTTGGCTAATTAGTAAAGACCATTTAGTAAAACAAACATGTTTTTTTTTTACGTAAAAATAGAAATTTAATTAGACATAAGTGCACGGATACTGAAGAGCTAATATCAGATTGTGTGCATTTATTCAGATTTGAGCCAAAGAAATCTTATTAAGAAATAAAGCAGGACAAAAGTATATTTTTTGAGATGTTTAACGACTACAAAATTATGTAGATAAAAACTGAGATAAATTTCATGCCTATATACATACAAACAAACACACACACACACACACACACATATATATATATATATATAATATATGTATATATATATATATATATATATATATATATATATATGTATATATATATATATATATACATACATATATACATATACATATACATATACATATACATATACATATAAATATATATACACCTATGGACAAAAAAATTAGCCCACCAAGAAGGAGTCGTCAAAATTAAACGAACTTTTACATACGTAATGACTATTTTGATATAAGTAAATGATAAAAAAAATCAAAGAAAAAGGATAATTTATTTCAGAGAAAAAGGCAAAAGAACGGAGGAATTAATTCTCCGTTGGACCCCCTCTAGCGCGAAAGCACGATGCGATACGATCGGGCATTGAGTCATACAAGATCTGTATGATGTCTTGAGACATTTCGTTCCATATTTGCAGTAACCTTGCCTCTAGTTCGTTCAAACTCGTGGGATGCCCAACTCGTCGTCCCAAATGATCCCAGATATGCTCGATTGAAGACAAATCTAGGGATCGGGCAGGCCAAGGAAGGGTAGTAACAGTGCGGAGACAGTCTTGTGACACCCTTGCCGTATGAGGCCGAGCATTGTCTTGTTGAAAAATGGCTCCTGGGAGCCGTTGCATGAGTGGCAACACATGTGGTTGCAGGATTTCATGAACATACCGTTGAGCTGTGGACGCTGAGGTGCCACGGAACAATACTAGGGGTGACCGTGTATTGTAGGCAATGGCACCCCATACCATCACACCAGCTGTGGGAGCGATGTGTCGCTGTACAGCAAAGGCAGGATTGAAGCGTTCACCACGGGCTCTCCACACAAGAACACGATTGTCGTCACTGCCGAGATTGAATCTGGATTCGTCGCTAAAGACGACCTGGTTCCATTCCGCTGCAGTCCAGTTTCCTCGTGCGCGGCAAAACTCCAAACGGAGGCATCGATGGCTGGGCGTCAAGGGCAACACAGGTAATTGGCACCGCGATACCAACTGTGCTTCGTATGGTTTGAGAAGATACAGAGGCCCCTAGTTGAGGTGCTACCTGTGCCTGGATGGCGGCCGATGAAGCAGTTGGCTGTACGCGTGCATTTCTTGCGATGTGGCGGTCTTCTCGACGACTGGTCTGTCGAGGGCGTCCTGAGCCTGGTCTTCGTGTACATGACATCTCTCGGGTCCACTGGTCCCAACACCTCCTCACAACAAAATCAGAGCGGCCTAATTGACGAGCTTCTCGCCTAGCTGACCACCCAGCTTCCATCATCCCGACGATCCTCCCCCACTCAAACTGCGACAACTGCTTATATTGTCTACGAACACTGCGTAATGGCATGTCTATCTCAGATCTTCCTTTGTAAATGATTCAGCACACTCAAACAAGCTTTAGTTACCTGTTTTATACTAAACAGAGTACAATGTTCAACGCCCTCTACCGGCTATACGTAATGTGCAATCACTCTGCATTTCTAATCATTTGCATATCTCCCCGACATGTACCTTCATTGCAAGTTTCGTTACGATCCCACAATTATTTCTTGGTGCGCTAATTTTTTTGTCCATGAGTGTATATATATATATATATATATATATATATATATATATATATATATATATATATATATATATATATATATATATATATATATA
>OU015500.1:146984476-147046325 GCA_907164885.2 Dolomedes plantarius | reverse complement strand
ATATATATATATATATATATATATATATATATATATATATATATATGAGGAGGCCATGTCCGTTTCCTTCTTCTAATTTCATACTTTCCGAAGAAACGCGCGTCTCCCCTTTCCACAAATCTGTATTCGTAATGCATATAATTAAATAAATGTTTAGGATAAACTGTGCCTTTTTCTGCATTCTTCAATATTTTACTATGTGTATTACGTATCACACACATACATATTTTATATATATATGTGTGTGTGTGTGTGTGTGCATATATATATATATATATATATATATATATATATATATATATATATATATATATATATATATATATATATATATATATATATATATAGTCCATTCCTGCCTTTCGGACCACTTCGGGACGCCTTCATTTTAGTCCTAATTAACGCGTTCATGTTGGTCCTAACCGGCTGGTCGGATTAAAGGAACATGTCCTATGTTACAAGACGTGATTCGGTTCGAATAACCGGTGGTTAAATTAACCGGAATCGACTGTGTATATATATATATATATATAGTATATATAGATAGATAGATGGATATATAGATAAAATTGATTTCAGCCTTGGTTGAAATGGTGTATGATATTGACTTTACGACTTCTTATATTTCATTTAAAGTTGTGGATGATAAATTTACAAAGTTTTCAGACGAAAGTTGTGCTGTATAATAGAGCATATCATTAAGTTTAAAGTTCTTTATTCGCATGGCAATTTGTAATTAATCACGATACGGAATGACTAGATAATAGATGTCAGGAAATTAATCCGGAGAAACTTCGCTGCGTCTAAATTTCTCTTTAACAACTCTTTCACTCGAAATTTCCGTCCGGATACAATAAGAAATCCATCATCGAGATTTTATTTCTTTCCATTCCAGTTTCGGAGGCCCACTCCCTTTCCAGGTCTAAGGCGTCCGAACAATCATCGTCAAATATTCTTTTTGGAAACTCTCGAGTAACGCAGCAAGTTCTGTAAAGGTTTATTTCATACAATGTTGAGATAATTATTTTGTGATAATTATAAAAATGCTTTCAAAACTTATCCGAGCGCATAACATCAGACATGGTTGCGTTTTGCCTTAGTCAAATTAAAATTTGAGTAGACAATAAGTAATTAGTTTGATGTACACAATCAGCGTATTTTTTATGCACTTTATTTAAATATTTCGATACAATGTGATTTTGCTATATCGGGGTAGAGATAAAAGTACAGTTTGAATTTGTGATTGAAATTACTTCTATTTTATGACAACCTGTTATGCCATAACCAGTAGCAAATTTGGTAGGTTTTCTTGGAGGCAAAACTAATTATTTCGTAGATATATTGTACTCACTGTTATTTCTTATTTGCAAAGCTTCAAAATCTTTTGATTAGAATTAAAGTTACGGGAAACATATAATGGAATGCATTTTTTTCCATTCCTTCTTCGATCGAGGAAACAAATGAAAGTCAGATACAACGAGATCAACCCCTTATTCTAGGATAGAACACTGAAAAGTTTCCCCAACCCCCCAAATCGTCAACTTTCTCTTGCCAGGTCATCATAGACCATAAACGAAATACCATTTTCATTGTATCGAAAATGTAACAATTCTACACTGTAGATCCTTGAACTGGTGAAAAGGCAATTTCTGTAGACAGATAATATTTATAACGTGATATAAACATTTACCTGTAGAAAGTAACTGCTTATTCACCCACAGAGCAAAACTATTAATGTCAGCTGTCCTATCTGAACAGAAGGAAATAAATTATGCAACTGCATATGTATATTATAATGTAGGGAATAAAACTAAATTGACAGTTATGTTTGATGATGTTCCAAGCTTGCGCCCGTCGTAACCCTATAGAAAGGCAATAACTCAACGATGAATCTTTGGGTTATTGCATACTAACAGACTATTTTATGTGGATATTCTATAGCATAGTAAAGTTAGAGCATAAGATGTATGTAACAAGAAAGATAATTCTATATAGTCTTTTTTTCACATAAAAATAATTATACATGTTCATGATATATCATGACGAATTATAAGTTAAGTGTGTGAATAAAATTGAACTGAGAGTGTGCACGGATATAAGTTGAAAATAGATAGTGGTAGAATATTTAGTTTCATAAGCAATTATATATATATATATATATATATATATATATATATATATATATATATATATATATATATATATATATATATATATATATATATATATGTGTGTGTGTAATAACACGGGCGCGGGCCGACGAAGGAACGGCTGAGTGGCATAGTTTTGAGTAATGGTTCATCTTGTCGTCCGGCCGTGCATCACAAATAATTAGGTCCCTTCCCGCATTTCATCTCCACCCTCGGACACAAATCAAAACACAACTTTCACGACTACGTGTTTATTGAGATCACCGACCGATCCGTCGGTATGGGTGCATAAAGTGAAAATACAGGATTCCGTCCTACTTCCGGGTAACAAGCATTATATAAACTTCAGTCCATCACGTGATTAAAGGGTGTGTCTTAATAGCTGATTGGTTTAAAGTTGTTGTCGATGTGCAGAACTGATTTAAACTTGTACTGACGCCGCGCCGCGTCCTTTTAGTTAAAAAAGACAGTCATCTTGAATGATTTTGCCGAAGGCTGTAATAATGGAATTTAACGCGAATGCCCAAAGGGAATTAAATGTTTTAAGGGATTAAAAAAGGGGTATGTAATTTTGAATAGTAAAGTGAGGAATTAATATTTTTTAAATGTTAAGAGTGTTGAATTAAGAAATTACTAGTTTTTTAATATTATATATATATATATATATATATATATATATATATATATATATATATATATATATATATATATACATAAACCCGGTGGCGTAGTGGTTAAAAGCGTCAAGCTGCCATCCCACGGGTCCAGGGTTCAACCCTGAGACTGGGTAAGGTCGACTCAGCCTTTCATCCCTTCAGTGGGTCGATAAAATGAGGACCAAGCATACTTGGGAACTAAACTCTGCTGGGAACTAAACTCTGGGTCCCACGTCAGGTTGACCACCTGACTGAGACATAAGCTGTATGGCACCCCAAGCCCACGGTTACGAAAGCGGAGATCGGTACCGCCGGCCCTGGTCCACATCGGACTGTTGCGCCGTGAGCTTTTTATATATATATATATATATATATATATATATATATATATATATATATATATATGTGTGTGTGTGTGTGTGTGTGTGTGTAATATACTGGACCAGAGAAGGAGATGAGCAGACTGATGTCCAGCACATCACAAGGGATGATGATGAGTCGTGGCTCGAATAAACGACGCGGCAAGTTACGGCATTACATTTTATTAGACGGATAATACGTCTTCCCAAGACAGTTACAAAATCCGAATACCGTATATGTATGGTGATCGGTATGTTATCGGTTTTTATATAAACTTTGTCATGTGATCATGATAGCGATTAGCGATTTGCTGATGTCTACAAGTCACGTGGTGTTTTATGTAATCTGCGCAAAGCCTAATGAAATCTCGAATGACGCTGCGCAGGTTTGAAAAAGGAAGCCATTTAATTTTTCACCCGAGGGCTTTTTAGGACTTAGAATTGAAAGCGAAAATTCGTACGCCCAAGGGAATTTAGAATAATTTTAGAATTTAAAATGGTATGGGGTTTTAATGTTATATATATATATATATATATATATATATATATATATATATATATATATATAAATCATTTTTTGACCCTTAATGAATATTAGACAATATCAGCAGTTAGTTATTATGTCGCGAAATTAATCTACAAGTTTAATTTTCCCCGAACAGTCGTAAATCTATATTTTCCTAACCCATTTACGAGAAGAGTCTGCTAACTTCTTGTTTTGCAAAAAGATAACCATAGCGCCCAAAACTAACTCTCCAAACTTCGTTTTAATTCTTTAACAAATTTAAAGCTCAAAACTTTTTATTGGCACGAAAGGACCATTGAAATGTTCGGCTTACACAGAGCTGCCACAAATAGCATTGGGTAGACCAAAAATTTATTTCGATTAAGTTAAAATTTGTCATTTTTTTATTTACACCTATACGGTGTAAATAACTAACAACGTGTTCCCAATTTTCTTCATCTGCGTTGTGTGATCTTTGAGGAAACTTCATAATTCCGTATTCCCAAAACCTACTCTACACAAATCTTTTTCACATTTTAGTTGCGTTCTAACCATTCTATAAGTAATAAACTTAATAGGCAAATATGTTTATAATTTTCTTCTATATTCAATATTAAAATGGCTACACAAAAAAATACACAATTTTTGCTTTCAATGCAACTTAATATGACAGCATTCCCAAAACAATCTTACAAATATAGTAATCCCAAACAATCTTACAAAATTAGTTGCGAGATTAGAATAAACGGAGCCACAGGAGCAAACGCCACATGGCGAATGTCGAGGCTCCAACGACCATTGTCCCTCTTAGTCCGGACCATCTCCCGGTTTCCAGCCTGACTGCGTGGAAGTGGTGACAAGCCGAAGTTACACAGGTGCGAGTTAGTTTAGGACAAACGGAGCAACAGGAGCAAACGCCACAGGGCGAATGTCGAGGCTCCAACGTCCATTGTCACTCTCAGTCTGGGCTATCTCCTGGTTCCCAACCGGACTGCGTGGAAGTGGTGACAAGTCGAAGTTACACAGGTGCGAGTTAGTTTAGGACAAACGGAGCAGCAGGAGCTAACGCCACATGGTGAATGTCGAGGCTCCAACGACCATTGACACTCTCAGTCTGGGCTATCTCCTGGTTCCAGGCCGAACTGCGTGGAAGTGGTGACAGGTCGAAGTTACACAGGTGCGAGTTAATTTAGGACAAAACGGAGCAACAGGAGCTAACGCCACATTTCGAAAGTCAAGGGCCCATTGTCCATTGTCACCTTTAGCCAAGGCCATATCCCGGTTACCAGACGGACAGCGTGGAAGTGGTGACAAGCCGAAGTGACACAGGTGCGAGTTAGTTTAGGACAAACGGAGCAACAGGAGCAAACGCCACGTGGTGAATGTCGAGGCTCCAACAACCTTTGTCACTCTCAGTCTGGGCTATCTCTTGGTTCCCAGCCGGACTGCGTGGAAGTGGTGACAAGTCGAAGTTACACAGGTGCGAGTTAATTTAGGACAAAACGGAGCAACAGGAGCTAACGCCACATGGCGAAAGTCAAGGGCGCAATTTCCATTGTCACGTTTAGCCAAGGCCATATACCGGTTACCAGACGAACTGCGTGAAAGTGGTGACAAGCCGAAGTGACAAAGGTGCGAGTTAGTTTAGGACAAACGGAGCAACTGGAGCAAACGCCACGTGGTGAATGTCGAGGCTCCAACAACCATTGTCACTCTCTGTCTGGGCTATCTCTTGGTTCCCAGCCGGACTGCGTGGATGTGCTGACAAAGCGAAGTTACACAGGTGCGAGATAATTTAGGACAAAACGGAGCAACAGGAGCAAACGCCACGTGGTGAATGTCGAGGCTCCAACGACCATTGTCACTCTCAGTGTGGGCTATCTCCTGGTTCCCAGCCGGACTGCGTGGAAGTGGTGACAAGTCGAAGTTACACATTTGCGAGTTAATTTAGGACAAAACGGAGCAATAGGAGCTAACGCCACATGGCGAAAGTCAAGGGCCCAACGTCCATTGTCACCTTTAGCGAAGGCCATATCCCGGTTACCAGGCGGACTGCGTGGAAGTGGTGACAAGTCGAAGTTACACAGGTGCGAGTTAGTTTAGGACAAAACGGAGGAACAGGAGCTAACGCCACATGGTGAATGTCGAGGCTCATACAACCATTGTCACTCTCAGTCTGGGCTATCTCTTGGTTCCCAGCCGGACTGCGTCTATGTGGTGAGAAGTCGAAGTTACACAGGTGCGAGTTAATTTAGGACAAAACGGAGCAACAGGAGCTAACGCCAAATGGCGAATGTCGAGGCTCCAACGTCCATTGTCACTCTTAGTCCGGGCTATCTCCTGGTTCCCAGCCGGACTGCGTGGAAGTGGTGACAAGTCGAAGTTACACAGGTGCGAGTTAATTTAGGACAAAACGGAGCAACAGGAGCTAACGCCACATTTCGAAAGTCAATTGCCCATTGTCCATTGTCACCTTTAGCCAAGGCCATATCCCGGTTACCAGACGGACAGCGTGGAAGTGGTGACAAGCCGAAGTGACACAGGTGCGAGTTAGTTTAGGACAAACGGAGCAACAGGAGCAAACGCCACGTGGTGAATGTCGAGGCTCCAACAACCTTTGTCACTCTCTGTCTGAGCTATCTCTTGGTTCCCAGCCGGACTGCGTGGAAGTGGTGACAAGTCGAAGTTACACAGGTGCGAGTTAATTTAGGACAAAACGGAGTAACAGGAGCTAACGCCATATGGCGAATGTCGAGGCTCAAACGTCCATTGTCACTCTTAGTCCGGGCCATCTCCTGGTTTCCAGCCGGACTGCGTGGAAGTGGTGACAAGTCGAAGTTACACAGGTGCGAGTTAGTTGAGGACAAACGGAACAACAGGAGCAAACGCCACATATCGAATGTCGAGGCTCCAACGTCCATTGTCACTCTTAGTCCGGGTCATCTCCTGGTTTCCAGCCGGACTGCGTGGAAGTGGTGACAAGTCGAAGTTACACAGGTGCGAGTTAATTTAGGACAAAACGGAGCAACAGGAGCTAAAGCCGCATGGCGAAAGTCAAGGGCCCAACGTCCATTGTCACCTTTAGCCAAGGCCATATCCCGGTTACCAGGCGGACTGCGTGGAAGTGGTGACAAGTCGAAGTTACACAGGTGCGAGTTAATTTAGGACAAAACGGAGCAACAGGAGCTAACGCCACATGGCGAAAGTCAAGGGCGCAACGTCCATTGTCACGTTTAGCCAAGGCCATATCCCGGTTACCAGACGGACTGCGTGAAAGTGGTGACAAGCCGAAGTGACAAAGGTGCGAGTTAGTTTAGGACAAACGGAGCAACTGGAGCAACCACGTGGTGAATGTCGAGGCTCCAACAACCATTGTCACTCTCTGTCTGGGCTATCTCTTGGTTCCCAGCCGGACTGCGTGGATGTGCTGACAAGTCGAAGTTACACAGGTGCGAGTTAATTTAGGACAAAACGGAGCAACAGGAGCTAACGCCACATGGCGAAAGTCAAGGGCGCAATTTCCATTGTCACGTTTAGCCAAGGCCATATACCGGTTACCAGACGAACTGCGTGAAAGTGGTGACAAGCCGAAGTGACAAAGGTGCGAGTTAGTTTAGGACAAACGGAGCAACTGGAGCAAACGCCACGTGGTGAATGTCGAGGCTCCAACAACCATTGTCACTCTCTGTCTGGGCTATCTCTTGGTTCCCAGCCGGACTGCGTGGATGTGCTGACAAAGCGAAGTTACACAGGTGCGAGATAATTTAGGACAAAACGGAGCAACAGGAGCAAACGCCACGTGGTGAATGTCGAGGCTCCAACGACCATTGTCACTCTCAGTGTGGGCTATCTCCTGGTTCCCAGCCGGACTGCGTGGAAGTGGTGACAAGTCGAAGTTACACATTTGCGAGTTAATTTAGGACAAAACGGAGCAATAGGAGCTAACGCCACATGGCGAAAGTCAAGGGCCCAACGTCCATTGTCACCTTTAGCGAAGGCCATATCCCGGTTACCAGGCGGACTGCGTGGAAGTGGTGACAAGTCGAAGTTACACAGGTGCGAGTTAGTTTAGGACAAAACGGAGGAACAGGAGCTAACGCCACATGGTGAATGTCGAGGCTCATACAACCATTGTCACTCTCAGTCTGGGCTATCTCTTGGTTCCCAGCCGGACTGCGTCTATGTGGTGAGAAGTCGAAGTTACACAGGTGCGAGTTAATTTAGGACAAAACGGAGCAACAGGAGCTAACGCCAAATGGCGAATGTCGAGGCTCCAACGTCCATTGTCACTCTTAGTCCGGGCTATCTCCTGGTTCCCAGCCGGACTGCGTGGAAGTGGTGACAAGTCGAAGTTACACAGGTGCGAGTTAATTTAGGACAAAACGGAGCAACAGGAGCTAACGCCACATTTCGAAAGTCAATTGCCCATTGTCCATTGTCACCTTTAGCCAAGGCCATATCCCGGTTACCAGACGGACAGCGTGGAAGTGGTGACAAGCCGAAGTGACACAGGTGCGAGTTAGTTTAGGACAAACGGAGCAACAGGAGCAAACGCCACGTGGTGAATGTCGAGGCTCCAACAACCTTTGTCACTCTCTGTCTGAGCTATCTCTTGGTTCCCAGCCGGACTGCGTGGAAGTGGTGACAAGTCGAAGTTACACAGGTGCGAGTTAATTTAGGACAAAACGGAGTAACAGGAGCTAACGCCATATGGCGAATGTCGAGGCTCAAACGTCCATTGTCACTCTTAGTCCGGGCCATCTCCTGGTTTCCAGCCGGACTGCGTGGAAGTGGTGACAAGTCGAAGTTACACAGGTGCGAGTTAGTTGAGGACAAACGGAACAACAGGAGCAAACGCCACATGGCGAATGTCGAGGCTCCAACGTCCATTGTCACTCTTAGTCCGGGTCATCTCCTGGTTTCCAGCCGGACTGCGTGGAAGTGGTGACAAGTCGAAGTTACACAGGTGCGAGTTAATTTAGGACAAAACGGAGCAACAGGAGCTAAAGCCGCATGGCGAAAGTCAAGGGCCCAACGTCCATTGTCACCTTTAGCCAAGGCCATATCCCGGTTACCAGGCGGACTGCGTGGAAGTGGTGACAAGTCGAAGTTACACAGGTGCGAGTTAATTTAGGACAAAACGGAGCAACAGGAGCTAACGCCACATGGCGAAAGTCAAGGGCGCAACGTCCATTGTCACGTTTAGACAAGGCCATATCCCGGTTACCAGACGGACTGCGTGAAAGTGGTGACAAGCCGAAGTGACAAAGGTGCGAGTTAGTTTAGGACAAACGGAGCAACTGGAGCAACCACGTGGTGAATGTCGAGGCTCCAACAACCATTGTCACTCTCTGTCTGGGCTATCTCTTGGTTCCCAGCCGGACTGCGTGGATGTGCTGACAAGTCGAAGTTACACAGGTGCGAGTTAATTTAGGACAAAACGGAGCAACAGGAGCTAACGCCACATGGTGAATGTCGAGGCTCCAACAACCATTGTCACTCTCTGTCTGGGCTATCTCTTGGTTCCCAGCCGGACTGCGTGGATGTGCTGACAAGTCGAAGTTACACAGGTGCGAGTTAATTTAGGACAAAACGGAGCAACAGGAGCTAACGCCACATGGTGAATGTCGAGGCTCCAACTACCATTGTCACTCTCAGTCTGGGCTATCTCCTGGCTCCCAGCCTAACGGCGTGTAACTAGTAACAAGCTGAAGTTACACAGGTTCGAGTTAGTTTAGGACAAACGGAGCAACAGGAGCTAACGCCAAATGGTGAATGTCGAGGCTCCAACGTCCATTGTCACTCTTAGTCCGGACCATCTCCTGGTTTCCAGCCGGACTGCATGGAAGTGGTGACAAGTCGAAGTTACACAGGTGCGAGTTAGTTTAGGACAAACGGAGCAACAGGAGCAAACGCCACATGGCGAATGTTGAAGTTCCTACGTCCATTGTCACTCTTAGTCCGGACCATCTCCTGGTTTCCAACCGGAATGCGTGGAAGTGGTGACAAGTCGAAGTTACACAGGTGCGAGTTAATTTAGGGCAAAACGGAGCAACAGGAGCTAACGCCACATGGCGAATGTCGAGGCTCCAACGTCCATTGTCACTCTTAGTCCGGGCCATCTCCTGGTTTCCAGCCGGACTGCGTGAAAGTGGTGACAAGTCGAAGTTACACAGGTGCGAGTTAGTTTAGGACAAACGGAACAACAGGAGCTAACGCCACATGGTGAATGTCGAGACTCCAACGACCATTGTCACTCTCAGTCTGGGCTATCTCCTGGTTCCCAGCCGGGCGGCGTGTAACTGGTAACAAGCTGAAGTTACACAGGTGCGAGTTAGTTTAGGACAAACGGAGCAACAGGAGCTAACGCCACATGGTGAATGTCGAGGCTCCAACGTCCATTGTCACTCTTAGTCTGGGCCATCTCCTGGTTTCCAGCCGGAATGCGTGGAAGTGGTGACAAGTCGAAGTTACACAAGTGCGAGTTAATTTAGGACAAACGGAGCAACAGGAGCTAACGCCACATGGTGAATGTCGAGGCTCCAACGACCATTGTCACTCTCAGTCTGGGCTATCTCCTGGTTCCCAGCCGGGCGGCGTGTAACTGGTAACAAGCTGAAGTTACACAGGTGCGAGTTAGTTTAGGACAAACGGAGCAACAGGAGCTAACGCCACATGGTGAATGTCGAGGCTCCAACGTCCATTGTCACTCTTAGTCTGGGCCATCTCCTGGTTTCCAGCCGGAATGCGTGGAAGTGGTGACAAGTCGAAGTTACACAAGTGCGAGTTAATTTAGGACAAAACGGAGCAACAGGAGCTAACGCCACATGGCGAAAGTCAAGGGCCCAACGTCCATTGTCACATTTAGCCAAGACCATATCCTGGTTACCAGGCGGACTGCGTGGAAGTGGTGACAAGTCGAAGTTACACAGGTGCGAGTTACTTTAGGACAAACGGAGCAACAGGAGCTAACGCCACATGGTGAATATCGAGGCTCCAACGGCCATTGTCACAGAGTTAGTCCGGACTATCTCCTGGTTTCCAGCCGGACAGCGTGGAAGTGGTGACAAGTCGAAGTTACACAGGTGCGAGTTAATTTAGGACAAAACGGAGCAACAGGAGCTAACGCCACATGGCGAAAGTCAAGGGCCCATTGTACATTGTCACCTTTAGCCAAGGCCATATCCCGGTTACCAGACGGACGGCGTGGAAGTGGTGACAAGCCGAAGTGACAAAGGTGCGAGTTAGTTTAGGACAAACGGAGCAACAGGAGCAAACGTCACGTGGTGAATGTCGAGGCTCCAACAACCATTGTCACTCTCAGTCTGGGTCATCTCCTGGTTTCCAGCCGGACTGCGTGGAAGTGGTGACAAGTCGAAGTTACACAAGTGCGAGTTAATTTAGGACAAAACGGAGCAACAGGAGCTAACGCCACATGGCGAAAGTCAAGGGCCCAACGTCCATTGTCACCTTTAGCCAAGGCCATATCCTGGTTACCAGGCGGACTGCGTGGAAGTGGTGACAAGTCGAAGTTACACAGGTGCGAGTTAGTTTAGAACAAACGGAGCAAGAGGAGCTAACGCCGCATGGTGAATGTCGAGGCTCCAACGACCATTGTCACTCTCAGTCTGGGCTATCTCCTGGTTCCCAGCCGGACTGCGTGGAAGTAGTGACAAGTCGAAGTTACACAGGTGCGAGTTAATTTAGGACAAAACGGTGCAACAGGAGCTAACGCCACATGGCGAATGTCGAGGCTCCAACGTCCATTGTCACTCTTAGTCTGGGCCATCTCCTGGTTTCCAGCTGGAATGCGTGGAAGTGTTGACAAGTCGAAGTTACACAGGTGCGAGTTAATTTATTACAAAACGGTGCAACAGGAGCTAACGCCACATGGCGAATGTCGAGGCTCCAACGTCCATTGTCACTCTTAGTCTGGACCATCTCCTGGTTTCCAGCCGGAATGCGTGGAAGTGGTGACAAGTCGAAGTTACACAGGTGCGAGTTAGTTTATGACATACGGAGCAACAGGAGCAAACGCCACATGGCGAATGTCGAGGCTCCAACGTCCATTGTCACTCTTAGTCCGGGCCATCTCCTGGTTTCCAGACGGACTGCGTGGAAGTGGTGACAAGTCGAAGTTACACAGGTTCGAGTTAGTTTAGGACAAACGGAGCAACAGGAGCAAACGCCACGTGGTGAATGTCGAGGCTCCAACGACCATTGTCACTCTCAGTCTGGGCTATCTCCTGGTTCCCTGCCGGACTGCGTGGAAGTGGTGACAAGTCGAAGTTACACAGGTGCGAGTTAATTTAGGACAAAACGGTGCAACAGGAGCTAACGCCACATGGCGAATGTCGAGGCTCCAACGTCCATTGTCACTCTTAGTCTGGGCCATCTCCTGGTTTCCAGCCGGAATGCGTGGAAGTGGTGACAAGTCGAAGTTACACAGGTGCGAGTTAGTTTATGACAAACGGAGCAACAGGAGCAAACGCCACATGGCGAATGTCGAGGCTCCAACGTCCATTGTCACTCTTAGTCCGGGCCATCTCCTGGTTTCCAGCCGGACTGCGTGGAAGCGGTGACAAGTCGAAGTTACACAGGTTCGAGTTAGTTTAGGACAAACGGAGCAACAGGAGCAAACGCCACGTGGTGAATGTCGAGGCTCCAACGACCATTGTCACTCTCAGTCTGGGCTATCTCCTGGTTCCCTGCCGGACTGCTTGGAAGTGGTGACAAATCGAAGTTACACAGGTGCGAGTTAATTTAGGACAAAACGGTGCAACAGGAGCTAACGCCACATGGCGAATGTCGAGGCTCCAACGTCCATTGTCACTCTTAGTCTGGGCCATCTCCTGGTTTCCAGCCGGAATGCGTGGAAGTGGTGACAAGTCGAAGTTACACAGGTGCGAGTTAGTTTATGACAAACGGAGCAACAGGAGCAAACGCCACGTGGTGAATGTCGAGGCTCCAACAACCATTGTCACTCTCAGTCTGGGCTATCTCTTGGTTCTCATCCGGACTGCGTGGAAGTGGTGACAAGTCGAAGTTACACAGGTGCGAGTTAATTTAGGACAAAACGGAGCAACAGGAGCTAACGCCACATGGCGAAAGTCAAGGGCCCAACGTCCATTGTCTCCTTTATCCAAGGCCATATCCCGGTTACCAGACGGACTGCGTGGAAGTCGTGACAAGCCGAAGTGACACAGGTGCGAGTTAGTTTAGGACAAACGGAGCAACAGGAGCAAACGCCACGTGGTGAATGTCGAGGCTCTAACGTCCATTGTCACCCTTAGCCAAGGCCATATCCCGGTTACCAACCGGACTGCGTGGAATGAGTGAGATGCTGAAGCCTTGATGGTGGTACAGTGACTCCCGCAGAGGATCCACTCCCCCAGGAGATTCACAGTCGGTCCGTTACAAGACACCTTGGTCCTCACAACAGACCTCGGCGCGCTGGAGCAAGAGTCAAGAACGGACAGTCCCGAACGGTCAGTCCATACAACAAGTGTTAAACTGAAGACCAGCGCTGTGTAGCAAGAGCCTTCAAACTCAGACGAAGGTTGATTTCACCCTGTTCGGTGTTTTTTCTTATGGGCATGGGCGCCGGACGGACAGTACAGATCTGCCGACTAATTTGGGTAATCCAGGGCCCCTAACAAAATTACAACTAAAACATATTACAAAAATGCCGAACGAACATTTTAGCCAATCAAATATATAATCTTACTTAATGGAATCTTCAGATGCAAAGAAATTTTATTTAATTACATGATGTAAATTCCTAAGCTTCATTAAAAATCTAATTTTTACGTGTAATTCGGTTATAATGAATATAAAATGTAAATACGAGCAGTGCTCCATAATAGTATATTTATACGAACTAGTCCGAAATATTCCTAGACAGCATTATGTTTCCTTTTATGTATTTCATCGCATAAAAAATAAAATAAATAGAAGTTTCTTCCATACGTGAGCATATGTTAAATAAACTATCGTCTTTGAAAACACTTAATAATCAAAAGTTTCTTTAAACATAACACTGCAACATAAAGTAATAAAATACTTCAATAGCTTTTGCAGAATGTTTTGGGAAACTTGTAAAACTTTGAAATACTTAAGGGCACAAACAGATATCCAATAATTAAAATATTGAATCACCTCCTTGGGCGAACACAGATGCATTAAAAGTAATCGATGTTTATGCCTGTATTATGATAGGAAAATACAGTAGGATAAAGTAAATGCTTTTAACATGGTTTTAAAACCTTGTTAGAAATACTTTAAATCGAAATTAAAAACAAAAAATATTCATTAAGTTTCTCGTAGTAAATATATCTGACCAGCAAAATACAAACTTCATAGATATCAGTAAAACCATACCATCTTGAGACAGTCTCTCTCTTTCTGTGTGTATATATATATATATATATATATATATATATATATATATATATATATATATATATATATATTATATATATATATATATATATATATATATATATACAGTGGAATCTCGATCTATCGTTTTTCAAGGGACCGACTGAACTGAACGATAAATGGGGGAAAACAATAGATCCGGGAAAATAACAAAGCAATATGATCGCTCAAACTGAGAGAAATAAACGACACATACGGGAAAACGATGATTCCGAAAACGATCGATCGAGATTCCACTCTATGTGTGTGTGTGTGTGTGTGTGCGTGTGTTGCGTGTAAAAATTTCATTTTGTTTCCAAAAGTTAGATTTGATAGATGTTTGAGAGATAACTTTGCCTAAAGTTAGCTTTGATAATGAGTCTGTACTTCTTATAGATGGAAGAGAAGTTGCTTCACTTGTTTGTTTTTTTCACTTCAGAATTATTGTTTGATAAATGTGCAATTAATAAAAGTAATTATGTTATAAAATAATTATGTAATGATGTTATTATAGGTACTAACTTAATAAAGCAGTTAGATACTTCAATAACTGACAAAGGAAGAAATGTTATGCGAAAACGCAATTTTCTTCACTCAAACAAATTCAGAGTAAGCTCTGCAACTATCGATTTGTACGGACGCATAAGAGAAAGATAAACTGATGAACAGAATTTCTCAGAAGACGGAACTATCATTTATTGCAACATAACGTGAAATAAAACAATAAGAAATACCGTAGACAAGTGTCAGCAGTTTTTGATCCAGATGCATCCGGGGAAGTCGTAAACCGTTGAGTTGCACAATTAATTTCTCACGCGCGGAGACAGAGGTGTTTATTTTTACGGTACCCCAAATCATTTCCTTCCTCGTGTAGAACTGAGTTAGCCAGTCCGATTAGGATAAAAAGTCGTGAGTATTTTTTTGCAGACTCCAAAAGCGTAGCAAGGGCGGAGGGGGGGGGGGGGGGGGCAAGGGGATCTATCATGCCCCGGGCGCCACTTGCAGAGGGGCGCCAATATAAGGTCTATATATTAAATTACTATATGTCTTTCGGGGGGGGGTGCCAATATAAGGTCTATATACTATATTACTATATCTTTTTCGGGGGGGGGTGCCAATATAAGGTCTATATACTATATAACTATATGTTTTTCGGGGGGGCGCCAATATAAGGTCTATATATTATATTTATATATGTTTTTCGGGGGAGGGGCGCCAATATAAGGTCTATATATTATATATGTTTTGCGGGGGGGGGCGCCAATATAAGGTCTATATATTATATATGTTTTGCGGGGGGGGGCGCCACAAAGGTATCGTGCCCCGGGCGCCAGTTATGCTCGCTACGCCACTGGCAGACTCAAACTGAGATAGACTTTGCTATTCCGATTTATGACGCCAGACTGGAAGTCAAGGTTAACCAGGGGGTTGAAAGTAATACAGCACAGATATGAGGAATATTATTTTGTCTGAGACAATAAATGGGAACAAACAAATTGGATGGAATTTATCTTAGTCATGTTTTGGATAATGAGAGAGAGAAAAAAGGATACGTTAACTGGGGGAACTTTGGCCCAACAAACCTTTTATAATCTGTATATACAAAACAGTTCCGTAACTGACTGACTCACTGACTGACTGATTGACTGACTGAAATACAACGGACACACCAAACCGCTGGACCTAATGGGCTGAAATTTTGCATGGCGATTCTTCTTATGGTGTAGGGGTGCACTAAGAAAGTTTTTTTGAAAAACTCTTTTTAGATTTTATAAAATTAAATTATTAAGCTGATTTGAACTTTTTTTTTATGTTTGCAATTAAAATAATAATTTTGGGGTTATAAAATTTGTATCATGAGAAAGACCATAAAAATTCCTTCAAAATGAAATCTTTTTCGAATCTTTACCTCTATTTTCCGATTTTTTAGTGAATTTTTAAAGATTCATTTTTAGAATTAAATTTATGAAATGCCATTCACGTGATTTCTCTTTCTGGTACTTTAAATAAATTTATCGTCACGTGCATAACAACTAAATAGACAAAAAAATTATTTTTTTTGTTGCGAATGTGGCAGAAGATTGGACATTATCCCCAAAAAATATTAAAATACAATAAAAGATATTATATTCCTCAAATTGTGCTATACTAACTGTACTATATTATTTAGTATGTCCTATTGCATTTAATTTTAATATTTTCTTCTATATTATTTCGTCTATAAAAATATCCCTTACGATTTTTATATAAATATTTTTTTTATTTTTTTTACATCAATTGTATATATGGTCTTCGTATTTATGATAAATATATATACAGTGGAATCTCGATCGATCGTTTTCGGATCCATCGTTTTACCGTATGTGTCGTTCATTTTATCCAGTCCCAATGATCGTATTGCTTTGTTATGTTTCCGCATCTATCGTTTTCCCGCATTTATCGTTCATTTCAATCGGTATATATATATATATATATATATATATTGGCATTAATTGCATACATTGACCGTTGTATTTAATTTGAATGTACTCCGTAGCGAAGTGCGGGTTTTCAGCTAGTATACCTATATACTTATTATACCTATTATATTTTACCCTTACATCGGCTCATCCGTCTTTATACTATTCCCCAGCTCATTGATCTCACAGACCGCCAGTCTATAAAATTAGGATATTTTCCTATTTTTACAATTTTTTCGCAGTTATAAGTCATTAATGTAAAACTACTGCCACCTCTCATTCTTGAAAGGGTAAATAAAAAATAGATTATTCAACAGAAATTTTCAGAATCCGATTCCTCAATCTGTGATAGTGCGAAAGAAACAAAATGCCTGGTTCATTGTGAAACAGGAGGAATTCTTCCGGCCATGCTAGCTACCACAATAAAACAAAGATCTTTGAAATAGAATGCATGCAGACTGACAGATAATTAATACGTTTTAAGGCTTATTGGTCGTACAGACAGGCAAAAATTTAAATTAGTTCAAGGCTCATCGGTCCAAAAGACCGATTATGTTTTACAAAGATTAAATTTATCGACAAAATAAGAGCGGGCGAATATCTCCGATGTGTTGTACTCGAAGGTCAGGACCCGACTCAAGAACTCACATTCTTTCAACAGTCTGATCACCCCCACTCCATCCTTCAGAACAGGTGCAACAGCGGTCTCCAAAACCGATGAGCCGACGTGAGTGTTAACCCACCTATTGGTCCTTGCAATAAATCAGTAATAATCACTCTCCTTTATCTAGATACAGCGCATGTAATATTTTTTCGCTCATTGGCCAAGTTTACTCGCAAAGACTAAAGTTACCCCAGTTGACAGAATTCAACTTATTAGTGAATATGAACTGCACTACAAAAATACAGTGGAATCTCGATCTATCGATTTTCAAGGGACCGATTGAAATGAACGATAAATGCGGGAAAACGATTGATACAGAAACATAACAAAGCAATACGATCTTTGGGACTGGATAAAATAAACGACACATACGGAAAAACGATGGATCCGAAAACGATCGATCGAGATTCCACTGTACTAGAGATTTTGAAAATGTCTATAAATGTATTTAATAAAATATAAATTTATTTAATAAAATTTATTCAATAAATGTATTTTATAAAATTTATTTAATAAAGTCTAAAAATTTATTTAATAAAATCTGATTTAACAAAATAAGATTGGCCTATTCGGACAAAAAAGAATCGTCGAACATTAAATTCTAGAGTGGGGAAAAGAGGGTGTAATACGACAATATTCGTCGAATTGTGCACCCCCAAATCGTGCTGTATAGAACCGTCTATATATAGCACGATGGATATTATCGACTCTGCGTAGATTACAGAACACAAAAAAGTAAACAAAAGAATAATTCGAGAAGTTTTACGTTGAACAACTAATCACGGAAGAATTATGTATTACAATATTCCATGCTTAATTTTGTCTGAAATTGGACAGTTATGGGTTTGACTTGCTGGGGTTGGTAAAGAGTGTTTTGGTTGAGTTCCGTCATTAAAAGTACCAGTTGTAGCCGCCTGGAATCGGATTCAAACTTTAGATTCCGGTGTGTTTACCTATGGTGCAGTAAATCATGGGTGGGCAGGATTTTCCAGGATACTGGATACTTCTAATTTATTCAAAGTGTTGCGGTCCACCCAGTGGGGTAGGTGTGGTGAGATAAAAAAAAAATCTACACTATTTATTATAACTTAATAATAAATACTGAATATGTACTTACCTACATAACTACAATAAAAAAATTTACTCTTTTAATACCGCGTTTAAAGCAAAACGCAAGATACAAACATAATGATAATAGCCACAAATATAATGATATAAAAGGATGAATTTATTATCAAAGAATTCAAAATACACTAAATAATAAATAATTTTCATCTAAAGTTAGCTTTCGTAGTTATAGTTAGTAGAAGACTTAGTCTGCATACTTAGGGCCTGTTCACATAGGAGTCCGTTGCGTTGCGTTAAGGAAAATATCACGTAGAGACGAAAATAAACCAATCATAGGCCTCCAAACGATTAGCAATGAAATTTTTAACGCCTATGATTGGTTTGTTTTCGTCTCAACGTCATATTTTCCTTAACGCAACGCAACTGACTCCTATGTGAACAGGCCCTTAGTCTCCATAACTATGTTTCTTTTAGTATGCGCGTCTTAGGTCTTAGTAAAGGCGGTCAGCCCAAAATGTCTTGGTGGTAGACCGGTCGATCGCGATCGACTTAATGCCCCCCCCCCTGCAGTAAATGATGACCGTTGCACTCAAAACACAAACCAACATACTTCTTTCTCACATATAATTCGAATGGCAGAATTTCCTTTTATCCCACATTTGTTTATATTAAAACAATAACTCTGATTTATTTATTTCATTATTTATTTCTTATCAAGCTATCATATTATCAAGTATTCTTATCAAGCCAGCTTTCAGCCGATTCAAATGTATAACATGCATTTCATCAGTAATTTGTTTTATCTGTAAAGTCTGATACTACTACATATTTTAGGTATAATGGAGAGACAGCTAGTTATACATTTATAGTGACGCGTATTATGGAATATCCATCGCCTTAGATATTGCAGTTGTCCTTTCATATACCAGATCAAAGATTAAATCCTTACAACATTTCATACAGTCATATTATTCACGATATTGCTTCTACTGATGTGAAAGCAATTGTTTCGTTTGGGAGGAGAGCCTGTACCAAGTATGAAAGGAATATGTAGTAATAATTACAAGATAAAAATACTTTTTATGTACCATGTTTTTAAATTTTCTGTTGAATCATATAAACTTGACAATTCTATGTATTAATAAATGGTTTTTTAAAATTTTTTTGATGAATTATCACATCAACTTGAAAGAAAATGAAGTTAATTGGAAGTTAACTTGCATTTGACTTGTTTGACTTGTTGTATTTGACTAGTTCCCACCCTATTCCGGGGGGGGGGGTTGACCTACTTAAATAGCTTAAATTTTACTGAGATTAACTGATAATCAGGTGGTTAGAGTACAATACTCCAGTCAGGAGAAATGTGCTTTCGTTTAATGTTCTGTGTAGTTGTTTGTGAGATTAAAAGATTTTATTTAGATTAAAATGGCAATACAAATAATATCTTCTTTGAGCTCTATAGATCTTACAAATAAAAATTTAATAATTTATAGTGGATTATAGTGCAGCTCGATTATCTCTTGCAGAATTTCAAGAAAAATCCTTATTGAAAGCTCTTATATCCCTATTGTCTTTAAAATTTGTCAGTTTTATAAACAATACGAAAATAGTAATTCAGTGACTTGAATATCTATTTGAGGGGCTGAGGTAACCCATTGCTAATTTTAAAAGTGAAATATTTATATGAAAATGAAGGCATTACAAATTGTTAATCAAATACTTTCATTCACCTGATTTTTGTTGATAGGTAATTAAAAGTTATTTCGATTTAAACTAAAATCGTAAAAAAAGTATCATTTTCTTTATTTTAATTTCCAGAAGTCCATCGAAGTTCAGTTATTTTATTCAAGTTATTTATTAAAGGTAAATGGAGTAAAATTCAGCTTAAACAGACCAAGAATTTAATTTATCTTTATTACCGTTTCATATTTTCTGATATCTTCACACCTTATAGTTTAACACAATCCTCTAATAATAATCCATATTCATTCTTTTGTAGTTTCCAAAAAGACAATAGGGGGAAAATCCACGAACCTTATGAGAATGAAATGTTAATAGTATGATGACTAAAATCTCGACGTCCTGCTTAAATGTATAAAGAGTCGCATTCGTTTTAATTGTTGTTTTGAATTTTAAATTTTCAGATTTCCTTAAACTGCATGGTTTTCGGTCAGATTTTAAGAACTTCAACTTTAACACAATTCTCCAATAACTCAGGTAGATAACTTGTCATTTCCAAAGAGGCAAATATTGGAGAAAATCCAAGCGACTAATGCAAATACAATTACGCCACTTCTGAAACTCAATCCTTAACGGCCAAGAAGGTTCTAGAACGTCATGTTTTACAACGATAATTGCTGTATAAAACCCATTACATATTGCAACTATGTTTGTTTTGACAACTTCTTACAATGAAGTAATCAATTAGATGGAAGTTTTTTAACAAATGTAACGACAGATTGTTTATTAACATACATATTCGTATGAGGTTTGAAAATAAATGTGGTTACATTTATGTGGCGAGAAACACATATTTGTACAATTGAGCCATATTCTAGTTGCTGAATGCTCATAGAAATAATTATTCGATATTGAAAACTAATACAACATTTATGTTTTTACAAGATTTACCTGTGCACAAATGATAAGTGAAAATTAAATTTAAACCAAAGTTTCCGTGTAATCATCATTCTGTTGTCTTCAGTAGAAATTTTTATATGCATGTCGATAGGAAAAAAAGGCATTTAAATTTTGGATGGAACTGTATACATTTTCTTATAAAAATACTGGTGTTTACAGCAAATACTTATCAGTTTTCGAAAAAGGAACATCTCTGAAGAGAAAATTCTTCTTTTATATATCAGAGAATGCAGGAAGGACATTTTTCAATCTGCATAACAAAATGGCATTTACTTGGGGAGGAGATTTCCATTTCATGTTAAAAAACCTTTAACAATAGAGCGATACTAAAAGATGTATTATACGAAAATGTTCTTACCTCAGCGTGACAATAAGCAATTCTCTTCTTTTATACCGGAAAATAATGAGCTAAATGTTTCCTGACACTTTCTGCTCAAACGATTTCACAAAATTTATTGTTGTCAGTTACGGTTAAGAAACTAACCACATGCGGAATATTCAAAAGTATAGAGATGACAATGTGTATATATATATATATATATATAAGTGTGTGTGTGTGTACACACACGTATAAATATCTATATAGTGAAACTTCTCTAGTCGGCCACCACTATTCGACGTCCACCCCCTCTAAACAGCCATATATTATCCCATACCGATTCAAGGCTCTATATGTCCAATGCTATGGAAAGAACCTGTATTTGACGAGCACTTTGTTTCACCACTGTCCATTATCTCACCATTACTCGTCGCCATAGAGCAGTTTCACTGTGTATATATATATATACAGTGGAATCTTGATCGATCGTTTTCGGATCCATCGTTTTTCCGTATGTGTCGTTCATTTTATCCAGTCCCAACAATCATATTGCTTTGTTATGTTTCCGCATCAATCGTTTTCCCGCATTTATCGTTCATTTTAATCGGTCCCTTGGAAAACGATAGATCGAGATTCCACTGTATATATATATATATATATATATATATATATATATAATATATATATATATATATCTATATATATATATATATATATATATATATGAATGACAGGCGTTGGCTTTGCCTGCTGTAAAATATCAATTGCAGTCTTCTCGTATAACAGTCTGTTGCATCGAGGGAAGTGAGACACTCAAAATAAGTTCTCAGCATCGTCCAATTTAATCTGAATTTATATCAGTTCAACTTCATGTAAACCACTTCTCCAAATCTACACGTTTCAGTGCTCGCCATTTTCAAAATCGTGGACCCGGCTAACGCACGTCCACCATCAACGATTTAATCCCGCGTTCTGCGTGATTCTATGTCTTCATTTACGCGTCTACTCTTATGGCACATGCGCAAAGCACCGCCTGGAAAGTTCTAGAAGCTTTTGTTTTCCCGCTATACCATGTACATCTATCTAAACATAAATTCCCTCCATGGAACTTCAATATCGCGAATCGAAGGCCAACTAACGAAACGGGGAAAAGCCTTTTTCCTCGACACGTTTTACCAATGATTTCCATGTTACATTTCGCTATTTTTAAGCCCCCTGTAATTTTAACTTAATTATTATTTCCCTTAATTAATTCTTGACATATATATATATATATATATATATATAATATGCGTGTGTGTGATACGTAATACAGATAGTAAAATATTGAAGAATGAAGAATAAGGCACAGTTTATCCTATACATTTATTTAATTATTTGCATCACGAAGACAGATTTGTGGAAAGGGGAGACGCGCGTTTCGTCTCAAAGGATAAAATTTGAAAAGGGAAACGGACATGAACTCCTCGTCGGATAAAGTTACAAGAGAACGCGAGATCTAGGCGTTCAGTGTATATAAAATGATAATTTCCTCATTTTAGAACTAGGGCTCGGTTTTATTTTATTGGTTAGAATCAGTCATATGGCGTGTACATGAGGTATGATGTCATAGTCGCGTGGTATTTTCCCGAGATCACGCGCGCGTTCATCTACGTTCTGTCAGTAAAGAAGAATTTGAAAGCATGCTTTATTTATTGCTTACAAAACTCAATGGCGTCTTGAGGTTCTGCCCAGATAGGGTGACGTTATTGAAATGTTAGCATCGATTGCGGGGATGGAATATTCTATGTAGATTCAGTGGCACGTGCATTAAGGGGTTGTGGAAATATCAATTTGGTTATTTTTAGGTAGAATTTTGGAAAAGGGGTTGTGCCTTATTAAAAAGAGAATTTGGAATACTCTTTAAAAGTAATTTAGGAGAACGCGTTGTTTCGTTACATTTATATGATGTCAAAGACGTTCCTATTAAACGCTTGTAAGCAACAACAACATGTTTTACATAGATTTATACTTAGTACTCTAGCTCTTAACATTTACTATACTTTAGAATAGGGGTTCCCAACCTTTTTCCTCTATCGACCCCTTTTAAAAGAATGGTTTTCTCCATCGATCTCTCTTTCATTTTCTCTAAAATATACAGCATACAACATAATTATAATGCTAATAATTGCATATAAAACATTTAAAGATGGCAATTTGACTATGAACAAAATATTAGAAAAAGTGGTTCATTAGGTTTATTTTTTAATATTTTTGTACTATTTTCATTTTTAATTTCACAAATATTAACAAGATTTCATAAACACAGATTTGTAATTGCACAAACATCGGCAAGAGAAAAACGAATCTGCTTCTGATTGGTCGCGTCGAGAGAACCCATGTGCTGTTTAAGGTCCAGTGGATTTCCCCAGGTCTGCCTGGTGTTGATACACAAATAAAAGCCGACGATTCGAGGTATATACAAAAGCGTCATGACACTCGACTTTTGATGCGTGGATCACTCCGCTTTATGCTAATATGTATTTATACATATCAAAACGGATATCATTACCTATTAATTACATTCCTAAAAATTAAATTTAATTTTAAAACAGAAAAATTTATCATAGACCCCAATAGATCCCCGGAATACTGTAGACCCTTTTTAAACTTCTATGAAGCCCTAAGGGGACTACATGGACTCCGTTGCGTATCCCTGCTTGGAACAACACAATAACAGTCTGGTCAGTTATTAACCCCCTAAAGTTACAATTTACTTCAAAAGTACTGTGATAAGTGTTGACAAACCTCATCTCAGCACAAAACCAGGTAATAGAGTGTAGCATATACTTTTTAGAGTTTATTTTCGAGAAGAGACTATTTGACATTGAACCGTGCAAACTTAGAAGAACTTCTCCATCAGCAAAGTAGCAACATTTTGAAAATGAAAGAATGATGTTACAAATGCCATATATTTTACATATTTTACTGCTAATAATATTTGTAAAAATATTTCGGGATGTTTTCTAGCAGCAAACTACTATGTAGAAAATGCAATTCACACTTATAAACAGTACCGTGTTATGGAGTTATAATTTCAAATGAATATCCGAAATTCTGAACTACAATATTTAAATCTAATGAGAAATATTGTAAATAAACGAAGAAATAAAAACAGAAACCTTTTTAAAATCAATACGGACGTTTGAAATATTCATGCACATGAATAAACCATTAGAATTTAATCTTCTTGCCCAAAGAATCTGCTTAAATTCTTTTTATAGGAGTAATATTTTTGCTTCCTTTGATGTAAACCTTTCACATGTTTTCCCCATAAGATTATAACATCATTATTGTATATTTTTTATGTGCACATTATTTTTATAAATGCCACATCCAAACAAAATGTCCTGCAGGGCATTAAAATGCACTAGTTAGTAATTACAGTTTTCAATTCTGCATTGCAATGCAATTTTCAGCAAACTAGTTGCTACTGTGTTTTAAAAACTACTATCAACTAAGAATTTTAATGTGCTTATTCGTGTGAAACTTCAATTAAGTTCCATTATTATGTGCCATCTAGTTCCTTTTAAGCTATATCACAGTGTTGAAATCGACGTGGTTAATAGCTTCGTTAGCACCGAAATACGCACTAGACTATAGAAAGTATTCAAAACGTTCATTAAAACTATAAAAGAAATGTTAAATTACAGGCGAGAAAAGCATGAAAGCAGGGTATAATTTAGAAAGCCTGCACTTTTTCCATAGTCTCCACTATAATTAGTTACAGGATTTTATATATTTCTTAAAATATTTTAGAACTTATATGTACGAATATATATATATATATATATATATATATATATATATATATATATATATATATATATATATATATATATATATATGTATATATATATGTATATATATATATATATATATATATATATATATATATATATTTATATATATATATATATATATATATATATATATATATATATATATATATATATATATATATATATATATATATGTATATATATATATGTATATATATATATATATATATATATATATATATTTATATATATATATATATATATATATATATATATATATATATATATATATATATATATATACTAATATATATATATATATATATATATATATATATATATATTTATATATATATATATGTGTGTGCGTGTGTGTGTGTGCTTGTAAGTAAGTAAGTAAGATTGCAACACAGATAATCGCATGGACAAACGAAACTAAATGCCCTGTGTGCTGGTGTGAGTGTCGAACTGTGGCGACTCGGGAGTTTCGATATGGATTAAGATGGTCGCCATTATCCGCTTTCTGAATTCTTTGTAAATACGTAACCTTCTAGCCTTTTATGCTTAAATAGTACAGTAATTTCCGCTTATAAGAATGATGTTTATTATCACTGTTTTTGATTCTTATAAGCGGTTTATTCTTACAGCCGAAATTTAGGCTGTTCGCACATTTTTAGACGATTTTGGTAAGCGGTAATAAAAAAGCGTTTTCTGCAAAAGAAATAATCGCAATTGTGCTATGTTTTTAAAAGTCAAAATTATCGTCTACTGGTTGAAAGTTTTGTTTTTTTCGAAATGGCGTTTTTAACAAAGCAGTGGTTCGAAGGCTACATTTATGCTCTTTCCGAAGAGAAATATGCATACTCCGTTATCCAAAAACGATGTGAGAGTCATGGTTTTGAGATATCTAAAGCGTCGATAGGTAATATCGTCAACAAGAAAGGAAAAAAACGTCAAATTGGAGCCTCGAGTGGGACAAAAATTCCAAACATGTATCCAAGGAAAAAACGGACATCTTCGACTATTGCAAAGGTACGTTGTTTAATGTTAAAAGAAAATCCCCGAGTCAAAGGACAGTTGCAAAATCATTAAAATGCTCGGTGTCCACTGTAAACAAAATAATAAACGTTGATTTAAATCTTAAGAAAGCGAAAAAACGCAATGTGCATCGTCTTCTTCCAAATCATATCGCTGAACGCAGGACACGCTGCAGAATTCTATATGAGAAACACTTATCCAAAGAAAAATGGAAAACAATTGTCACAATAGATGAATCATGGGTGTATTTAAATGATTGCAACAAAAAAAAATATTTATTATCATAAAAGGGGAGAAAAAAATTTAAGTACATGGTTCAAAGAATCGAAAGAAAGTTTTTCTAAGAGATTCATGATTGTTGCTGGTTTTTCTTATAATGGCAAGTTAAAAATAAAGAGAGTGGGAAAAAATGTCAAGATTAACTCCAAATACTATCAGGAACATATTTTATCGCCATTTTTTCTGAATGAAATACCATCGCTTTACCCATAGTGCCATCAATCTGTGAGACTCCATCAGGACAACGCTAGCAGTCACACATAAAAATCCACTGTAAATTTCCTAAAAGAAATGGAACAAAAAACTGGTATCAAGGCCATACCCTTCACTGATATCCCTACTAAATCTCCCGATGTATCACCTATGGATTTTTGTGCTTTCGGACTTTTAAAATCTGCATTATCCAAACGTCGTCCCAAAACTCTTACAGGACTCTGGAAAGCTGTTCAGCAGGAATGGGATAGAGTACCTCTTCTGACACTTCAAAACTCATTATTATCCTGGAAATTGCGGTGTCAAAAGATAGTTCAGAATAAGGGATGTCAAATAGAACATTTAAAACACAAGAATTTTATGTAATTTAGTTTTGTAAATACAATATACATCGTCTAACAAATGTGTGAACAGCCTCTGTATACATATATTAGATAATTTACCATAAGATGCTCTTTAATTTACGTTAATTATCTTTTATTAAAATTATTTTTTTATAATTTTAAAAATACAACTTAATTTCTAGACCTATAAGTAGATGCACATGATTATAGTAAGAGGAAAAAAAAATCTAATATTTGTTATCACATACCTTCTTAACAGTTTTAACATTTGAACTACAGGAAGGGAGCAAGAAAAAGTTTTCTATGGCAGTTTGACGTAATGAAGTTTTCAGTAGGCTATTTATACCTCTTTCAATGCCAATAGTCTCAGACGAAGATTCACATTCTAGCTCACGTTTCACGGTTTGATAACGAGCTGAATCTACTAATGTCACGTTTGCCTGAGTGATAGTGGACACTTCGCCGAAGATTTATATGTTTCAGGAAGCCGCAACCAGGATGTGTGAGGTAGAAAAAAAGAGTCTATGTTTCTCAATGGAGAAAAGTGTAATCGGACCCGGACGGGCAAAGATGCCCCCTGGTGAATCTAATAGGACAGTGTTGTACTAAAACGTTTAAGGGGAAACTATTACGTTATGTCTAACAAAGAAAGGGATGCATTTTAAGATTGTATTCCATCCCATCTTATCAGTATTTTTTTAACAAAAAAATAAAGAAAAAACTTCGTGCCTTTTGAGGGTTTAAGTGGCTTTTTTTGGAAAAATGAAAGGAAAGCGAAGAGTGTAAGCTGATTCTTAAATCCGGTGGATTGATTCTTTAAAGCGAAAATTTTAACATGGCAATAATACATTCGTATTTGCTTTTGCGATATTGATTCTTATAAACGGTTGATTCTTAGAAACCACTGATCACTATAAGCTTTGGTTACTGTATATTAAAAAAACTAAACTCATGGCGCGACAGTCAGCTGTGGATCAAGGCCTGCGGCATCCATCTCCGCTTTCTTGACCGTGGGCTTGGGGTGCCATACTGAATTTTTCTCAGTTAAGTGGTCAACCGGACGTGGAATCCCAAGAGTTTAGTTCCCAAGCATTGTTGGTCCTCATTTATATCGACCCACACTACATATACTATATCATACTACTACATACATATATATATATATATATATATATATATATATATATATATATATATATATAATTTAGGGATAGCAAAGTCTATGCAAATTGTGTAGCGCTGTGCATAATGTATGCGCAAGTGAGGGTGCTGTGGTAACTGCATATATAGCGCGTAATGTGGTTGTTCTGAATTACTTGTTGGGATTGCCAGTATGGGTAAACTGCCTGATTTAGACGCCTTCGATCGCGGACAAATCGTAGGTGAATGACGCATGGGCCATTCAATTTCCGAAATCGTCAGACAGCTAGGATTTTCAAGGTCGACACTGTCAAGAGTATACCAAGAATACATGGATGGTGGGAAAAAAAACTAGCGATCGGGCAAACTGCAAAGGACAATTAGCCTTGACAGTGCGTGGTGAGAGACGGCTCAGGCGTATTGTACGTAGCCAGCAAAGCCAAACATTAGCTCAAATTACCACCCAGTATAATGGCGGTGCCAGTCGCGTCATAAAATAGAATTAATTTAGGCTATAATTGTCTCGTGGCAACACATAATAAATAATGAAGAGCTAAATTGAAACTAAAATTTAATATAAATTTTATTATAATTTGATAGTTTTATTTTACAGTGAATGAAGGACATTGACTCTCCCTCTACACTCTACCAAGAGATTTGTTGATACCTTGTAATTGGGGGCATCGTATTTTGATCCAGTGTTGCCCCTACGATATCTCGTAGACTCATACCATTCTCCCCCCCAAGTTTTATTAACCCTTCAGCGGGCGCGCCCGTGTATAAAGTGCAACATTTTCGTAATTTTGAGTGGTTTGTTTTTACAAGTAATGCTTGAATGTTCTAAGCAGTTTCTATTTATAACTAAACCTTTTCTAATGCAGGTCTGATTTTCTGACCCTTGTATTCCTTTCCATTCATTGTCGGTCGTGATTTAACCGTGGTAAACCGGCGATTATACTGGATTGCGATAAGACAAAACTATGAGTTGATGTAGTAAATCAAATGCGCAGCTATTACACGGTATCCCGCATATCACGAACATCTACAATCTAATCGTTTTTTAGGTTTTTGGACATAATAGGAATACATTCGCACGTTGTCCTTAGATGCATTAAACCAGACAGTTTTGAAATAAGGCGATTGTATCTGCATTCTTTCGCCTTTATTTATAAATATATCTCAATATTATCAACATTTTATATCTTGTCATAAAACGCAGAATTAATGTTCTCAATTTGAAAAAAGAAAGTTTATTACAAAAGTAATAATCAAGGTTGAAACAGACGCTGCACTTCATGCAAGGCGCGCCTTCCGGTATTCCCAAAAATTGGCGTGCCCGCTGAAGGGTTAATAACGGACCCATAGATTGCGTAAGTATGGAGGCATTCAGTAGATGTTTCGAACAGTTCCGGTTTCGAACAGCTCCGGTTTCGAACAGTTTACAATCAGTGACAAATTTCGACGTGGTAACCACTAGGTTGCCATGGGACTTGTAGTGTGATACAGAGTTAATGTACTTAATATTTGGTATTATAATTACCCTTTTCCTTCCAATGCAAGATTAAATTTTTACATATAAACAATTTATCTTAATAATTAAACTATAATGAGTAACTGCATTGTAACACATTTTTAAGACTTGCAGACCTCATACGTATAATTCCCAAACTTAAAACTCGCTAGTTATTATTTCATGTACAGCATTAGTACTAAGAAAATGCTAATTCTCTCATTATCTTAAACATTATTAGTGAACCTATAGATATTTCGTATGCATTGTTAATACGTTTTCTTATACCATAGATATCAGATTCTAAAGATAAAGTTACTTCCTTTTCTGAATATTTCACTGTAAATCTGTGATAATAGAACAATACATCCGTGATAGATTACAAAGAAAATTTGCTTACTTTGACAAATGAGGCATGAAGTTTGACTTTACTTTTTATTTTAATATCGACCTTTTAGAATGAATCTTACCATACCAAGCGGAAATCTTTTATATGCGATAAAAGGTTATTTAGGAGGATTATTTCTTTCAATTTTTCCCCTACATATGTATATCGGTTTATTATCCTAATTTTACTATATATGAATAAAATGTTTTAAAGTTTTCTTTTTTTCTCTTGAACTTTTTTTACGTTAAGCATTTGGCAGTATAAGAGGAATATAGAATACCATCATGTGTATTCAAAATATTTATTTTAACGGGAATATATTATCGTGCGCAAAAATATAATACCTTGTAAACCAATATACCTAGACATTAGTTGTCTACAGAAATTCTCATTCGTATCTCTCTCTCGCTAAATATATATATATATATATATATATATATATATATATATATGATATCTAGTGTGGTATATCTAGTGGGGTTGGTACGATCCGATTAAATAAGCAACGCCCTACAGTGTCAGGTTTGTGTTTCCGGTCATACATTCCTATGTGATTATTCATCGTCTTGATGCATACTATCACCCCTCTTAATTTGTCGGTCGAATTTTGGAACACCCTGTATATATATATATATATATATATATATATATATATATATATATAAAAGGTTAATATAATAAAAGGGCAATAATATAATATAAAGAATTTTTATTCCCTTGAATTGCAGGAAAACTAAGTAATTAGCAAGGAAAATGCATTTGATTTTCCCCATGTAATTGACCAAAATAACAAAGGAAACTGTTTAGCATATGATTAATAAATATGTAAAGATTTCCTATCACGTATTCAACACAGTATGAAGAAAACATGAGCGTTACCTCAATGGAAGCGGGTTTGTTTTGATCTCCCTTTATATGTAGGAATATTTTGATACTCTATCGCGATTCGGATAAAATCAAATGCAAATGTCCTCTGAAATTCCCTCAAAAGAATATTTTGATTGGTTGCATTCAAAAAAGCGCTTCCTTTTCCATACATCCATGACTAAACGATAATGCAAAGATTCATAGTGACACATCCCTCTCCATAAAATAAACTCAGTAAACAGCGATAAGCAAATGGAAGAATGCAGAACCGCATGTCACGCGAAACAGTAATCACTGCCCTGTTTCCTACAATACCCTCGAGACAGATGTGATTAATTAATGATTTTGCAACATTACCATTATTTAGAAAAAAATCCTTTGTGTGCTCGAAACATCAAAGCGAATAAATAACTTACTTTTGAAAAGAGTTATTTATAGACGGAGAAAAATAAATATTATTCTGGTCTTTTTTTTCTATTTAAAAGGAAAGACTTTATCTAAAACTTCTTATGTTTTTTTTTTTTCTTTTTTTACTTAAAATCTGAGCTAGACAAACAAACATGAACTGAAGTTGAATGTATATGAATGCATTTTAATATTTCTTTTATTTTACATTAATAAAATAAAGACGTTTCCTGCTGAAATTAAAGATTGATAGTGGAATTATAGATTAACAAACAGAAACACAAACGTGATAAAGTAAATTTCCGGAGTATCTTTTGTAAAATTAACATTTATCAACGAATATAATTTACGTTTCCATAGAAAGTCAATGCAGTGTCTCAAATTTCAGCACAAATTGAAATGTAAACAAACAATTATTTCTAACTCAAGAACTAAACTTTGTGGTAAGTCATTCACAGTAGTTATATATATATATATATATATATATATCGTGAAACCTCTCTATGGGGGACAGTAATGATTCCGAAAAAAAGTGGCCGCTTTTAGGGGTAGCCGTCGAAAAGAGGATTCTTTCATTGATTCTATCAAGTCTTGATGCGGTTTAAACAAAGTGGCTGTTTAGAGGGATGGCCTGCTAGAGACGTTTCACTGTATATATATATATATATATATATATATATATCGTGAAACCTCTCTATGGGGGACAGTAATGATTCCGAAAAAAAGTGGCCGCTTTTAGGGGTAGCCGTCGAAAAGAGGATTCTTTCATTGATTCTATCAAGTCTTGATGCGGTTTAAACAAAGTGGCCGTTTAGAGGGATGGCCGGCTAGAGAAGTTTCACTGTATATATATATATATATATATATATATATATATATATATATATATATATATATATATATATATATATATATATTTATATATATATATATATATATATATATATTAATATATATATATATATATATATATATATATATATATATATATATATATATATATATATATATATATATATATATATATATATATATATATATATATATATATATATACAGCGGCTGTTCGCACATTTTTTAGACGATTTTGGTAAGCGGTAATAAACAATCGTTTGCTGCAAAAGAAATAATTGCAATTATACTATGTTTTTAAAAGTCAAAATTATCGTCTGCGGCTTGAAAGTTTTGTTTTTATTCAAAATGGCGTTTTTAACAAAGCAGTGGTTCGAAGGCTACATTTATGCTCTTTCCGAAGAGAAATATGCATACTCCGTTATCCAAAAACGATGTGAGAGTCATGGTTTTGTGATATCTAAAGCGTCGATAGGTAATATCGTCAACAAGAAAGGAAAAAAACGTTAAATTGGAGCCTCAAGTGGGACAAAAATTCCAAACAAGTATCAAAGGAAAAAACGGACATCTTCGACTATTGCAAAGGTACGTTGTTTAATGTTAAAAGGAAATCCCCCTAGTCAAAGGACAGTTGCAAAATCATTAGAATGCTCGGTGCCCACTGTAAACAAAATGATAAACGTTGATTTAAATCTTAAGAAAGCGAAAAAACGCAATGTGCATCGTCTTCTTCCAAATCATATCGTTGAACGCAGGACACGCTGCAGAACTCTATATAAGAAACACTTATCCAAAGAAAAATGGAAAACAATTGTCACAATAGATGAATCATGGATGTATTTAAATGATTGCAACAAAAAAAAGCCATTTATTATCATAAAAGGGGAGAAAAAAATTTAAGTGCATGGTTCAAAGAATCGAAAGAAAGTTTTTCTAAGGCATTCATTATTGTTGCTGGTTTTTCTTATAATGGCAAGTTAAAAATAAAGAGAGTGGAAAAAAATGTCAAGATTAACTCCAAATACTATCAGGAACATATTTTATCGCCAATTTTTCTGAATGAAATACCATCGCTTTACCCACAGTGCCATCAATCTGTGAGACTCCATCAGGACAAAGCTAGCAGTCACACATCAAAATCCACTGTAAATTTCCTAAAAGAAATGGAACAAAAAACTGGTATCAAGGCCATACCCTTCACTGATATCCCTACTAAATCTCCCGATGTATCATCTATGGATTTTTGTGCTTTCGGACTTTTAAAATCTGCATTATCCAAACGTCGTCCCAAAACCCTTACAGGACTCTGGAAAGCTGTTCAGGAGAACTGGGATAGAATACCTCTTCTGACACTAAAAAAGGCATTATTATCCTGGAAATTGCGGTGTCGAAAGATAGTTCAGAATAAGGGATGTCAAATAGAACATTTAAAACATAAGAATTTTATGTAATTTACTTTTGTGAATACAATATACATCGTCTAAAAAATGTGTGAACAGCCTCTGTATATATATATATATATATATATATATATATATATATATATATATATATATATATATATATATATATATATATATATATATATATATATAAATATATATATATATATATATATATATATATATATATATATATAAACTTATTTATTTACCCGAGATAGTGCATTTCGGTGAAGTTGACCCAGATTCATTTTTCCTAAATAATTATTCTTTTAATGACGTATTTTACGTGCACCCTCTATGAGTCTATTTACGAGATATTTCCCAACATATGAAGGGCACCCGCAATTCCGTTGCTGTTCCTCATTTTAAACAATCCCGGGACCTTCATGAATATTCAGATTTCAGGTAAATTAGCAAATTTTGTCCCACTATCGTCAGAGACCAGTAATTAATCCTGATTTGAATAATTCATAATTGTAAATGATTCTGCATTTTATTTTTCCTGTGCAGGGCACGTCACGCACGTTTTAAACGACCAGGATATCATGCCCGTGTACTTTTGAGAAAGTTTTTGCTCTGAATTTTTAACAGAGTCTTCTGTTCTCGAAAGTTTTCCGGGGAAATGCACGTGCCATCTGATTCCGTGACGGTTCTGAACTGCGCTGAGCAAAATGCTGTGCTTCTGTTTTTTCCGGGGGTTTTATTCCTCGGGCAATTTGCATTTTGATAGTATTCGGCGCAACGAATCGGCCTAATTGAGTCGTGCGCATGAAGATTAAAATAATTAACATAAATTTTAATGACAGGTTTCGGTGGTAGGTGCTTTTATCTCCAACAAATGTAATTAATTTAGCTGTCCTGAATATGCCTCTGTTTTCTGATTATGATTATTGAAAAATGTACATATAATTTTCATATTTTTTTGGTGTCAAACATTCAAAGAAATTTCAAAGTTCTTTGTAAAGTTTCTATTAAAATCTACAGGTAGGAAGTGTTTCTGTAGTTAATATACTGGTATATTCATTAATAGAACGTTATATTTTAATCTATGGAAGAAATGGCCCGTTTGGCAAAGGCAGTGATCTGAACGTTCCTGGTTCGAGGCCGGTTGCTGACAAATCCACCGCCGTGTACACTAGCGGGTGGCTGGTGCACGAAAAATCTTTCGTGGCTGCAATGTCCTCCGAGTTCTCAAATTTACTTCTGGAGGTTAGGGATCGAGTGTTTCCGGTCTCGTCACTTGACTCGGTTCAAAATTACGGGACCGGTTCATAGGGGCGAAACTGGTACTCCTACATAGTGCCCTCATAATAAAGAGGACAGCTGAACGGCGGTGATAAAAGGTGGATGTCTAAGGACAAGGCCTCCACATTGGAAAAAAAACATTTTAATTTTGGGTCTA
Source organism: Dolomedes plantarius (assembly GCA_907164885.2). Lineage (NCBI taxonomy): Eukaryota > Metazoa > Arthropoda > Arachnida > Araneae > Dolomedidae > Dolomedes > Dolomedes plantarius. The sequence continues at coordinate 147,011,382 of OU015500.1, read as the reverse complement.
CTTCCTCTTCACATTATTATTAGTAGTAGTATGATTATTATTGCTTAGTATTTAAAAAAATATATTTATTATTTTTCGATAGTTTATTATAGTGTTACTTATTAATATTTTTTAAACCAATTCATTGATTTTCATAGCGTAAGGCACGTTTCAATACCAATTTACTCACGTTTCCCCGTATGAAAATTTATTTAAAATGTCGTGATATTTTTAATAGCGAATTCTAAAACGTGTGTTGTTATATTTTGTCCTATAACTGATCATAAATCATGTCGCCTGTCCAGTGGCGCCGGAAGAGTCAAATATAGAGGGGGGCAAAGTAAAATAGATTAAAACTTTTACATCTTTATTATTAAAAATACATATATACGATTATAAAAAGTAAACTTTTATGTTATTTTATGTTATATTATGCCCTATCACACGTCAACGTGTACGCGTTTCAAATGCATCGATTCAAGATTCCCTTTCGCGATGAAAAAACATCGTGTAAGGGTTGCTTTTGAATCGCAAAAGCAAACGTCTGGAATTGGCGTTTAAATGCGCTTGCGTACCTGAAATTGGCGATTAATCGCTCCTGCGTATATGGAATGGCGTTTATCGCTCTTGCGTTAACGAGTGTGAGGTTGCAATTTAGTATTCAGTTTTGTTAGGCTTTATGATTTTAAATGAAAATTCTAATATTTTACGAGCGCTAGCTAGGTAGAAACAAAAAATTCAATTTTCTAGGGGGGGGCAAGTGCCCTCCCTTGCCCCCCCCCTTCCGGCGCCACTGCGCCTGTCCTTGAATGAACTCAGTTGTTTTCTCGCATTTCCACGTGAATATCATCCTCTTACATACTCGATCTTTCTGGTCATCATCTGCCCAAACGGAAAGCTTACGATTCCCCGAGTCTATTCCCATCATTAAATCGTATTTCCCGCCCTCCAGTTAGCATAGATTACCGAGATTCATATCTCCTCTATTAGCCTTCACTGCGAGCGGTAATGAGACGAATCACTTCAACACTTGGAATTGAATGAAATGTCAGAAGCATCAACGGGGTCAAGGGACCTATATGGAGGGTCACCTGACGACACTTACTCACACATATTCATCTACTCCCTACACTGAAAAAAGAAAATGAAATGCTGATTCGGGTTATAGAAGCTACCTGTTTCAGGGTTTAACCATTTCAGGGGTAACTACCTCCACCGTTTGGACGGTGTAGAATTTTCCCCCATTTTTTTTAACCTAAGGAGTCTTAAAATTTTTTCAAATTAAAGGTCGCAAACTGTTTTTACTTCTTTAAACTGATAACAGATGGAAGAACTAACCATTTTTCTGATCATTTAAATGGAAAACATTGAAAGCAAGTGAAAAAAAAGACTAGATTCAGGCATTTGCACTATGCAAACGGCGCCCCTCAAAGGGTTAATAATTCGTTCCCTCATTTCATCAATGGACTCATTTCCTATCTCAAAAATCGGCAATTTTTAGCTATGCCAGTTGCTCTGAAAAAGTAGTATATCCCTGTAAGATCAACCTATCTCACCGATCAATACTTAGCCGCTAGAGATCAGAATTAGTATTGATTTTTAATACATTTGATTCTACTTTTAAACCTTTAACATCACTCTCCTGAAAAATCCCGTTTTTTGAGATATGACGTTGTTGAAAGGAGTGAGCGAATTATGGGTTGTGGTTTTACCTGTTTTGGGTATTACACTTTTGCATCTTAAACATGTTTTTTTACCCTAATAGTTATACTACCATAATGCAAAAAAACATTAGACTCACACCATTATAGAATAGGAGTAACTTTTATCTCCCTTTCTAAAATCATTGTGTTGACTTCTAGAGCATATTTTCAAAATGCACATAAAACTAATGAAAACACCTACCGGAAAAAAAAGTGATTTCAGATGCAGATAATGGTTAAAAGAAGAAGCAGAGAAGGATGATTGGAATATATTGATAAGAAAAATAAATAAACAATAAATATATATATATATATTATATATATATATATATATATATATATATATATATATATATATATATATATATATAAATATATATGTATATATATATATATATATATATATATATATATATATATATATATATATATATATATATATATATATATATATATATATACACACTGAAATGCCACTGAATTATGCTACCTAAAAGAATTTCTCAGCGGCAAGAGATTCGACACAGATGACGAGGTGAAAGAAACAGTTCAAGACAGATTATCCTCACAGGCGGCAGACGTCTACGACTTAAGCATACAGAAGCTTGTAGAACGTTATGACAAATGTTTAAAAAAATATGGAAACTATGTAGAATAATAGAGACACATGTAAGGAATTTAAAAAATAAAGTTTTTTGATAAAATCTGTAATGTTTTCTGTTTTATAAGTAAACGGACCTTAGTTTCCGAATAACCCTCGTATATATATATATATATATATATATATATATATATATATATATATATATATATATATATATATATATATATATATATATATTTATATTTATATATATAAATGTATATATATATATATATATATATATATATATATATATATATATATATATATATATATATATGTATATATATATATATATATATATAAATATAAATATATATAAATATATATATATATATATAAATATATATATATATATATATATATATATATATATATATATATATATATATATATATATATATATATATATATATATATATATATATATATATATATATGATTTTTTGAAGATACAGATTGATTATTAATAAACGATTTGTGTTCTGATCTGAAAATAGTTGACAAAATATACGCACTTTGTAGCAAAACAGTTACTTATTTAACAATAGATATACGTTTGCAATATATGCAACAAGTGGTTTCATACTCACTAGCAAGAATTCCCAGGTGAAGATAAAAACTACAATTATAAAAGTACACAAAGACCTTTTTAATAGTTTTAGGATAGAGTGTGCGACCCACCTGTAACCCTTCCGTGACCCACTAGTGGGTCGCGACCCACCGGTTGGGAACCGCTTGCCTACTGTATTCGTTTCTGCCGCTGCTTTTTATTCAGTAATGGCTTTTTTGAGGAATCCTATCGTTTATGCTTACCTCCGTTAGCCTTACCCTTACTGTTCTTGCCCTGACAAAAACACCAGTTGCACTCAGTTCACGAATAATGGGCGCAGATGATATCCATCTGTCACTGAGGTAAATTTGTTTACATAATCCAACAGAGATAGATAAAAATAATACAAATATAGACAAGAAACAAACAGAAATCAAGCACTCTGGGCATCCACGCACCAACGGCAAGATTCTGTATAAGTGCCGGAACTGAACCATAAAACAATAGAGGTAACTTTGGGGGACTCGGGGCCTTGGGATGTTTTTGGGGCTTACCTGCATCCCATTCAGAAAGTTCCCCCTTGAGGTAACTGACATGGTTAGGCTCCCTGACGAAGAGACCTGTCGGTTACCTCTATTGTTTTATGGTTCAGTTCCGGCACTTATACAGAATCTTGCCGTTGGTGCGTGGATGTCCAGAGTGCTTGATTTCTGTTTGTTTCTTGTCTATATTTGTATTATATTTATCTATCTCTGTTGGATTATGTAATTGTTTTCATTATGGGGATATGAAGCTTCTGCGCTATCCTCTATTGAAAATGTTTTCTTTGCAGGATATGTTTTATGTTAAAGTGATTTAGCAGTCTATGCTTGAATTTTAATTTTTGTTTATTTCTATTGTTTATATTTTACGTAAATTTGTTTATTCTCTTATCATCAACAAGTGTCTTGCACTTTTCCGGCATTTTCCTACTTTGTTTTGTATAGATTGTGTATCCTGATAACGTAAGCAAAACCTTCGTACTCATGATGTTGTCACATTCCCACCAATTTTTCTCGCAATTGCTGCATACGAAAGACCATTTTCACTAACACAACAATTCCGGATCTCTTTCTGGCTGACCAGTCACTATTTTCCCTGGACGACATCGCTTTATTTATTTTTACACCGTCAATAGCACTAAACAATACACGCAAACGTCCAACCGTAATTGCGCTTCAGTAACCAACTATATTCTACAACAAGTAATATAAAAACAAAATTTTTTAAAGTCAATTCCTACTTAGGCCAACAAAGAAAAATTTGAGTATGAACTAATAGTAGGAATTGAAAAAAAGGATTGGCTGCCAGAACCTTGCCTACTGTGAGAGATTAGGAGGGGAGAATGAGAGAGAAAAAGTTTGTCAGGTTGGGGATTCGATCCCGCAACCTACTTGACGGGAGGAGCCCGCGCTACCGCAGTGCTACAGAGTAACAACAGGGAAATTGCTATTCAAGAGCAAGAGACGCTCTAGGTCTAAAACTAAAATTAATTAATTAAATTTAATTAATGAATTAATATTTGAAAAAACTGTATTAACATCAAGTGTCATCCACTACAAGTTTAAAAAAAATGTATTTGAACTTGAGTGGATGAATAAAAAGTATTTTATTAACGATTGAAAATTTGAACAAGATATATATAGAGAGAGTGTGAACTAATAGTAGAAGTTGAAAAAGAAACAGCCGATCTGACCTGTCCCACATTAGAACATGACCTTCACCGGCTCATAAGGGACAGCTGATCATTGGTCACTCAAAATGGCGATTCCGCTTGTACGGTAAATGCTGCTACTACAATCCGCATCTTGAATCTCAAGCACCTGTGCTTCTCTGTCTGACTGAAAGTAGCAGAACTTCTGTTGTAATGCAAATATTGAATAAGTGTGTTGAAATCACCATTAAATTTCCTTCTGTTTGATATATGAACCATTGCACTGCGTAAAGTGTAACATATTTTATAAGCATTCAAAGTTGAAAAACATTCAAATTTCAAAAAGTGTTCGCAATTTTGGCCACCACTGTGTATATATATATATATATATATATATATATGTTATTAATGATTATTTTAAAACACATTACCTTAGAATATTTTCTGGAAGGTAACAGAATAGTATACACAGAAATGATTTTATAATACATAGATCTGAAAATAAATAAAGATTGTTTATCAACGTTAAATCTTAATACAGATCATAAAATTGCAGATCATAATAAAGTGTAACATATTTTATGAGCATTCAAAGTTGAAAAACATTCAAATTTCAAAAAGTGTTCGCAATATTGGCCACCACTGTGTATATATATATATATATGTTATTAATGGTTATTTTAAAACACATTACCTTAGAATATTTTCTGGAAGGTAACAGAATAGTATACACAGAAATGATTTTATAATACATAGATCTGAAAATAAATAAAGATTGTTTATCAACGTTAAATCTTAATACAGATCATAAAATTTCCCAATTTATTTTAATCAAATTGGGAGTTTCGTTAAAAGAGCTTAAGTTGTTTTGAAGGACGTATAGGGCCCAGTGAAAGCTATTTCAACACACAGTTACATACGAGCTTTCGTATCAAAATTATTCGTATCAAAATCATAACTTACATTGTTTTTCACTTTTGTCAGGAATATATGTCAGTATATAAACCCTGAAAATTAAAGCAGAAAAATCAGATAATTATTATATAATTACTATCTACACAACAAGAAATAGAAATTTCTTTTATTCATTTGAATGTCAGATAACACTTTTTGACGTGAGCAATATGTTTTAAATCATTTCACATTAATCACTTATTTAGACTTCTAATTACACTTTTTTATATGTTCAGCGAAGTAAACATGGTACAAATAAAATCACACCTTATTATTAATTTGTGACAAAAATCTAACCTTTTTTGTATATGTAAGCAAAAAAAAAAGCATGCATTCTTCTGGAATTTTGAGTTATTAATAGATTATTTGCAAAATCTTTTATTTTTCAGCTATACATTCATTTCTATGAAAGATTTTTCGACATGAAGATAAAAATAAAGTCCTGAATTGTTACTTTTTTCAGGGGAGTTTTAAATTTGAAGATGATAGACGCGTTCAATCTTGCAAAAATAAAGCTTAATTTGTTCCGAGAAGATAATTTTGAATGACACTCTAAAACTTCTTTATAATTATAGATGTTTAAAAATTTTAAAGATTAATATTTTATGAAATGTGAAGTACAATTGATTTATAATAAATTAAAACCGTTTTAAACGCTTCAGTGTAAACGTTTTATTTCATAAGGTATTTGTATTTCATTAATATTTGCGCATATTATAGGCTACATAATGGATTATTAACTTTTAAAAACACCAATTACAGTGAAACTTACCTAGCTAGCCACCCTTATTCGATATAAATATATATATATATATATATATATATATATATATATATATGTGTGTGTGTGTGTGTGTGTGTGTGTGTTTGTTTGTTTTTTCTTTCTCTTAAAATATATATATAAGTAATGTATGAAATTTCAATAGTAAATCACGAAAAACTAGAGAATTTCAAAAATCAGCCATATGCAATTGACATTAATACGTGACCTGGGTGTTATGTGATACAATGACGTGGATTTTACGAGATGCTTGAGAGCTGTGTTTTATACCCTCGGCGGTGTAAATGACGGATGAGTTGATATTCTGAGCTTCTCTGAGAGATTAAGTATTTGAAAATAAATAAATGTAACGTAATGTCTGAATGTAAATTTAATTAACTTAAAAGCTAATATGAAACGCAAGGTTGAGTTAAAAAAGACTCTCTAATTGTAATAACATGTATAGCTAATGAATAATTATGACGTAATTTCGAAATTACAAAAGTTATTACATTAACGATAATGTATAAAGTTGTATCATTCTAAACCCCTGCAGAGAAATATTTAATACAAGGCAAAGTGTAACACTTAATATTATATATATATTGTTTGCAGTGGAGAGACGGAATTAATATGCAACACATAATATCTAAAGAGCATAGAATACTTAAGAAATGTTTGCATATATATATATATATATATATATATATATATATATATATTCCTTTAACTATCAAGTTTCCCTTAAAACATTTTTTATTTCGTTTAATGTCGTGTAAATAAATATTAAAAAGTAATATCGGAAAAATACAAGTAATTGTTTTAATTTTGAAGCAAGCATTTAAAAAAAAATAATTAATAGAAGAAAAAAAAAATTATTGACTGTATTTTCAAATTAAAACAGCTGTATAGTAAGAAATTTTTTGCTGTTTGATTATTTCTTTTATGTCATAAAGCTATTTTAATACTTTTTCGGCTATAAAGTGTTTTTCTAAATTTTTGCGTACTGATATATAAAATAAAATTTTATTTATTTTAAACGTGTAAATTTCTTTGGTGTTTATTGAAAACATTTATATTTACTAATACAACATTTCGCACTTATAACAAGTATTCACTTTAGTAATTGACAAAAATTAAATCTTTGAATTAAAATTTACTTGCTACAAAACTTTATTTAATATAATAACTGCATATTATAACACTGTAAGTAAATTATAATTATGTTATAAATATAGATATTAGGAATATATATATATATATATTATGATATGCATATATATTACGATATGCATATATATATAAATATGCATATAAAATAATATAGATATATGTTATGAACTGCACATTTATAAATATCATAATATGTAAGGATATATTGGAAAAATATATCTAGTTATAACTATTTTATATTACGGTAATTTTGGGGTCTTCAAAATCTTTTCTTCAATCTGTATCTTATTAGCTGATTTAATTGGTCTTTATTCAGCTTCTGTATGTTATTATACATAAGTGAAGGTTTAATTTTACAAAAAAAAAACTGATAAATTTATTTTACAAAAATATTAATATTTGTTTTCAGGTAACTGATAAAAAAAATATTATATTGTTTATGTAAACATCCTATTACATTTTTATTTTAAAATTTAATGCATCTTCGTGAAGCAACGTAGATTTACAATATTATGTGAATTTCAAGTACGGCCTAAAAACACTCTATTGCATTTGTCAGACAACAAAAAGTAAATCTGAATATTCAGTTCTATTGGAGTTTTAATGTTTAATTCTTCCGTCTCAATATTTCAAGGAAATCTCTCTGCATGTACAGTCTTTTTGCTTTGGGATCTTCAGACGTTATCACTGAACAGCGTATAACTCATCGCTATACCATTTCGGTATATAAAAGCGCTACACAAGAATACATCTTCAGGCAAAATTGTATTTCCAAATTTTCTATACGGGTAGTGATTTTGATGTTACAGCAAAAGGAGTGGAAATATTTTTGAATACTATTTGGGAAAGAAGCAACAAATATTTACGTTTGCTCCAATGTTTGCGGTGTTTTATTTCTAAGGTTATATTCTCAGAAACGATTGTTCTTCTTCGCTTTGCTCGATGAAAAATGTTTCTTCTCCTTGGAAATGAAGGCTTTTTTTTCTTTCTATTTTGCTTCATATTCCTCAGGTTCAAAATATTTAAAACCAATATTTGTTGTAAACACAAATCTAAAGTTTCCAGGATTTGCATTTGGTGTTTCGACTTAGATACAGTCATATATATTAAGGTAAATGCTATCCATGTGGAATGGTATTTTCTGGTTTGCAATCAATAGTGAATATGACAATATGATTTTATAATTACTGAATCGATTTTTAGAAACTAACTTTATGAAATACAGGAATAATGTACCAATTCTATGTCTGGATCATTTGTATGTCTGGAAATCTCATTGTAAGGAGCGTATAAAACAGATTTTGAAATCATGCTTAAGAGGATAGTGAATATTACGAAGCGATTTTTTAATTTTTTTACCTTAGAGATATGAAATTTTGCATGTATATTCATTAAATATAACTATATTAAATACTTTATAAAATTTTATATTTATTTTTAAAAAATGATATTTAAAAAATCGAAATAAATTTTTTAAAATGCTCTTTAAGATCCGACTTTCTCCCCCTTAATTTTGCATTTATATTGATTATAAATATATTTTGAACAGAGTTATGTATTACTTTATGCTTTCGTTGAATAGTTATTTTTTAGGAAATATGTTTATGCTCATCATCTGAATTTACGCGAATTTTTTGTACTTTTCTACACTTAAGTTAAACTTCGATAATCTGAATGATGTCGAAACTTGAAATGGATACATAAATTTATTTTGATGTATTACAGGAATCTTCATTATAAATTTCATAAAATTTCGTCCAAAATTATGACGCAAGGAGCATTTGAAAGACTTGCAAATCTGGAAATGACTCATTTTGAGAAAAAGCGATTTAAAAGATGTTTTTTCACCGGCCTTAAATACTTTCTTTTCTTAAGTCACCAAGCTTTCATTTTACTTTTCACTACACATTTTTAATGCTAGTTTTTCCAATATGTACATATTTTACAAATTAAAAAAAGTTGTAATTTTTTTCGAATTTTGTTAATTTGAAAGTCCACTAACCCCTTAAAATGAACATAACAAAATATTATTCATTATTGAATTTGCTGTTGCTAATAGCCTCCCAGTGACGTTGTAACTGGAAAATAGTTTTCATAAGGCATTACAAGTATCTACATATTAAGGTAAGGCATTAAAGTAGAGATTTCAGAATGACGACTTCAGATAACATCTTCTCAAAGTTATACTTTTCTATACTGTCTTAAAACCGGTAACAAATATAAACTTGAACAAAAGACTTGAACACAATACACACGCACACATAATAACAGGCATGTAGTTCGCATAGAACACCCAAGTTCCAAAAGAAAAGGAATGAATGTACACTAAACTTTGACAGCCGAGTTGGGCATTCTTATATACATTTTGTGACATTCACGATAGTTCTAGAAATTAATAAATTCAAGAACTCGACAACCACGCCACCTAGTTGAAATAGGATTAGTACAGCTTCGATGTAGGATCCCATTCGCGATATTTTGTATTGTCGACTTTTTACATTTTACATTTGGCGCATGTAACGAGGAATTCGTTCCAGAAATAATTAATTTGGTTGGGCTGCTAACGCACGTTAAATTAATATAAAACCTCTAATTCTAAATAGTCGTTCCTTAAAATTAAATACTGTAATTTCTATACCGTTCCCTCGACGTGTGTGTTCTTGAGAATTTAGCCGTTGCCCATTTAAACCGTAAAAGCTTCAACCGTAATTTGCTTAGCCAGGTGTTAGTCTCCGGATTCACTTGTTAAGTTTGACTAAAATGCACTTTTTATGGCTGGTAATTGCTGGGTGTAAACATCCAACTAGCCTTTTGTCCACGCATGCCGTGTTACGATTGCTCCCTAAATTGAACCATAAAATCAGTTTAAATTAGAGATAAAAGTGTGTCCTCTCGTATCCCTTTGTCCGAAAGTTTTTTTCCACGAATGAACTTGGCGTCAGCTTGGCGTGAAAGCGCTCTCCGAGTAGGTCTTTCTCCCCTGGTTCGACCAATCGAGCAGAGGAGCAAAGTTAGCAATATCGGGGCTAAACCATTCACGGGCCTCAATTTCGAGGCGCACTAGACTTTTTCTCCTCTTGGCGAGGTTTCGGCAAGGCCGTGTTCCTTTTGTTGGCCACTAAGCGCTATGATATATTGGCTTCACTTTTATTTCTCATTCATACTCCGCATCCACCACGCGGCTATACCTTTTATAAGTGAATGTCCATCAAATATTTCTGATACTTGCGAGCTCAGTCTATCACTTAATCACTTAATCAGACTCAAAGTATACGGGAAAACGGCAGCTCTGACCTTCTTCATTAGTGAATGTCCCTCAGATCGTTCTGCTACTTGCGAGCTCAGTCTATCACTTAATCACTTAATCAGACTCAAAGTATACGGGATAACGGCAGCTCTGACCTTTTTCATTAGTGAATGTCCATCAAATCATTCTGCTACTTGCGAGCTCAGTCTATCACTTAATCACTTGATCAGACTCAAAGTATACAGGATAACGGCAGCTCTAACCTTCTTCATTAGTGAATGTCCATCAAATCTTTCTGCTACTTTCGAGCTCAGTGTATCACTTAATCACTTAATCAGACTCAAAGTATACGGGATAACGGCAGATCTAACCTTCTTCATTAGTGAATGTCCATCAAATCTTTCTGCTTCATGCGAGCTCAGTCTCTATCGTTTAACCCGTTAACGCCCAAATTATTTTAAAATGAGAATTTTTGAAAAAATATTTTAAAATTACATTTCATATATCATAAAGGGTAATTATGAAGTATTATTCTTTTATCGTAATTAGCAGTTTAGATAACAGGTGATCTATAAATAGATCGCTGGGCGCTTGTGGTAGTAAAGGAGCAAGTAACTTGCCTCTGATCTTATATTTATAAAATTACGAATTTATTTATAAAAATAATGAAATTTTCGGAAAATTAAAAACAACTAAAGAGATTTAAAAGAAATATCTTATTTTACTAATCAAAATTTACTTAGTTACATTTTTATAGAGCAAATTTACAATAGTTAAGTGTGATATACATTTCACACAAAGCGTTTTCACACAAAACATTTCACACAAAGCGTTACATTATACTTTGTACAAAACGTAATAGGTCTTCCCTTACCTTTTTGAAATTGGCATCTTCTTTGTGCGTTTAGATAGCAAAGACCATGTTATAGGTAAAAGACAAAACCAGAGTCTATCACTTTTGGTCTCGATGACATCATCAGAGGTCTTTCAAAGCTTTTCCTAGAATTTGTTCCTCGTTTGAGGTACTTAACGGTGATGTATATCCGGATGTCTTTTATACTTTTCCTTTCGCAATTTGTTAAATTAAACAGACTATACGTATTTACGACAGCCATGTGAATAACACTTCTAAAGAATGGCCAGTATAATTTTTTTCCATGGATTTGAATGAATTGTTTTTCTAAGAGTCAGTCATGCTGGTCAACACCACCTATATTTTTGTTATACTGTGCTATAGTACGAGGTTGCAAAATTTGGGATTTTTGTTTCAAACCTTTTTCATGACTTGAAACTTGGGTTAGAGCCTCTATATAATCAAAGTCTGTTTCTGTTGTTACACATTTTTTATCTATCCATTTAACTATAGCTATTTCATTCTTTTCGTCGAAACAGTATTCATAAGTAATACCATTTTTCTTTTCTAATACTCGTATCTTATCAGTCATTAAAGGGCAAAAAGCAGTTTTGTTGTTTCTAATTTTTCCCGTGGCTCTGAATCCTTGTTTTTTCAATTCGACCAGCAGATTACAAGAATTATAAAAATTGTCAAAAAATATGATGTGGTTATTAGGATCAGTTACTGGTTGTAGCATTTTTTTCGCCATTGGTGTTCCAAAAGATTATTTTGAAATTTAAGGAGTATTGTCAAAACTCTCCTTACCTCAATATAAGTCAAAATTATAACAGTATCTCTTCACTCCCCACATGGCTCAAAATTAATAGCCAAATTGTATGGGTTTACCCTTAAGAAATTGCTTGAAAAAATGATAGTCGTAATATCTGATCAACACTCTTCATCAGTTAATTTATCTACGTCAGGTGGTAAAACAATTATATATGACTCAATTTCCTTAGAAAACATATATTCTAACGTTTCTTCGACGGTGTGAACCACTTTACGCAGAGATATCCTGGAAGAAATGAAAAGGGGAAAAACGATATTAGTTCCCACTAACTCCCAGCGATCTATTTATAGATTAGCATGTTTAAACTTAAATTTTAATGATAAAAACAGTTATTTTTTTAATATAATAACACAGAACAATTGAAGATGTATTGAAAATGTAGAACGCATAAGAAAAGTACAACTTTATTTTAATTTTTTTTCCGTTGGATACGAAATTGAAAGCTGTACTATGGAGCTTCAAAATGGCTAACTTCAGACGTTATCTCCTGGAATGATCTAGGAAAAAATGTTTAAAAACTCGTTTGGGCGTATAGTAACAAGTGTAAAGAAACCAGCCAATGACAATAAGAAGTGATTAAAAGATATCGTTTTCAGTGGGCGTTCTGAAAAGAAGGTGATCTATAAATAGATCGCTGGGCGGTAACGGGTTAATCAGACTCAAAGTATACGTGATAACGACAGCTCTAACCATCTTCATTAGTGAATATCCATAAACTCTTTCTGCTACTTGCGAGCTCAGTCTCTATCACTTAATCAGACTCAAAGTATACGTGATAACTGCAGCTCTAACTTCTTCATTAGTGAATGTCCATCAAATCTTTCTGCTACTTGCGAGCTCAGTCTCTATCACTTAATCAGACTTAAAGTATACGTGATAACGGAGGCTCTTAACTTCTTCATTACTAACGCTTGGCTTTATCTACTCGCAATGCTCAATCAACTGCGGCCTATTCTGCCTACATCGCTCGATTTCTAAATTCAATCTGCCAAACTTTCTCTCTGAATTTAATTTCTATGTCTCCACCCTGGGTGTCCATTGGTGGCCACCTTCTATCCAATGGGCCAATTTCGACCATTATTATTGGCTGCACATATATATTTTATGATGTTTCTCCTTCCAATCTAAATTCAGATGGCGCCAGCCCCAGTTTCCGATGTCCTCTCTTCTGGGGCTCCAAACTCTCACGCTCCTCTCGGCTTCCTGATGTTCCACTAACGATGTCACTCACGTTCATGACTCCCCTTGTCTTCTATTTCATTTCAACTTCGAACACCCTCGTCTCCACTTTCTCCTGACCAGTTCATTCAATCCAGCTGGTCACCAATCACTGCCCGTGTCTAACATTCTTCTCACATCACTTTTTAACTGTCTTGCATCTGTTCTATTTGTGAGAACCGTGTCGTCCCAACTGCGACAATGGGCATGTTAAATCCGTAGACCTGAAAGTCCCTAGATGAGGTCAGGCTATAGAGTCGCCAACCTTTAGAGGGTCGGTGACGGTACGATCTTCGCAAATGTCACCCACGGATGTGTTCGGTCAAAATGGAGGTGACACCTGACTAAATCGGAATCCGACCTTTGTGCTGTCATTATAAACCAGGGCTTCAACCCTTAGCCCGTCATCGTATATGGTCTGGAATACTTCCGGCCAGGGGGAATTAGAAACAACAACATAAACAATATTACCTGACCATGTTTCACATTCCTTGATGTACAGTGTGACATGTAACTCGACTTTGTAATTGATTTCATTAATATACTGTTTTATTTGTAAAAACTATATATATATATTCTGATTTCATAATCTCGATACAACATTAATTCGGTTCCATGCACATTTATAAGTGTATCTATTTTTTTTGTAAATATTAAAATATATATGTGCTTAAAATAATTCCTGTGGTTTTTCGTACAGGTTTTCCGGGAAGAAGGGAATGTGCCTCCCGTAGGCAATTTAGGGTGACCTGTAATTGTACGAATAGTACGCAAGGTCATGTGCACAGAAGGGAGATTTACTTGCCACCTTCTCGGACATTAATGGGACATAGGTTCCCCATAGCAACGGCCCAGCAAACAATGATAGCTCAAAGGTGTTAATTGCTCGAGAACATTTTCTAACCTCTGCTCTTTCGGGGCTGGAAATTTTTTAACGTTTTTTTGGGCAGTTGAAGAAAAGGCCGAGACTGATAAAGACCTCTAGGTTGTCCGCTCTTCATCGAGTCACCATTTTTTGTATGATGATTTTACTGGTCTGTATTTTGACCGAGTTTTAGATACGAGATATAATCTTCAGTCTCCAATGAGGGTGGTGGTGAGTAATAATAATTTGTAATGTATTTTATTAGGCGAGAGCACAGAATAATTAATATATGTAACTAGGATTTATTATGTCTTCGAATAATTTTTTCATGTATGTATATAATTGTTATAATGTTTTCAGTCCAAATTTGTAATTAATGATAAAATTACTTTTAACTAAAAAGAAGAGAAATTAAAATGTTAGCATTACCTATTAAATTTGAGTGTTTTTTTTTTAGTTATCTCAGACATGTGTCAGAATGTGTTTTCTCAAATTAACAATTTTTTTTTTAAGTGCCACTATACGATTTTCTATTTTATTACATGTTCTAATTTCACATAATATAAAGTATGGGATAGGCAAAATTATGAATCGGAAAAGGTAGTTAGACGAACAGAGAGGCCCAATATCCATTCAAAATGCTGCAACCGGCGGCGTGTTATCGATGAGTGATTGGTATTGAAAAAAATCTTTTTTTTTGTAAAAACAAAGGATAAGAAATGCATTTTTTTTTCAAGAGTTTAGTGTTCATAACTATTCCCGATCAGTTTTTCTTTTTATCTTCATATGTTCATTATCATTTTCAGGAGGCTTCCCATAATTATTTAGGAATCGATGGGATTTTTATACGGGACCTAGCGAGACAGTCAGATATAACATAATTGTACATGTAAAAAAAATTGTCCAAGTAATAACTAGATTGTATAGTAAAATGTTCATTTAGTTCCGACCTTCATGTAAGGCGAGCAAAATTAAATTACACTGAACAGAGAAATAGCCACCATTCTAGAAAATTTCTTTTATTCGATAAATATATGAATAAATCTTGCATTCTACTGAACCCGCATTTTGACGCATTCCCAACGGCGGGTTCTAAATACAACGAGACATAACGCAAGAAATAATACGAGAACCGAAATCAATCAATAAAAAATCAGTTTTCATCATGCGTTGCGCCACTCTTACTAATCCACGGACCCGGAAACAAATCAAATACCTAGAGAAAGAAGGAAAACATACTTCGAAATAGTTTCCTATATCCCGTAATATTCAATACGTTATATTTGAATTTCAAAGTACCATGTTAGAACACGCCAAGACATTTAGAAACTACCCATTTAGCTTATGCAAATTTTTGCTACAAGTCCGTATCTTTTGTCGAGAATTTTGATTATGTCTGCGAACACTGGCTTTTAAAAAAAACTTTTTTCCGATTATTCCCTTTATCTGACATGTTTGTTTTCTGCACCGTCTGGCAAGTAATAAAATGAATATCCATAAACATAACAAAATACGACGCTGGCATTGAATAACCTCGAATTTAACAGGGGATACTAGGTAAATCTAGGCAATGATTGCTAGTTTGCGTGACGAGCTATTGCTTTCACTGAATATGCTTAACCTTCCCCCGAGAGGCGGTGTTTTCCCGAGACTGCTTTCATGGATTATCCCATTTATTGTGGAAATATTTCCGATGAAAGGGTGTCCCGAGACAAAAAGCGTACAGTCAATGCTTGTTTTATTGATTGAAATTTTGTATTCCCTAAATGATAATAATGACGTGTATGTTGGGACTAAATGTTTATCATATGCTCAAAGAGCCTTAGTTTAGCGGTTAGAAATAGAGCTAGCAAAATGTAATAAATCCACACCGAATATATGAAAAACAATCATTGAAAAAAAAATACCAGGTAGTCTCTTCTGAAGAAATTACCTCGGGTTATTAACGTAGGATTACGTATCGTTGCTTACCTCTTTTGCATGTGTATATGTATGTATGTGATACGTATATATGTAGATATACATATGTACGTATGTATATATAAACATAAATGTATGTCAAAATTTTAACGCATCTTAGTACTTTTCTGTTTAACTGTTTACTGCTTGTCGAAGCAATACAGACTGGATTTGGCCCGCTGCCAAAATTATAACTCGAAAGGACGGACGGACGGTATTAGTGTCTGAAATTTTGCTTTCCGAAAGACCGTTATGGAGGAACGTAATCCTACGTTAAAACAACTTATAAATCAAATAATGCACGCACGGTTTTTCAAGACTACTTGAGGTTAAATTAAAGTTAAATTAAAGTAATTTTTCAATATTTCACTATTATAAAGACAATGAGAACAACTAATATTCTTTCTTACTACGTTGAAGATAATTAGAATTTCCCAAATAAGTATTTTGTGGAAGAAGAAGGGCCTGTTCACATAGGAGTCCGATGCGTTGCGTTAAGGAAAAGATGACGTTGAGACGAAAATAAACCAATCATAGTCGTTAAAAATTTCATCGCTAATCGTTTGGAGGCATATGATTGGTTTATTTTGGTCTCAACGTCTTATTTTCCTTAACGCAACGCAACGGACCCCTATGTGAACAGGCCCTAAGACTTGTTTATCAAAAAATTCTTCAAAAATGCTAGAATTTTTCAAAATGCATTGCTTTCCATGCGCATTGCTTTTCTCATGATTTCTTCCAAATTTCTCAGGATTGTTAATGGAAGGGCTTCCACGAACCTGTGCATCATTGTTTGAACTGACAAATATTTTTGCAAATTTATAGATCATGAAATAAAGCGAAAACATTCGAAAATATAAGGAAAACAAAAGGCAGATTAAAAATATATATATTTATGGCTTTAGAGTCATACAAAAAAAATCATTTCACAATTATGTTTATATATGAACGGTAAACATAAAAAATAAGGATTTTAAACAATTTGGAAAGCACATGGAGCATTTTGAAAAATACTGGAAAATTTTGGAATTTTTTTTTAAACCAGTGTATATTATGCCAAAAAATCCTTATTTTAATTATAAGGGTCTTCAATATGTTTATCAAACAATTCTTCAAAAATGCTAGAATTTTTCAAAATGCATTGCTTTCCATGCGAATTGCTTTTCTTCTGATATCTTCCAAATTTGTCAGGATTGTTAATGGAAGGGCTTCCACGAACCTGTGCATCATTGTTTGAACCGACAAATATTTTTTTCAAATTTACAGATCATGAAATAAAGCGAAAACATTCGAAAATATAAAGAAAATAAAAGGCAGATTAAAAAAATATATATTTATGGCTTTAGAGTCATACAAAAAAAATCATTACACAATTATGTTTATATATGAGCGGTAAACATAAAAATTAAGGCTTTTAAATGATTTTGAAAGCACATGGAGCATTTTGAAAAATACTGAAAAATTTTGGAATTTTTTTTTAAACCAGTGTATATTATGCCAAAAAATCCTTATTTTAATTATAAGGGTCTTCAATATGTTTATCAAAAAATTCTTCAAAAATGCTAGAATTTTTCAAAATGCATTGCTTTTCATGCGAATTGCTTTTCTTCTGATATCTTCCAAATTTGTCAGGATTGTTAATGGAAGGGCTTCCACGAACCTGTGCATCATTGTTTGAACCGACAAATATTTTTTTTCAAATTTACAGATCATGAAATAAAGCGAAAACATTCGAAAATATAAAGAAAATAAAAGGCAGATTAAAAAAATATATATTTATGGCTTTAGAGTCATACAAAAAAAAAAATCATTACACAATTATGTTTATATATGAACGGTAAACATAAAGATTAAGGCTTTTAAACGATTTTGAAAGCACATGGAGCATTTTGAAAAATACTGGAAAATTTTGTAATTTTTTTTTTAAACCAGTGTATATTATGCCAAAAAATCCTTATTTTAAATATAAGGGTCTTCAATATAGTAAAAAAGAATATAATTTTTTTGTTTTTTGTATATAAAGTTAAAAATTGAAAATATAAAAATATGAAAATATAAAAAGAAAATATGAAAATATAAATGAAAATATGAAAATATAAAAAGAAAATATGAAAATATAAATGAAAATATGAAAATATAAAAAGTTGAAGGTTCTTTTTCCCCTTAATAACTAAATGTTTCCCTTTCATCATTGCCCTGCGTATTTATTAACTTGTTAAAACACTCTCTTTACGGTCTCAGAATAGTTAGGTAAACTAGTAAAATGGGTTGTGAAGTTTGATGTTTGTTGAACTCATCTTTGATATCACGTAACAAGCATAAAATTTCCGGGTTGGTTTTGTAGGTAGGAGATATATCCAGTTTCAAACGAAATAATCTCCACTTGTATCATCTTATATTTCTTAATTTACATAATTATATAATTAAATTAAATAATTATATTTACATAATTAAATTACGTTTATAATGATAAATAAATATTGATTTTTTGCTATATTTTTAACTTACAAAGGAATAAACCCAGATTTTGAGATATTAAAAAAAAGAAAAAAATATAGACCTATAGGGTCATCGAAAAACTCAGATCTGGGATTAAAAACCCGGGTCTGGGAGCTCTGCTTAAACTGCTTATTTTTCTTAGCTTAGAACATTTAGCTTAGATAGTTCATAGCTTGGTAATTTTCTTGCTCTTAGTTCTTGAACTACTGCAGTAGAAATAAATAAATAAATAAATAAATAAATATATATATATATATATATATATATATATATATATATATATATATATATATATATATATATATATATACTAGCTGAAAACCCGCGCTTCGCTACGGAGTACATTCAAATTAAATACAACGGTCAATGTATGCAATTAATTAAAAAAAAATAAATATATATATATTTATAATAAATACGACGATCAATGTATACAATTGATGTAAAAAAAACATATTTATAAAAAAATCGTAAGGGATATTTTTATAAACAAAATAAAGTCCAATCGTCTGCCGCATTAGCAAGAAAAAAATATTTTTTTGTCTATTTAGTTGTTACGCACGTGACGATAAATTTATTGAAAGTACCAGAAAAAGAAATCACGTGATCAGCATTTAATAAATTAAATTCTAAAAATTAATCTTTAAAAATTCACCAAAAATCAGGAAATGGGAAAAAGGAGGTAAAAATTTAAAAAAAAATTCATTTTGAAGGAATTTTTATGATCTTTCTCGTGATATAAATTTTATAACCCTCAATATATCATTTTAAATGCAAACGTAAAAAAAGTTTTAAAAACAGCTTAAAAATTTAATTTAAAAAAATCTAAGAAGAATTTTTGAAAAATCTTTCTTAGTGCACCCCTACACTATTAGAAGAATCGCCATGCAAAATTTCAGCCCTTTAGGTCCAGCGGTTTGGTCTGTGCGTTGTATGTCAGTCAGTCAGTGAATGAATGAATGAATGAATGAGTCAGTTACGGAACTGTTTTATATATATAGATAAACTGAGCAATTGGACTTAATCGGACAACCAATAAAATGAAATCAGATTTCAGCCAAACAAATCGTTTTATGATGGACATCTACGGCAAAGTCGTGCCTCAAAGTAGGTACAGAGAGAATTTTTCTTATACTTTAAAGTACCGGGTGTTTCAAAACTCGCTCACATCCACATGGTAATCCTTGTTGTTTAAAATCCTTGTTGGTTGCAGCAAGACGTCGCAACGTGTCACACATGGGCAGTATGGTCTTCACGGGACAGTATGGAAGTTTTAACGGAATTTTTCAATAATCATGTCATTTCCAAAGGACTTTGGCCACCACGTTCACCGGACTTGTCAATTCCGGATTTTTTCCTTTGGGGATATCTGAAAAATGTCGCCTACAGCAATAATCCCCATACGCTTGATGAATTTAAGAGTAACATCCTTCATGCAATATCGGACATTACTTCTCACACACTTCGTAAAGTGTCGACTAATCTGGTAAAAAGAGTTCGATTGTGTGTCCAGAAAAACGGACATCATTTTGAACGTTCACTGTGATTTGACCATGTCTGACACCTGACAATAAAGATAATTGTTTCAACCTTTGTTTGTCCTTTATTCTGTTTGTTAACATAATTCATCTGTCTTTAAAACTCAACCACAAAGGTTCATGTGCGCGAGTTTTGAAACACCCGGTATCTCAAAGAGATTTTAACTTATTTACTTTCTTAACTTATTTAAAAGTTTATGATTTTTCTTTGTTTGTGTTTTGTGTGTGGGGGAGGAGGGGTGGGTGCTTTCTATATTTCACTGTTTTAAAGATAAAACTTTTATTTGTCTTCAGTTCCTTATAGAAAGACCATTTTTGCTCTTTTCAAAGGAAGATTACAAGGCCTGTTTGACAGGAATATATGGGTAAAATCAGATAATCTTTCTCTAAATTATAGCTGAGAAGGTGTCAGGAATGGATCCTATTTCCGCCGCCTCCCCCTTTGATTCACCGACTGGAACTGCTTGCTTGGAGGTGGTCGAGAGAGGGGGGGGGGACCCGCTTGGCGGGAAGTGAGAAGCAGACTGGTTGGACATTCTCGGCCCGACTCGAAAAGAGAAAAGGTCGGGTGTACAAGAGATCGCATGTAAAAGTGGTTTGCACGTGGTTTTATTGATCAGTGTAATTTGTAATATATGTATATATATAGTGAGTGTGGTGTGTCCCAGTATAAGTATATGTGTAATAAATAATTTTGGGACTAAGACCGTGTCTGGACTCGTCAACCGCGTAATACATTTCTATAACGCAAAGCAACGGACCCAGGGGCGGTTAAGCCTCGTGAAGGGAGAGGGATCGCCCTTGAACAGAAGGGATCAAATTTAAATTTTTAACACTAGAAAGACGGCTGCCGTCTTTTTGACGGTTTCGGACATACTATTGAGCGCTATGTCTGTATTTATATCATCAGGTTTCTGAAATTTTCTGACTTTTTCTAATTTTAAACGAAATATGCACACACGTTTACAAAATTATATTCGATAGTAGCAGAAAATCTGTTGTATACCTACTAAGACTGAAAGCCGTCGATTTGACGGCGATATAGAAATAAGGCAGAAATCTTTAAAATAATGGCGGAAAAATGTTAGTGACTTTTCGTCTCTTTCCCCTTTTGCAAATAATAGAAATATTGGTTTTTCGGAAATATTGGTGTTGAAAAATAACGACTGCAGAAATCATGCATATATTTTTACGGATAAATCATATCAGGTTGTCCGTTCTGCATACCTGCATAAAAATATATCTAAATATATACTAATCTATATATATAAAACAGTTTCGTAAATGACTTACTGACGCACTGACTGACATACAACGCACACACCAAACCGCTGGACCTAAGGGCTGAAATTTTGCATGGCAATTCTTCTTATAGTGTAGGGGTGCACTAAGAGAGATTTTTGAAAAATTCTTCTTAGATTTTTTTTAAATTACTAGGGGCTTCGCCCCTAGCCTCGCTACGCTCGCTCATCTGGTGAATCAAGTGAATGAATGACTCAATAGTTTTTTACAGCGATCGAGTCATTCATTTGTTTACAGTTGAAGCTCCCCCCCCCTCCCGACGAAATGGATGAAGCCCGGCGAAATGGATGAATGGGTGAAAAATCGGATCTTCTTTCAAAGGAAGCGAATGAGAAGATTTTTTTGAAGTATTTCTTTAAAATTCAATTAAAAATCGAAATTTTAAGATAGAGACTTGAAATGAAGTTTATATGAATGAGAAAGCTTTCATCTTCCAGTTGATATAAATATTTTCTTTGTAACATAATAAGTCTGAGCGCATCGAATTTATATATCTCGAAACGCATAAATTTTTCCAAAAAAAGGGTTTTCAATTTTAATAAAAATATCAGTCTGTTTTAAATTATTTTTGAACAAATGAGGTCTTGTTTGAAGAAGAAATGTCTGTAGTCCTAGATTGTAAAAAAAAAAAATTCTACGATCCGTTTTTGGCGAGTTATCGTAATCTGAACATGAAAAAGTCAATATTTTCCCACAAAACATAAAATAAAAATAAAACTTAAAGTCTGACGAATATGAGACATGTTTTACTTTCTTCCCCACATTGTTCTGCATCGATTGGTATCGGTCTCGACCCCATACCCCCAACGGTTTCGGAGGAGATAGCGTGACAAGCTTTTGACAGCGGCGGCGGCGGCAGCGGCAGTTAGTTCTTTTTAGAATAGAGAGAAATTTTTAAGCTGTTTTAGTAACTTTTTTTAAGTTTGCATTTAAAATAATAATTGGAGGGTAATAAAATTTATATCGCGAGAAAGATCCTAAAAAGTCCTTTAAAATGAAATCTTTTTCTAATCTTTACCTCGATTTTCTGATTTTTGGTGAAATTTTAAATATTCATTTTTAGAGTTTAATTTATTAAATGTTGATCACGTGATTTCTTTTTCTGGTACTTTAAATAAATTTATCGTCACGTGCAAAACAACTAAATAGACATTTCTTTTCTTGCTAATGCGGCAGACGATTGGACATTATTTTGTCTAGAAAAATATCCCTTACGATTTTTTTATAACTATATATATATTTTTCTACATCAATTTTATATATTGATCGACGTATTTATTATACACACACACACACACACACACACACACACACACACACACACACACACACATATATATATATATATATATTTATTTATTTATTTATTTGGCATTTATTACATACATTGACCGTTGTCCCTAGCGAAGTGTGGGTTTTCAGCTAGTCTATGAAATATTGGTATGAAATAATTAAAATTTAAAGTATTTACCATTTAAAAGAAAGAAAAAAACCATTAAATATTTTAATTTTGGGGTTTTATGTTTAACCTCCAAAATGACGGCGTTCAGACTTTTTAGTAAGAGAAAAATTCCCGTCTTTCTAGTGTTAAATGAGATCACGTATAACTTGCTTAAGTGATGAATCCATATTATCATTATCTTTGCCACGACAGCCCAACGTGGGCCAGAACATTTCTGAGAGAATTCTTCCAGTCAACCCACTGGAGGAATATTCTAATAAAATTCAGCCAGAGTTTTCCGGTTGGTTACACGAATGACTTTCAAATCATTGTCCACACAGTCACACCATCTAAGCCTTGGTCATCCATTAGGTCAAGTGCCATATGGTTGAAAACTATATTAGTCGATACTATATTAGTCTATATTAGTTTAAACTATATTAAACCATATTAGTTAAACTATATTGAAAACTATATTAGCTCGGGCTTCGCCTAGCTACGCTCAAGCCATCCGTGTAACATATTTATGTACTTCGAGCACCACAAAAGAAAAAAAAAGCCTACAAATGTATTAAATTCAAGTGAATTAATTCCTTTCAATTTTCATTCCCCTTGCTGCCGACAGATGGCAGTACCACTGCTCCAGATGATTCGGTTTCTCAGCAGTGAGTGATTTTAGAATGAAAATATCTCTAAAACTATTGAATTAACAGAATAAGTGTACGCAGAAAAAATTATCAGTCTTCGAAGCTCTTTCCAAATATGTAACATTTATGTACTTTCATGAGAAAAAAAATGCACCGATTTTCCTGTATATTTGTCGGCCATTTTTTTTCGAGGAGTGGCCCACCCGGATGAGTTACGGTCACGTGATCTCTCGACATCCACTCGTCCCTTTATTAGTATAGAAGATTGTAGACGAATTCATTCGGTATATCTTTCGGCAACACTTCAAGCGATCGATTCTAATATATTTACTGTGTTGATATCTTTGTATAATTTATATATCGTATCTTTTCCGCTAGAAATCTCGAATATCCATTCCCCTAAAGATTAATTTCTCCAATTCTAAGAATATTCCTTTCAAATATGACAAGTAACGACTCCATATAGGAAAGACAATAACCTACCCACCCCAAATCTAATAATTTACTACTTACGTGTGCGTGGAGCTTTTCATTGATATAAACTATATAAACTATTCCTTCTGATGTCACGGAACACCATCTGTTCATATCTCACCATAAAACAGTGCTCTATAATAAGCAAAATTATACTTTCTTTAGCTCAAGATAATAAGATATGAAAATTATACAAGAATAAGACATCCCATTTTAAGGTCTTTTTTGGCAAGACTATGGTAAGAAGATAGTAAATAGTCACTGTTGTTACATAATTATGTTGAAACGGAAAGGTTATGGACCTATATAAGAAAATATAAAGCAATATTACAAGAAAAAAATTCAGGTGAATGTAAATAAGTGAGTACACCTTGTGTGGGTTGGCGAAATTTTTAACGTCGCCAAAATCGCACTAAAATCAGGCACTTGTAAAGAACTAAGTAGTTCCTTAGTTAGGAATTATTACAATTCTTCAATTAGAACTCTTCAATTAGGCTATGGTAACGAAGTGGGTATCTCTTTTATAGTGGGCGATAAAAGCGCCATAGTGATTGTTATCTTATATGTTCTGCAGTCAGTTATATAAATGGATAATATATCTGTTTGGCCAAGAGTTTATTACTGTCAGCCGAAAACGAGCTTTCCCCTGATGAGTTTTTATTATGCTTGTTTTCGTTTTATTGTTTACATTGCAATATGCTGTTCTTTAGTTTCAATTATGAGGAAAGAATATTGTCGTGCCATTAGGTTCTTTTTATTAATATTCTTATTTTTGAAAGTATTAAGTACACACTAAATCATTAGCATCTTTTAACGTCACAAAATTAACAACATTTATTTACATTTATACATAAAATACAACAATCTGTAGGAGCTGCACAAGGCTAATTCCATCTCGTGAACCCGTCCATCACCTTCTCCCTTTCCACATGCTCTCTCCTCTTTTCCCGCGTTCTCACGATCCGAGTTAGTTGACCCAGGGGGTCTCGAGCTACCCACCTCGAGGTAACGGTAACGTTGGTCGATCGAGGCAAGTTGTGGTTGCAAGTTGCAGCGCACAAATCCGCAGACACGCTGTCATCTATCACAGAAATCATTTAGGATTCATTCTGAAATACACTGGTGTAAGAAATTAAGAGATTTTGAAGACTTGGTCGATTATCTGTAGAACTACTGTACCGATTTTAATGAAATTAGATATGTACATACATTGATACAATACAAAACAAATAACCATTCAATAATTGTAATACACACGTATGATCATGCGTAACACTCGTTGGAGTCGGAAGGTATCAAACAGCGGTTGCAGAATAAACAAAAAAATGGGTTAATAGATAGATTAATAGGGGGTATGGTCACCTCTTACAGATATACAGGTCTCGCAGCGCGATTTCATACTTGAAATAAGGCAGTTTATCATTTCCTGTGGCAGTTGGTCTCACTCGTTCAGCAATGATCTTTTCATTCCCTGGATGGTTCTCGGAGGGGGGTTGCGAGTTGCAATTGCCCTCCCTAGAGCTATCCAGACATGCTCTATAGGGTTAAGGTCTTGAGATCTGGCTAGCCCATCCATCCGGCGAATATCCGCACTCTCTAGAAATTCATCGAACAAAAGATCTCTATGTGGCCTCGCGTTATCGTCCATTAAAAAGAACTCAGGGCCAACTGCACCCCCTGAAAAGGCGAACATAGGGCTCCAAGACCTCATCCCTATACCTCACACCAGTCACAGTGCCTCTTTCAAAGACATGGAGAGGTGTGCGGCCATCCAACATGATGCCTGACCAGACCATTAAACCTCCTCCGCCAAAATGGTCGATTTCGCGGACATTGGAGGATAGGTAGAGGGTCCCTGGTTCTCTCCATATGAACGTACGTCGAGAATCGGTGTTTAGGCTGAACCGCGACTCATCAGTGAAGAGAACGGTCACCCATTGATCCATACTCCAATCTCTATGCTCTCTGCACCATGATAAACGGATTCTCCTGTTCATAGAAGTGAGCGGGACGCAAACAGCAGGTCTTCTTGCAAACAACCCTTTCTCATGAAGTCTTTTGGAAGCAGTCACCCTTGATACACGGGTTTCTGTGGCTGCATACAAGTCACGAGAGAGCTGAGAAGCTGTAGCAGTCCTGTTACGTCTCGCTATAATCGACAAATGGCGATCTTCTCTGGCCGCCGTGGCTCTGGGACGAACTTGCCCAGGCTTTCTCTCGATGGATCCGGTACCCTGGAACCGTTTCCATAAGTTACACACAACGCTGGGCGTTAAATTGAACTCTCTACAAATTTGGACTTAAGATTGGCCTGCTTCTAGCCTCCCCACAATTCGCCACCTCATTCCATCATCTATACGTTGGTGGTTACTCATTTTTACTGTTGCAATTTGAAATTAACCGATTGCTTACAAAATAACACCAAGAAATTCGCCGAGGTGTGGTAGCGAACGAAGTGAGTCTTAACTTACGCGCGCTTATAAATCCTGTTTCTCTACTGGCTCCGCGTAGACACACGTGTACGCTTACGTATTTGACGTACAAGATTTGCATTTTTGACTAAAAGCAATGAT
>OU015500.1:146974476-146979476 GCA_907164885.2 Dolomedes plantarius | reverse complement strand
CAATCCGTTCACTCATGAATTCCAATGGGGAAAACACGAGTCAACAGAAACCTGAAGGAAAAGGGAGGACAAAGGAGCGGTCATCCCAAGCCTGTCTTTAGTCATTCTTATTTAAGTAATATTTTTCAGTACATTATGACTGAGCATGTGAAGTAAAATCTATTTATAAAGCTACAAAGAGGTTGGGACGACTTCCAACGCGTGGTTAGGTGTGGGGAAGAGGACAGAGCATTCAAGAAAGAGAAAATTTACTGACAGATGAAAGAAGTAGGAGTGTCACAGTCGATTATTAGCCCAGGAGATCCAGAAAATCACATACAAAAGTTTTCTAGTAGAAAGTTTAACAGTCCAGTAGAACGATAGTTTTTCCTCTTTTTTTTTTTTTTTTTTTTTTTTTTAAATATATCTTTAATGTAAGGCAGCACACAACGTTTAACCACATAAGTGGAGTCAAGAGGGTGTTAGGCACCCAACATATAAAATCAATTAAGAGATGGATCTCTGGGATAGGCAATTTGGTCATATTCGGGAAAATGTAGATACAGCTCAACACATTAATGTAACAAAACATTGCAAAGATGGTAACAAAATTTTCAAAATAATTTAGGTTTAGCCACAGTTCTTTCATAAGTTATTAAATTTCAATTCAAAAATACATAATTATTAACATCCAATAAATTCAATACAAATCATCTTCTAGTTTACTTTCACAATATTACTTCATCAGTTCCAATGTTATTATTTTATTTACTCATTAACAATCATAATTTTATAATTTTAATTTTTTACTTGTAACTCGTATCAACATTTTATCTTAATTTCCCCCCCCTCCCCAAAATTGTGCATGAAACAACATTATTGTAATTTAAACTCACTATATGGATGAAAATGCCTTAATCTAGTTGAGTGCACAATTTCACTCTTTTTTCCAGTGTATTGGTTTGGTTTATCAATTTCGAAATTAACATTAGAAAGCTGGCTTAAAATTTTATAAGGGCCTGAATAGGGTGAATCTAATTTTCTTGAATTTGGGTATTTGAATTCTTCGTACATCACTAAGTCACCAATTTTGAAGTTTGACTGTATAAAATTTCTATCATATCTTTGTTTATTAATTTTATGGTGCTGAATTGTTCTTTGCACTGCAATCTTTCTTGCTTCTTCAACTGGCGGATAATGTAATGAAGTTATTTTAGGTAATGGTGAGTTATATGGCAAATTTCCAAATAGGAGGTAATTTGGGGAAAATCCAGTTACTCTATGGGGTTGATTATTATATTCGGAAGTCACTTGTTCTAAAATTTTTGTCCATGGAATTATTTTCGAAGAAGTATTAACTTTACACCTTAATTTGGATACAATAGTTTGATTACATCTCTCATTTTTGCCATTACACTGGGGTCTGTGGGCTGAGGTGAGTAATTGTCTCGTATTGTGGTGTTTTAGGAATTTCTTAAACCTTGAGGAAGTAAATGCAGCATTTCTGTCACTTAATATTTGTTTGGGAACTTTAATTTTGAAAATTTGTTTTAAACAGTTTGTGTATGTCTCACTTGTCACACTTTTTGAAGGAAAAGTCCAAATATATCTTGTTGCATGATCAATCACCAGATGAAGATATTTTATTGTCGAATTATAATAGTTAAAACCTCCAACTGTATCAACTGAGATTAGGTCAAATGGTTCATAAGCAATTGGCACTTGTTCCATCAGTCCATACTTTCTCTGAGTCGATTTCTTGTTTTTCTGACATGTTTCACAACAACGAACAAAATTTGAAATGTCTAATATTATGTCTTGCCAATAGTAAATAGGGGAAATTAATTGTAACATCTTTCTCACACCTGGGTGGCCAAATTTTTCATGTGCAGCGGTTATTAATTTTAGTCTTAATGATGGCGGGACTACAATTTTGATTAGATTTTTCTTTTTTACTGTTAGAACTCCACTATATTTTTTGTACTTTACATTATTAACATTATCGTTTAATTGTGCCTGAATAATTTCATCTGTGGTTAGAAAATAAGAATATTGTGATACAAAGTGGCTTATTGGGTTCCTTGATAGCATATCAGCTTCATAATTATATTTACCTTTAATGTGCACTATTTCATAATCATACATGGAAAGTTTTAAAGACCATCTAAACAGTCGTCCAGTTAAATTTTTAATATTTTTGAGCCATTGTAAGGCTGAATGATCCGAATGTATTGTGAATTTTTTTCCATGTAAGTAACAATGGAAACGGTCAATAGAATCAACAATCGCCAAGCATTCAAGCTCAGTGACAGCATAGTTTCTTTCGTGTTTTTTCAGTTGTCTTGAGTGAAAAGCTATTGGGTGTAGTTGGCCATTAGGGTGCTTTTGCTTTAGGACAGCAGCAACTGCTTCTTGACTTGCGTCGACAAAAAGGTGGCATGGGTAATTTGGGTTAAAAAGGGTTAAAATCGGTTTTGATATGAGTTCATCTTTTAGTCTTTGGTAGGAATTTTGACATTCTTGGGACCAATCCCATTTTACATCCTTTCTAAGTAATTTGTTTAATGGAAGTCTCAATTTGCATAGTCTTGTATAAACTTCTGATAGACATTTATGGATCCTAAAAATCTCTGCAATTCTTTAACATTTTTGGGTGGTAGTAATTTTTTTATTGTTTCAATGTTTACATTATGAGGTGAATATTGTCCTTTAGAAATCTCATATCCTAAAAATTTTCTTTCTTTCTTAGCAAATTGGCATTTTGATTGGTTTAATTTGATATTTTCCTTTTCATAAATTTTAAAAATTTCTTCTAAATGTTTCATATGTTCATTAAAGGTTTGTGAAAATATTATTATATCATCAAAATAGTTCAAAGCATAATTGATTTGGTATTTATTTAGAATTTGCCTAATTGCTCTCTGGAAGACACTTGGTGCATTTTCCCAACCAAACGGTAGTCTTGTCCATTCATAAAGTCCAAAGTTTGTTGTGAATGCCAATTTTTCAGTGTCACGGTCATGTATTTCTATGTGCCAATACCCTGAAGTTAGATCTAATGTTGAAAAAAATTTGGCATGGGCTAGTTGATCTAATAAGTCATCAATTCGTGGAATAGGTTCAGAGTCAGTTTTAGTAATTACATTTAATTTTCTGTAGTCTATGCATAACCTAGTTTTTCCTTGGCCTTTTTTCATTGCTAATGTTACTGGGGCGCTAAATGGAGAATGTGAGGGCTTTATAAAACCTGCTTTTAACAATTCGTCTATTTGTTTTTTTATTTCAGCATTTTCAGTTTGAGATGTGCGATATGGTCGTTGTGCAATTGGGAGCTCTGAAGTTAAGTGTATTTTTTGGGGTTCTAATTTTATTTTTCCAACGTCATATTTATTTTTTGAAAAGATATGGTCGAAAGTTTCTAGAATGATTTTTAAATGGGGCCAGTCCTCGGGTATTTTCTCTGGTGCTTGGAAGTCCAAAGCATCACCGGGCTCTTTAAATAGAGTTTTCAGTGTATCATCGGGGATACCTGATATCTCCTTTAAATTTTGAACATTATAATTAGTATTTGCTATTTTGTTTGAACTCTCATAATTTATAACTGGATTTCTCATTCTTTGGTTATTATCAACATTTAGGGTTTCAATGTCATTGGAAGAAACATTATACACATTATCTTTCACAGCATTATTGTAAACAGTCCTTTCATAGTACTCAGGGGAGTGATCACATCTTAAATAGTTTCTTTTTACAAAATTTCTACCTTTATGATACCTTCTGTTATTATTTTCAGCCCGATAGTTAAAAAAATTTTCTACCTTCATATACACTTTTGTTTACATTTCTAAAGTTACACATATTTTTGTTTTCATAATACCTTTTAACATTATACATGTTATCACAATAATTTTTACAATTTTCTCTTTGAACATTCAATGCATATGGATTAACAAAATTATTATTATTATTACATAGTATTATTTCTTTATTACATTGGAACACCTTTAATTTTCTTAAATTTATTTCGAGACGAAAAAGTCTCATATGTTCTAAACTTAGCAATACATAAGGTAGGTCACTCTCAATGACCCACATTTCAATTTCTCTAGTTAATTTGCCAATTGTTACATTTGTTTTAATTATTTTTGTTACAGGTACTTGACCATCAGTTTGATTTATTACCATATTTTTTACATTTAATGTTTTAAAACATTTTACCTCTTTAAGTAATGATTGTGAAATTATTGAAATTGTACTACCGGTGTCTAATAAGAATTGAAATGTTTGTTCACTCACCCGAGCTTGGATTGTAAGTCATCTGTTATTTGCATAGTATCCTCTATGGTTATTTTGGTGTCTTCTGTTGTTATCTTCTGCACTTTGATAGTGTCTCTGTTCATCATATCTTGACGTATTGCTGTAATTTCCTTCATTTTGTCTTCTGGGTTGATCATAATTAATCCACCTCCTTCTGTAGTGTGGCTCCGAGTTTCTGCGCTCTGTCTAACTGTCACCGAAGTTTCGACGATCGCCGGCGGTAATCTCTGTTCTTCCTTCCGGAGCGATACGCGGTGCGGACCGAGGTACCGGCAAATGTATTTTTCTCGCTTTTTCCAGCCATTCGAAAGGGGTTCGTATCTCTTGCAACGAGAGCAAAGTTCGTATGTTTCTTGGAGCGTCTAATGACAGTGTTTCTATTATTTCACTGTCTGTTTGTTTTAGTTGTTTTCCCAGTTCTAGTTTTTCCTTGAAATACTGGAAGAGGTCATCATTGTCATTTAATTTTAGTGTCCTAAACCTTGTAATTAATTCTTCTCTGCTCTTTGAAAAAATGGACAGCAGTTGTTTTTTAATATTAATGTAATCTTATTTATATAGTTCCGTGGATATTATTACTTCTTGAATATCTTGACTTACGTAGCGCATTAAATTTTCTTTTTTCCATTTCTCATTTAATTCAAACGTGCTGCAACTCTCTTCAAACAACTGGAACCACTGAAAGATATTTTTGATACTGCTGT
>OU015500.1:146964476-146971976 GCA_907164885.2 Dolomedes plantarius | reverse complement strand
AACTCCATTTTATTTCTTAATTATAATAATAAGCTGTGAGTGAACCTTCGACTGGGAGGAAGTTTGTTTACAACACCTTCGGGCAGTAAACAAAAACTAAACTTTCTAAAACACTTTTAATCACTTAATTCTTTATAATTCATGAAATGTTTTGACAAAGAGATTTAACTGACGTCTGAGTCGAGTATTTTTCATTTGACTTTCGGATCCCTCGGGCAGTGGGGGGCTGTATTGGATATGTTTTATTTAATGCTTCAATGAGAAATACCCGGGTAATTGTGTTTTAAATACGTACTTCAAACTTAAATAAACGATTCTTTTGGCTCTAGTGCATAAAATTAAAAAAAAAAAACATCAGTTTATAACATATTTATTGTTAATGACTGGGTTATTTTAACGTAGGATTACTTTCCTTCATAACGGTCCTCCAGAAAGCAAAATTTCAGACGCTAAAACCATCCATCGTCGCAACTTATAATTTTGGCAGCGTGCCAAACTTAGTCTGTATCACTTGGACAAGCAGTAAACAGTTAACCCGAGAAGTATCAAAATGCTTCAAAATTTTGACATACATACATATTTATATATATATATATATATATATATAACAGTTCCGTAACTGACTCATTCATTCACTGACTGACTGACTGACTGATATACAACGCACAGACCAATCCGCTGCACCTAAAGGGCTGAAATTTTGCATGGCAATTCTTCTAATAGTGTAGGGGTGCACTAAGAAAGATTTTTCAAAAATTCTCCTTAGATTTTTTTAAATTAAATTTTTAAGCTGTTTTTTAAACTTTTTTTTTACGTTTGCATTTAAAATAATACATTGAGGGTTATAAAATTTATATCACTAGAAAGATCATAAAAATTCCTTCGAAATGAAATTTTTTTCGAATTTTTACCTCCATTTCCTGATTTTTGGTGAATTTTTAAAGATTAATTTTTAGAATTGAATTTATTAAATGCTGATCACGTGATTTCTTTTTCTGGTACTTTCAATAAATTTATCGTCACGTGCGTAACAACTAAATAGACAAAAAAAAACATTTTTTCTTTCTAATGCAGCAGACGATTAGATATTATCCAAAAAATAAATATTCCTTATGATTTTTTTATAAATATATATATATAAATTGTACATCAATATATTGATCGTCTCATTTATTATAAATATATATATTTATTTTTTTTTGGCATTAATTGCATACATTTACCGTTGTATTTAATTTGAATGTACTCCGTAGCGAAGCGCGGGTTTTCAGCTAGTATATATATATATATATATATATATATATATACACTCCTGGCCACCCAAATTGCAACACCAAGAAAGACAAGAGATATCACAACAAAATTTATTTTGTAGATAACATGTTGACCAAGTATCAAATGATTAAATTTATAGACTTCTGTGAAGTGTGGTTACTGCTAAAATCAGTAGCCAGAGTAGCCGCCATTGTTGGAGATTAACGCTGCCACACGCCTCGCCATTGATTCAAAGAGACTTTGGATGAGTTCTTTCGGTACAGTAGACCAAGCAGCTTCCACACGTTGCCAAAGTTGATCTGCTGTGGCAGCTGGGGATGGAATCTGGATCAATCGTAGACCAACTATTAACCACATGTTTTCTATCGGCGAAAGATCCGGAGAGCGAGGCGGCCAGGGAAGCAATTCAATCTGGCGATTGACGATGAACCGTTGGACAATGCGTGCCACGTGTGGTCGCGCATTATCCTGTTGAAATATGGCTGTGGGCAAGCCCTGAAGGTAAGGTAGGACTACTGGCTCCAACACCTCGGAGATGTATCGCTGGCTGCTTAAAGTACTGGAAATGCGTACTAGAGGTGTGCGAGAGTGATATCCAATACCGCCCCATACCATAATACCCGGTGCAGGACCAGTGTGGCGGTGCATAACGCAGCTGTTCAGCATCCTCTCTTCACGGTGTCTCCAGACTCGAATGCGACCATCGCGGTGTTGCAGACAGAAGCGTGACTCGCCAGTAAAGACAATTTCATTCCATTCTGCCGCCCACATCCTTCTGTCATCGCACCATTGGCGGCGGAGACGTCTGTGGTTCTGCGTCAAGGTTAGACAAAGCAATGGATGTCTTGGGGACAGACCACTCTGCTGTAAACGGCGTCGAATGGTACGCGCAGACACTGGATGATGCGTTACAGACTGCATGTGCTGTGCTATGGTTCGTGATGTGACTGAGCGATCCGTCACTGCCATGCGCACAATTTGCCTGTCATCACGTGAAGTGGTGCGCTGAGGTGGATGCGATCGAACACGCCGGTCCGACGTACCCTCCTGCATCCAACTATCACATATCCGCATTACAGTTGTTTGGTTTCGTCCAACACGACTACCGATTTCCCTGAAAGATAATCCACAATCTCGGTAGGCCACTATCCTTCCTCTGTCGAACTCGGATACTTGATCAAAAGATGATCGCTGTTTTCGACAAGGCATAATTGATCGTTTTTTTTGAAAAAACCACAAGAAAAACACAATTGCCGAACTTGAAATCGTCGAAAGCTCCAAGCCTTAAATAGCGCTTTGAAGTGGCGCCACAGGCGCGCGTGATGTGCGTCTGCGTTGAAATTCTAATCATTTGCATATCTCACCTCCGCTAATGCATGTTGTAAATTTCATGTTATTTGCATGTTTCCTTCAGGGTGTTGCATTTACAGTGGCCAGCAGTGTATATATAATTATGGGAATTTAGTCACACAGAATAAAAATAGCAGCAGAATAGTAGCAAAATATTTAATAGGACTAAGATACATTTTCCCAGAACATACCATAGAAGCGTCTTACAGTGAACAACATTATTGTCTTACTACTCTCGCTCGCAGAGCGTTACCGTGCAGGTAGAAAAAAAGGATGATGCCATAATTAACATGTGTGCGCACGCATGCCGTAAGGAGAGAAAATTAACGTTGTTTCCCAACAATTCCCCCTCACAATGTGCATTTTCTATGAGAACACATTATATGCATATTTCACTCAGTAAAAAAAAAACTTACGAAATATATGCAGACTTACAATACAAAACTTACTACACTTGTGAATTGAAAACTTTTATAATATTGTAAACAAATTAAATATTACAATGTAAATACAAATAGATAATACTTAAATGCAATAAAAACATATCATTACATACTCTAATTATTATACTGAAAAGGATACTGGATGATATTAAAGATTTAAAACACTTATTCCAATTAAGTCACAACACATTTTATGCTTCTATGCATTTAATGCCTGCGTTAAAATATTAGCTGGCATGTTTTCTGATGCTATGTATTTAACATCAATCTCTCCATCATTAAGGACATTTCGCACGAAATGATGGCGTATGTCAATGTGTTTGGTGCGAGAGTGATATACAGGGTTTCGCGTCAGTTTTTCAGCAGACTGATTGTCGCACATGATGTCAGTAGGAGATGTTACTGTTCCGGGTGAAAGTTTATCTAAGAATCGTCTTTAACCGTCATTGGTCGCGCTATGAGCGTTTCTCTCACGCTTGTCATATAAATTGCACCCCTTATTTGAAAGTGACCCTGCGGACACCACCCCTTGCCTAGCTGACTTTTAGAATCTCCTCAACAATCTGTTATCAGTTACGATAAGAATCAGGGCTTGTTTGACCTTCATACAGCCTGCTATTTGCTTAGGTGTTCTCTGTGTGAGCATTTCTCTCATCGCTCGACCACTGGCGTCTGCATCACGTGAGAGCGTTTCTCACCAAGAGACCACCAACGTTTATGTTATTTTTATACATAACGTGATGATTTGAGTATGTTTATCGCCTAATGTTATTTGCAAATTTTGTTTGTTAGCGCTGCTAACAAACAAAAAATAAAAAAGAAGTGTCACCTATCTTTGTGAGTACAAAATATAGGGACGAACGAAGCAGTATGTTTAAGTTTTCGTCAACTGGCACTTTAGTGTCTTTATTCCAAAGGAAGGCAAAAATGTTCTTCTTTATTCCTCTTTGCACAATAACAACAAAATAGATGAAGATTCTGGCGTCCTATCTAAACCAGAGATTATTACTTTTTATAATCTCGCTAAGGGTGGTGTCGAATTAGTTAACGAACTCAAAGATGAGTACTTCGTTTCGAGAATAAGTCGCAGATGGCCATTGACATTATTGTTTTCGATCATGAAGATTGTAGGTATCAACAGCCATATTGTATATACTGCAAATACAAACAATACTATGTCTAGACGAGCCTTCTTGAAGGAATTAGCATTGGAACTGGTAACACTTTTTTCAGTTCCAAACTTGTCTCGCTTATTGCGAAGTGCAATTAGCTAAATAATAGGAGTTGAAGGCTCTTCAAGAATCAAACGAAATGTTGAAACCGATGTATTTTGTGAATTCTGTCCTCGAAGAAAAAATAGGAAGTCAAAAAAGGGTTGTGTTACCTGTGCGCGACCTATTTGTACCGAACATTCAACTTACGTGTGCCCCATATGCTGTGTTAACAAAGACTTCTAGTATAATATTTTATTTACCAGGTCCATGTCGTCTAATTTATAAGACTTGCAGTTTTAGTTCTAATAAAGTATAAATAATATGCTTTTTATAAATTTGATTCTTAAAGATTGTATGATTTTTTTCCTTTCACATTCGCTATTAATTTTCCTGAATAATAGCTGTAAAATAATTATTTTAATTGTAATTACCTTGCTCGTAATTGCTAAATATTAATGTAGTTCCTTCAAAAAAAATAAAGTGTTATTATTGAGTAGACAACTTAAAACAGCGGAAAAGGATAGTGTGAGAAAAACTCTCACGCGCGCCCACTGGCGTTACTTAAATTGGTGCGACCAACGGGTTAAGGGTAGAGTTTCCTTGGAAGTCTCTGTTAAGGCCATGCATTCTACCTCGGTTGTCGATAACGCAACAGTTCGTTGCTTTCTTGACACCCAAGATATAGTACCAGCGGCGTACTTAAAAATATAACCGGGAAAGGACTTTCTGTCATTAACATATGTTGTCCAGTCAGCGTCTGCTGCCTGAGCCCATAACCTAAATGGGAATTTAGTCACACAGAATAAAAATAGCAGCAGGGTAGTAGAAAACTTTTAATAGGACAAAGATACATTTTCACAGAAAATAACACAGAAGCGTCTTACAGTGAATAATATTATTCTCTTTCTACTCTCGCTCACAGAGCGTTACCGTACAGGTAGAAAAAAGGATGACTTCATAACATGTGTGCGCACGTATGCCGTAAGGAGAGAAAATGAACGTTGTTTCCCAACAATTATATATATATATATATATATATATATATATATATATATATATATGTATGTATGTATACATACGTAAGAGGTATGCACGATAAGTAACCCTACGTTAATAACCCTTGGTAGTTTTGTTAGAAGAGACTCCTGAATTTTTTCTTTGAAATTTATCACTTTTAAAAATTTATTTCTCGATTGATACTATCGTCTATCAAATTCTTACGTCGCAGAAAGTGTACATGCTTTGAGTTTACTAATCATTAGTTCTTTTTTTAAAATATAGTTTTAAATTGTCAGGTTTTACTTTCATCTTCATATGCTAATGTAGTATGAAATAAAATGCAGATTGTTCCAGTGAACTTGATATCATTTAACGATCAAATATCTTTGATAATGCTCATTCAAATGATGTAATATTCAAATATCA
Organism: Dolomedes plantarius; assembly: GCA_907164885.2. Taxonomy (NCBI): domain Eukaryota; kingdom Metazoa; phylum Arthropoda; class Arachnida; order Araneae; family Dolomedidae; genus Dolomedes; species Dolomedes plantarius. The sequence goes on along the minus strand of OU015500.1, from coordinate 146,966,269 downwards.
TGCGTGGAAACACGTCAAATTTTTAATTTCGATATTTTTAAGATCTGGACAATGTACAGCCGAAATGGGCACCACGTTCGCCAGACCTGACGCCTTCTGAATTTTGTTTTTTTTCTCTGGGGGATGTTTTAAAGACCTAGTTTATGTACCCCCACTACATTCAAATGTAGAGGTACTAAAGCAGATTATTAATGTCGCTTTGTTAACTGTAACACATAACATGATACAGCGCGCTTGGCAGGAAAGGGAATATCGACTTGACGTGTCACATGTTGAACATTTGTAAAAACTGTCCATTTATTTCACATGCTTTTGTATTTTGTATTTATAGATTGGTCAACAAATATTTAATGACTCAATAATAAACCTCTTCAGTTTCATTAGATTAGCCAATATATACTAGATTAGCCATATATATATTAGATTAGCCATTCATAACTGAAATGTCGTCAAATTTTCTGAAACACCCTGTGGTTTATATTTATCGTAATATCGAATTATCGTAAATCTTGTTTTAATTACTATGATTCTAAAATATTTTTCTTGCATCGTCACACAAAGCGGGAAAAATTGGTTTATAGGCATTGTATTTAGGTGAAGAAATATTATTATTGCAGAAGAAAAAATGTTATCCTTTCCGTCCACTCACAAAATATCGAGCAAATGTAACGAGAAAACAAATGAAAAATAATTTTGCGTAAAAAGTATTCGTTTTGCATTCCTCATTTAACTATCTTTTCTATAACGGTAAAAACTAATAACATAAATTTAAGATCGATCCTACCATCTACTCAAAAAATAATACATGCAAAAGTGACAAGAACTTAATATCAGATAAAAATATTTACAAGATAAAAATAATTTTTTTATATACCATGTTTTTAAATTTTCTGTTGAATCATATAAACTTGATAATTCTATGTATTAATAAATGCTTCTTTAAAATTTTTTTGATGAATTATCCCATCAACTTGAAAGAAAATGAAGTTAATCGGAAGTTAACTTGCGTTTAACTTTTCGTCCCCATCCCGGCCGACAGATGGCTGCACCATTCTACAAAACAAAACTAACTGAAAATAATAAAAACATCTGCCTAAATAGGGCTAAAAGTATTTAAAAAATGCATTGTCATCGTGTTCTGAGCTATTCTAAAAGTTTCAAATGTCTAGCTAGTCGGGAAGTTAGTTAAAAATCGATTGCAAGATTTGTACTGTGCAAACACACAAACACGCACACAAATAAGAAAGCAAGTTAATAAAAACATGTTAATAATGAGCCAAAATTATATCTAAATATAAATAAAATCTCAGGTGACACTGTTACGGTTCAAAATCACCGCAACGTTAGGTACAGATGAAGGAATCAATTAAGAAATGATCGAGTTAAGTGAAGCAATGACGAGTGATAAATAAGCGAGGGACGTGGACATAGTTTAGAAAAGAAACAGGATGTTTAAGTGCCATTAAGGATGAAAAAGAAACCGCCAAAGTAAGTGTACAATGTGGGGTATGCTTAGACCAGATGCAGATGTGAAAGATATAGGAAGAGAGGAAAGCACACTAACGAGGAAAATGCGTTGAATAGTGATGGTTTGGGCTAAGTGGTGGAAAATCAGAAACATATGATATTCGAGAAGATGGGAATATTGCCGTGGGAATAATGATGATGGGAGGCGAGTGGACCCACCTACGAGAAAGCTGAGAAAAAGAAGATTCTGGAAAGAAATGAGTAGCCCAATAGAATAGGAATAAAATATATCTGACCAATAAGAAAACGAAGGAATGAGCGGATCC
>OU015500.1:146835972-146963976 GCA_907164885.2 Dolomedes plantarius | reverse complement strand
TAACTGTGTGTTTAGAGTTAGGACTACACGAAATTACACATACTGGCGCATGTGTTCAAGTTTTATAATACGTATACCGTGTTTCACCGAAAGTGAAATCGGAATTAGGAGGACCTAGTGTAGATGCATCGCTTGTGACCGTGTGTCTGTAAGACAACCAAAACTGTGACCTACGTCTGTGTGTAAGGGACAAATTTACCCCGCAATATGATTTATCCTTTTTAGTGTGAAGCGACAAATATAATTGCAGAGCGGGCTTTTTTCCTCGAAATACTTTTTTACTTTTGAAAAAAAAAAATATTGTATACATTGTAGTGTATGCCGCGTGAACTCCTGTTGTTTTGTCCCTTTACTTTCCTCTCAAGAAAGCAGGGGGGGGGGTAGGGCAATGACCCTTGCTCGATAAGAGATTCGAGATTGGAGGCGAGGTCCCGGGGAGAAGTCAGGGGGACGTGGGAGAGAGTGCTTGTGCCCACGAGAGAGAAGGCGCGTGGTTTTTTTTTAGTCTGCGGTGTTGGCTCTTGAGAGAGTCGGGCAGACGAATACGGTGCGTGGGTGTATTGAGACCCCGAAGACGCACTAGGTCTTTGTTAGGTAACAGTCATTGGGAGATGACTGAAATAGTTAATTGACTGTATAATACTGTAAATAAGTTTGTAGACAGCTGCGTTTGTGCTTGCGAAAGAAATAAAACTTTGAATATTCACGGGTGTGGACTGAACTTTATGCTGTGAAAATTTACTTGTGTATCATTGAAAACGTCTTGAAAAACGAACCAAAGTGAACCCGTAGAAGTGAAGGGGTTCGACATACATCTATATAATTAAGTTGCTAATCCGAGTCTTTGGGCAGTCCGTGAGAGAAAACTTCTGCATCCATTGACTTCATCTTGGTCTCGAGTGAAAGATCTTAATCTATAGATGTGTCAAATTTGGATTTTGTAACCGCAATTTCTATTAATTAGTTATAACTTAACAATTAAAAATTACTTTCTGTGAATGCTCAGTCTCAAGTGTAAATCTGTCCTTAGGCACTCACTAAGCACGAGGCCTTATGTACGTATGAATTTTTTCTGCGCATGCTCAGTGACTTGTGTTTTAATCTGACTTTAGATACTTACAAACCCCGACGCCGCATAAATACCTGAATTTGTTTATTCAGAGGAATCTCTTAAGCTCTCTCTCTCTGCCATTTTTATTTTTAATTATGTTTATTAGATATAGAATAAAACCTGACGGAAATTGTTAATTTCGAGCTGTTCAGTAACCCTATTTCTTTTTATTGGGTTCAATGGTAGTTTCTTTAAAGTGAATTTCTCTATTTCTCTGATATTATGATTTTCAGCATTTGGCAATAATGTGTTGAGTATATAATGCGTATTAGTACATTTGTTTACTATCCAGCAGTCGTGTTTTAACGGGTACCAATTAGTATGTATTTAAATGAGATTGTAATTTGGTTTTGTATCATCTAACTTAGAAAAGAGAAGCTATTGAAAACTGTATCTTTCTGCGGGAGTCTACAAAACGTTTCTGGTAACAAACAAGGGAAGACATTATTAATCGTAAAAGCTTTCTTTATCCACAAGTAATATCAACAACTTTATTATAAGCTCTACTGCGCCACGTACATTGGAAATACATTAATGATAAGACTTACTTGTTTTCTCTCTTCGCTGTTGCAGCACAGTGTTTCGAAAATGGTGCTTTTATGGGGTAAATAAATCTTTGCGTTTTAGAAGGAAGTGTTAAAAGGTCTCAGAAACCTTACTTTACTAATTTTCTCATCTCTCTCAAATCAATTTGTTTTTCCCTCTCTGCTGCTATGAAAACGTAAAGCTTTTTCAACAGATAGCACGATGCCATTAATACAAATCTTTAATTTCACAGCAAGGATTAACTGCATTTTAAGATCTAAAAGATTTCTATAATTCGACAAAAAGCTTCAAAAATGTGTGTAAGTTATACACAAGATTCGATTCACAAGAATCGAACTTTTGAGTGAATGAATTAAAGAAGCTGCTTGAGATATGCTAATTTCGGCATACGCGCTTAGTATAAATACCATGCAGCGTCATTAATAAAAAAGGTTGTTAAAGTTTTGAAGAGGTTGTTAAAGTTGATAGATAAGCGAGAGGGAGCTACGGGGTAAGTAGATCCAGGTGTTATCCTGCGCTAGTGCTTAGGGGGCCCAAAGTTTACGTGGTAGAATTGCTGGTTTCACTCTCTGCTGGTTTGTGAGTATTTGAAATGTGTATTTCTATTGAATGTTTATATGTGTATTCCGTACAAGTAGTACGTATGCTTATTGCTGTAAAAGCAAATTCTATATGTGCAACGAATTCAATAGACATTGTTTCATGTATAAACTGTGTTTGGATCAAATTCATTTAGAGTGCCACTTCAAATTATATACACCCAAATCTGGGTAGAAGTGAGCTATTTACTCTATATGTGATTCAGTCCGATAATTGAACAAGAACGGAACCTTTAAATGCATGCTTGTATCGGATAGAAATTGATTTTGTACAACTCCATTTAAAACAAGAGAAAATATAATATAATATGATTTAGAAAATATTATGATAACATTAGAAAATATTATGATTTTTTAGAAACTCAAAATTTCATATTTTGCAAAAGAAGCCTTGTTTATAGTTAATATTGATGCTGAATATATATGCATGCAGTTTTAAATACCATGAAATTACGGGTATGGGTCATTCCAAAAAAAAATTATACACATGTACTTGCAATCAGTAAATTTTTCTGAATTTTTGTTTAATGGAATTCCATACTCTATAACACGGTATCCTAAACTATGTTCCTCCAAACACTGGTGTTCCACGGAAAGTTAATAGGTGTTCCGCGAAAACTTGGAAATGTTTTATATCCTACAAACGACTACAATAAATTCAAACAAGATTGCCTGATCAATGCTTTAAAATGTCTAAAAACTAAATAAATAATGTTTTTTCTCATATTTTAAAATTTTATTGATTATGTTATTATATACCCTACAAAATATACAGGATGTTCCGATAAAATTTATGGATTTACGAAGTGTTCCATCGCAGGAAAAGTTAGGTAAATTCAACTCTATAATTATTAATAAATAGTAGCTTAGAGGTAAAAAATCATCGGCACCGTGTTTTCAGACAGAAATATTTCATCGTTTTACGAGAAACATAGAATTTTAAAATGTAAATTTTAAATAGAATGAGAGACAATGCGCTTTTGAAATTTGATTGTTGCTTAGCTGATTAAAAGACACCGTTAATAAAACAGCAGGGGATAAAGTTACTTTTAAAACTTTTGAAATGGCTACTTTCCCAAATGTTTCCGCAATCTTTATAATAGATATGTATATTTTTAAAACTCCCTATTATTTCCTATTCATAATACTCGACTTACAAATTATGGAATAAAGGAAAGAATTATATTCTATGAAACTATTCGAATTACCGGATTTGCAGACAATGCTGATATTGTATCAAATCCGAGCGACGGGTAGATATTCTAAAAAAGTGAATCTCAAATACAGAAATAAATATGCCAGACACCGCAAATTGATTAATAGAAATTTATATAGCATTAAATTTTCAGTACACTTTCTCGGAACTTGCAGAAATGTAGACAAAATAAAAACGTTGAATCTTCGCTGGAAGCTAACAATTTCAGAACCTAAGAACTTTGCTTTAACATGGAGGAATTTTAATACACAATTAATTAATTAAATTATTAATTAATTATAAAATACGACCTTATAAATCTTCCTAGGACGTCGTCTGGCTATCCTAGACAAAGAACCATAGAACATCTATCAAGAAATCTCTTCTCCTAAAAACACAACCACTCACATCAAAACTATCTTTAGAACTGAACTTTGCATTCCAGACTCTTATTCACCTAGGAAACAAAACCCTTGTTGCCACACCGTTCAACCAAACCATTTTCCAACAATAGACCCAAGAGCAGGATCTATTACTTACTCCATGGTAGACGCGTAAACGCGCTAGACCATTGTTTTTTTTTATCGTGGACTGAAAAACATCGCATGCTGGCGATAACACTCCAAATTGGCCCCATACTCGTAACAATATCTTTGCCCATACTAATAAGCTTTGAAAACAAATATTTAATTCATTGGTAGAGGAGACTTGGTGATGTCTCCAAAACCACGAAAGAGAGCAGACGGCTAATGTGGGTCATAGCTGGAGGAAAAATAACGGAATGAACTTGTGAGTGTCGAACAATTCACATTCATGGAAGCAGAAATTAATTCTATACGCAGTGTTCGATAAAAATATTGTAGGTGCAGAAAACTGTTTTAATACAGGTTATCCGGGCTAAAGGTATCCAAAAGTCATGACTTATTTTTCCGGAACTACCCATTAGAATTTTTAAAATATATATTTAAATAGAAAGAACATCTCACCAAATTTTAATTTCAATCGTAGATTTCGATCATACTATCATAGATTTCGATGTGTGCAACTTTTGTAGCACGACAAACGTCTAAATCAGGGGTGGCCAACCTTTTTGGGAAGAGTGCCACTATCTGAAAAAAAAATATTATGCGTGCCACTTCCAAATTTTCCAACATACAAAAAATATAAAAAGGTGAAAAAATGTTATTTATAGGCTGATTATGGGATTTTTACACAAATAGCACATTTTTCTTATGTGAGTAGTGGAGATTTGAAAAATAATATAATAAATAAAACAAAAGTACAAACTTAGGTTTTATTGTGAATAAACATTTTTAAAGGTTCAGTCAGTTAGGTTAAGTATAAAATAAAATGAATAACTTGAAATATTTAATTCTAAATAATTATTAAACAGTGAGTACTTAATTAATGTGGCTTTTGAATTTGTAGTTTTTTTACCAAGTCATCTATATTATGATTAGTTCTTGAAGATGCTAACAAAATTAGGTGTTTTGGGTGCATATCAGTTAATCTTTATAGATATTTTGATTTTATTATGTTCATAATAGAAAACATTTGTTCACAAACATATGTTGATCCAAACCTACAACACCTTACATTTTTCTTAATTTTTCGATAAGTCAAATAAGTTCAAATATAAGTTCAATAAGTTCGAATCTTAATTTTTCAATAAGTCTCCGCGTGCCACTGTTAAAACGCCGCAATGCCACACTGTAGCACGCGTCCACCCCTGGTCTAAATGGTAATGCAGTTCTTCCGAAGTGTTTCGTAGCATATCAGGAGTTATTACACGAATTGCTTGAATGATACGCTTCTTCAACTCATCCATAGTTTCAATGTTTTGTTTATACACAACGGATTTAATGAATCACCAAGCAAAAAAATATAATAACTCCTCATATACTAGGAAATACTTGGAGAGAACTGGATCACAATTTAGACGTTAGTCGTGCTACAAAAGGTGCACATATCGAAATCTATGATACTATGATTGAAATCTATAATTGTTATTAAAACTTGGTGAGATGTTCTTTCTAATTAAATATATTTTTTTTAAATTCTAATGGGTAGTTCGGTGAAAATAAGTCTTAAAATATGTCCGGACACCCTGTATTTTGAATAACTATCATAATTTCAATGAAAAATATCAGATGAAGTTTTAGCGAATAATTATTACGGGTATATTTAAGTGGGAATATATTCTTAAGTTAAGTGGAAATATATTCGTAGACTTGGAAATTTCATTGGAAATTGAAAACAGCAAAAGAATTTCGGAAAAAAAAAATATTTTTAAGAGATGTGTGTCATAAAATTCTTTCCTTGCACCATTCAAACGTATTATTGTAATCAGAATTGAGTTTTTTTTTTAAATAACTGTTATTATTTTACATGTTTATAATTAGAATTTTAATTTATTTTGTGACTCTAAACCCGCTGATTCTTGACAGAATGAGAATTTCCGACAATTATTTCATGACGGTTGTCGAATTGAAAAGAATAATTGAGCAAACAATCTCATTGCTTACATTTAATGGCGATCCAACAATCGCATTTCAATTACCTATAGTTAATTCCGAGTATGCTTATCGGAAAATCAGGGATCGGTGTAAAGGAATTCGACCGAACTGTTTCAACTCCATTATTTTGGACATATCAAAAAACGAACAGAATTTCAGGGATGCAAATTAATGACACTCAATAACCATTAGGACAAACAGGAAGTTAGTGTGTGTGTGTGTGGGGGGGGGTAAAGCACTGTGTTTCCAGAACTGAACCCTTTAACACAGTTTTATCTGGTTATACAAACATGCAAAGTATTGGGGAAATGTGGGAATTTGATTGGTTTGTTAAAAATCGAAAGACATAGGGTTTAGGATTCGAGAGTTCTATGAATAAAGTTAGATATTTTGGATCAAATTCACATTTTAATGGCCGTTAGAGATGACCATACTGAGAAATACGGCAAATGGCAGTTTAGTGATAGAAAACAGATAGAAAACAGATCATTTTTTTAAATATTTTTTAAGTAGAATCAACATGATGATAATCGGCTATATTTAAAAGCGTTTCATCATACAAGAAATTAAGAAAACGAATTGGGAGATTTTGGAGGGAATTTTCAATAACAAGGTGTCCAAGCTGCCCATAAATTTCAGCATTTCTGAAGCACCAGGGTGCGTTAACAATTTGCCGAATCGAACGAATTTGAGCAATAGCAAAATTTTAAATGTTCGTATAAGCTGCATATGGCCAAAGTGGCCCTGTACAAGTTATTACATGTCTAAGGTAACATTTATAAATATACAATTTATTTCTAATGCATAATTTGCTATTTCGAGAAATTAAAGCTTATCTGTACTATCCCTACTGGATTTGCCAACCTCAATATAAATCTACTAGAAGGTAACCCGTCATTTTGACGTCATAATACTAATAATGACGTCATAATGTAAAAAGTATATGAAAGTTAAAAAATATCCTGAATTATCTAACAATATTGCATTTAATCCACACCTTGTAAAAGCAAACCCTTTCATAATTTTTTATCCCGAATTATCTAACAATATTGCATTTAATCCACACCTTGTAAAAGCAAACCCTTTCATTATTTTTATTTATTTAGTTTTTCATGCGATTGGAGTAGTAGACTGCCATCCAGTTTTTTACAGCTCACTGCGCGATATGAATACTTCAGCTACTTGATTCATTCACATTCGAGTTTGTTTACTTTCAGAATTCATCGGAAAAGTAAACAGATTTTTAAAAACTGCTAAATATACAACTAAAAACATCCATTTTTTTTTTTAGTTCTGAATGTTTTATAGAAAAATAGGCTGAACAAACGTGATTTAATGGAGAAGATATTAGTTTTTAGGTAAGAAAAAATTCTGATCCACATCTGAAATTGAAATTAAGCCTAACCGGCCATTTTTTTACTGAGGGCTTCAATTGAAAAATGAGTACAGCCCGGAAGTGTTATACAGAGACAACGGCTATTATATATATAATGGAGAAAAAGTATCTATAGCAGCATGTACTCTGATATCTAGACTCAGTGGTTTTGATGGTTTCTGAAATATAATTTTTTTATCTGAATAAATTGCCAAAACTCTTTTCCTAATGAAAAAGGTATTTATTTATCCCATTTGTAAAATGAGTGCAGGAGGAGATGCAATAAAATACGTTCCTGTGTAATATTCATTTTTGTGCAGTGATTTTATATGTAATTCTTCAGTGATTTGAATCTTTTTATTGTGTCAAACTCTATGAGGTTTTATTTATAATACCTTGATAGTATCGTTATATTACTGATAGCTACATAAATGCTAATTATCAATTAAAAACAGTATTTTCAGATAACCTGAACTTTTCTGCACCTTGCAACAAGATTCATTTTATGAATTTCGTCCACCAAAGAATTGGACGAGCATTTAAAACGCACTACACCAGATATTTTAAATTACCGAATAATTTAAATTTGGAAATATTATTTGCATTTTTTCAAAAAAAAAATGTTCCTAGGTGTAAAATTTCTTTTTATATTACGGTGTGCAATTTTTAAAAATAATAATCTTTCAATCCAAGTCCGCAATCCTTGAATATATTTTCTCCATAGTTTAACATTGAGGTGAGCGAATTCGATAGGGTTCGTAAACAACAACCTTAATGGAACTACACTAACTAGTTAAATTCTAGTAGATATCATAAACGGCAATTATAAATACATTTATGGTATATTTAGTAAAATATTCAACAGTTACTTAAATTCAGTGTATTTGTATTTGCTTCGAAATTAAACTCCGAACCCTCTTCACTTCTACGGGTTCGCTTTGGTTCGTTTCATGTAAAGACGTTTGCAATGGTACACAAGCAAATTTTCACGTGACAAAGTTCAGTATCACACCAGTGAATATTCAAAGTTTTATTTTCTTTCGCAAGCACAAACACAACTATCTATAAACTTATTTTTACAGTATTATACAATCAATTAGGTACTTCAGTCATCTCCCAACGACTGTTACCTAACAAAGGCCTAGTGCGTCTTTGGGGTCTCAATACACCCACGCACTGTATTCGTCTGCCCGGCTCTCTCAAGAGCCAAAAACCGCAGACTAAAAATAAAACCACACGCCTTCTCTCGCGTGGGCACAAGCAGTCTCTCCGACGTTCCCCTGACTTCTGCCCGGGACCTCGTCTCCGAACACCACACGAATCCCTTATCAAGCCGGGGTCATTGCCCTACCCCCCTGTTTTCTTGAGAGGAAAGTACAGGGATAAAACAACAGGAGTTGACGCGGCAGACACGACAGCTATAAAAAAAGAAAAAAATAATCTCTGACTTGTATTCTTTGTTAATACATCATGCTACTTACAACCGTATAGTTATCACTGAATGAAAGCTCAAACAGTTCAAGTTGCAGTAATAGAATTAACTGTTTTAAAATTTAAACCAGAGATCCCCAACGGGTTCCAGGTGGACCCCTTGGGGGTCGATGAAAGTTTAAAAAGGGTCTATAGTATTCCAGGGATCTATTGGGGGATATATGATAATTTTGTTTTCTATTTTAAAATTTAATTTTTTAGGAATGTAGTTATTCGATAATAATATCTGTTCTAATATGTATAAATACAGATTTGCATAGGGCCGAGTTATCCACGCATCTAAAGTCGAATGTCATGACGTTTATGCATATGCCGCGAATGTCGCCGTCGGCTTTTATTTGTGCACCAAACTAGGCAGAACTGTGGAAATCCACTGGACCTTAAGGGAACGGTGACCTTTATTTGTGCAAATTTCGTCACTGATTGTGTTATTGTAAAAAATATATATATTTCTGTAGATTATTAGTACCAAAATAATTTTTTGAAAATAAAAAATCATTTATTAAGCTTCTACAAAGTCATTTATAATGGGTAAGTGTAGTAATAAATTTTAAATCTGTTTTTCTCAAACATATTTTTCAAGGTATTTAGATTTTTAAATGCTCCATGGTACTTAATTTTTCTTCAAAATTCATGAAATTGATTAGGAAGAATCCTGATGTTGTTTACAAAATAACTGGGTATGCATTTTACAATTCGACTTCATCCAGGTAATTAAATTTGATTTATAACTTTTCAAAAGGCAAAATTTTGATGAAAATCGGGATGGAATTGAGAAAAAAAATCTCTCAAAAATTAATTATTCAAGGGATTAAATAATTGATACCCAGATTTGTTTGCTATACAGTTTAAATAGATTAAAATGTAAAATCGAGGAAATATCTCAAAACTTAAGTAGCAATGAGCATTTTAAAATTTTGTTTATAAATTTCAATTTTTTTAAAAAATCTTAAAATTATAATGAGATTGGAATTTTTTTAAGGTATTCTATTTATTTATAGTGAAATGTGTATATGTACAGAATTTCGTATCTCTATGGTGAAAAGTAAAAAAAGTAAATTTTAATGCCCTCCGTTCCATTAAACAGCACATGGGTCCAACCGATGCAACCAATCAGAAGCAGTTTCGCTTTCCCCTTGGCGATGTTTGTGCGATTTTCGATCTTTTTTCATGAAATCTTGTTTATACTTCTGAAATGAAAAATGAAAATAGTGCAAAAATAATAAAACATAAACCTAATGAACCACTCTAATTTTTTATTCATATTCTAAGTCAAATTGTTATCTTTGAGTGTTTTATGTGCAATTATTAGTATTATAATTTTGTTGTATGCTGCATATTATAGGTGAAAATGTGAGGGGGGTCGATTAAGAAAATCATTCTTTTAAAAGGGGTCTATGTAGGAAAAAGGTTGGGAACTCCTGATTTAAACGATATCAAGCATATCATGTAAAAAACCGATTGAAATTTTTCGAAATTATTGAATGAGGCTTTATTACACTGATAATTACATTTATATAGCCCAAAACGTAATGAATGGATGTTTTAATATGACATGATTTAAAATCCAACAACTTCCAACAACATCCAAAAAATATCGCTAGTTTCTTTAACTCCAAATACAACTATTTGACGTCAATTACATTTCCTACAATTATAAGTATGGGTATTTACTAAACGCATTAAATATGTTTTTATTAAATAGACTATTATTGAATTTTTCTGAGTTTTAATGAGGCTTTATTACACTGATAATTACATTTATATAGCCCAAAACGTATTGAATGGATGTTTTAATATGGCACTATTTAAAATCCAACAACTTCATAAATTGTCAGTTTCTAACATTTGATGCCCATCTTTAGTATAAAACCCCCGTGTACAGTTCGTTTATATGGGATTTGTTACAATGAAATACATATGATTTAAACGTAACAGATGAATAAAGATAAGGGTACGATACACAGAAAAAAAAATAGATATCAAATCTGTGGAGCAGAAATTGTAGAAAACGTTGCAGAACATGAGGCATATAAGAGAGCGAAATTTACTGATCCCAATCCAATTTGATCCGGGATGGATGGTGGTAAAAATACAAATAATAGGGGTCTACGCTTTATGCTAGTGCTCGATTTCGTAAATATGCCCAATGTCAGATCCCATTTGCGAAATGATATTTCCTAAGTAGGGTAAGTAAGATATTTTCTGGAAGAAGATATATAAATGAGATCACTGATGTTGAACACTTTAAGTGCTCTCCTGAAAAAAAAAATATCGCGAGTTGATTTAAGTCCAAATACAACTATTTGACGTCCATTACATTTCCTACAAATATAAGTATGGGTATTTACTAAACACTTTAAATATGATTTTATTAAATAGACCATTATTGAATTTTTCTCAGTTTTAATGAGGCTTTATTTCATGTGAACTTGTAAGTATGGCTCTTAGTCACACGGCTCTGAACTTTTACGCTCGTGAAGTTTTAACGTTCGAAAAACTATTTTGAAATCGGGTTTTTCAGTTCCTATATTCCATGTAATATTAGATTTATGTACACATCATATCAAGATATAAAGGAGTAGAGTTTCCTTCTATAAAACGGAAAAAATCATCAGTGATCCATATAACGTATTTCTGGAACCAGTTTATAGTACGCGCAGCGAATCCAAGGTATGTACAATATAAAGGAAATAGCAATGTTTTCGACATCACTGGGTTCACCCAAGAAGAGTAGCTACTTTACTTTATAACTACGACTTACTTTTTATCATGGTTATATACGATTACGTTTTATTATAGTTATATACGTAAAATATAAAGGTAATTTAACGTTTAACAGAACATTGGGCTCACCCCGGAACGAACGAACACACACGCACACACACACACACACACATATATATATATATATATATATATATATATATATATATATATATATATATATATATATATATATATATATATATATATATATATATATATATATATATATATATATATATATATATATATATATATATATATATATATATATATATCGGGGGCTGAGTGGTACGTTGAACTTTGCAAAGGGTGTACTCACTTCAAATCCTGACGTACGCCATTAAATACATTCGCGTCTAGGCCGGATAAGGGTACGTTAAATCTGCAGATAGGAAAGTTCTATGAGGTCACTGGGTGGAAGTAGATACGAGCCCCCTAGATTTGTCCTTGGGGTTTGCAAAATAATTTACAATTAAAAATTGATTTCTGCGCATGCTCAGTGGCATGTTTAAATCTGTCTTTAGAAACTCGCTGTTTCTGCGCATGCTCAGTGACATGTTTCAATGATAAACACGTTTATTCCGAGGTGTCTCTCTAGATCTCTCTCTCTGCCATTTTAATTTTTATGATAATTAATTTTGTGAAATATCAGATTAAACTTGATGGAAATTGTTTATTTCGCGCCGTTTAATTAGCGATAATTTACCATGAGAAAAATTGCTTTCTGCGCATGCTCAGCGTCAATTTTAATCTGGCTTTAACACATTAATTTGTTTCTGCGCATTAGTATGATTTTCAACATTTCGCAATAATGTGTTGAGTATAATTTGTGTATTAGAACATTTATTTACTATCTAGCCGTCATGTTTTCACGAGTACCAACTATTATAATTTAAGTTGCTATGCCGATTCTTTGGGCAGTCCGTGAGAGAAAATTAAGGCATCCATTTATTTCATTTTCATCATAACCCTTTCAGAGGCGCCGTTTTCACAATGCAAACGCCTAAATCTAGTCTTCATTTCACTTGCATTCATTGCATTCTAGTTAAATGAGCAGAAAAATGGTTAGTACTGCCATCTGCTATCAGTTTAAAGAAGTAAAAACATTTTGCAACCTTTAATTGGAAATTTTAAGATTCTTTAGGTTAAAAAAAGATCGGGGGGGAAATTCTGCACTGTGCAAACGGGGGAGGTTGTTGCCCCTGAAAGGTTAAAGAAAAGATTATAATGCATAGATGTGTCAAATTTTGTTTTTGTAACCCCAATCTCTATTAATGAGCGATAATTTATAATCAAATATTGCTTTCCGCGCATGCTCAGTGGCATGCTTAAATCTGGCTTTAGATTTATACTCACTACACACCAGACTGCATAAACACAGCAATTTTTTTATTCCGAGGAATCTTTAGCTCTCTCTCTCTGAAAATTTTATTTTTAATTAAGTTTGCGAAATATAGAACTAAACCTGACGGAAATTGTTTCTTTTCCACGGTTGAGTAACCCTATTTCTTTTTATTGGGTTCAATAGTAATACAGTAGCCACCGCTTATAGTGGTCAGTGGTTATAAGAATCAACCGTTCATAAGAATCAATATGGAGAAAACAAACACAAATGTATTATTTCCATGTTAAAATTTTCCCTCTAAAGAATCAATCCACCGGTTTAAAGAATCAGTTTCGACTCTTCGCTGTCCTTTCATTTTTCAAAAAAAGCCACTTAAACCCTCAAAAGGCACGAGTTCTTTCTTTATTCTTTTTTTTTTTTTTTAAGAAAGAGTGATAAGATGGGATGAAATTCAGTCGTAAAATGCATCCCTTCCTTTGTTAGACATAACATAATAGTTTCCCCTTAAACGCTTTAGCTAAACACTGTCCTATTAGCTTGACCCAGGGGCATCCTACCGGTGCGAATCCGATTTCACTTTTGTTCTTGGACAAACAAAGACAGGGACTTTTTTCCCACCTCCCACATCCTGGTTGCTGCTTCCTGGACCCTGAAGCACATAAATATTCGGCGAAGTGTCCACTATCACTTAGTAATACCTGACATTAGTAGATTCAGCACGTTATCAAACCGTGAAACGTAAGCTAGAAGGTGAATCTTCGTCTGAAACTATTGGTATTGAAAGAGGTATAAATAGCCTCCTAAAACTTCAGTACGTCAAACTACCATAGAAAACTTTTTCTTGCACCCTTCCTGTAGTTGAAATGTTAAACTGTTGAGCAGGTATGTTGTAACAAATATTGGATTTTTTCTTCTCTTATTATAATCATGTGTATCCATTTATAGGTCTAGAAATTAATTTGTATTTTTAAAATTATAAAGAATAATTTTAATAAAAGATAATTAATATAAATTAAAGAGTATTTTATGGTAAATTATCTCATATATGTATATATAGGTGTGTGTGTGTGTGCCTGTCCAAAAACCTAAATTTCGGCTATAAGAATCAACCGCTTATAAGAATCAAAATCAGTAATAACAAACGTGATTCTTATAAGCGGAAATCACTGTATTTTTAAATGTATTTCTCTAATCTTAATATTATGATTTTTAGGTAGTGATGTGTTCAGTACAATTTGTATATTAGTACATTTATTTACTATCCAGCCGTCATATTTTGACGGGTATCGACTAGTGAGAATATTAATTTACAACGGAAAAGTTATTACTTCTTAATTAGCATTGAAATATTATACTCAAACTGTAATTTATTTGTTAGTGTTTGTTTCCGGAAGACATGAAACTCATCTTGCCAGACTTCAAATAAAAGATAAATGTCACATAGAAATAATCCAAAATTTAATAAAATGAGTACAACAAATTTAAAGTTATATTATAAATTCGAGGCGAAACTTCTTTTTTAAATGTTGATTTTAGCTCGAAAGATAATTTTAGGCACGAAATTCTTGTTTAATTCTCATGGGAAATAAGATATCATGAGTTTCGTTTTTACTTTGACAAATGCTGTTGTAAGATTTTTCCTTTCATGTCTCCTTAAACAAATATAGTTAACATACCTCTTTAAGTTCTTTACATTTAACTTATAGTTAACACTTTCATCGAAGCTTCGCCCTGCTTAATAGAAGCGTAGGACGCAATAACGGGTCTAAATAAAATTTTCTTTGATTAAAAAATACCATCCTCTACATGGATTTTTTTACATATATATTTTTAAAAATACAGTCAGAAAAGTAATGTTTTGTAGATGTTTCGTAATTAGATACAGAAACGATGCATTTTACTATTAAATTTAAAGATTGTCATTTTTAGTATATCTAAATCATATTCCTTTAAATTCATACTTCTTGTTGATACAAAAAATAAAGATTCGTTCTTAAAATATAATCTAATTTTATAGCTCGTGATATATGTACTTTGTATTCTATCAATAGGCATGATTTAATTTAAATAAACATTTATCACAGATAAACTTGTAAACATTTATTCCCGAAATATTGTTAATTAACTGGATTTATCTCCCTAGATAAATAGTGTGTTTATCGATTATTGTTGTACGTAAATAGGGTGTAAAAATGTAAATAGCGTTCACGCTGATTTTACAGTAACTTTGGAAGGACAATTTGCGTTATTGTTTTAAGATAGCAAAAATTAAAAGTATTCATTTTCAACTTTTTGCGGTCTGCCAATTTATCGATACTATCAGGGTCATGTCACCGAATTCCTGCCTCTGCTGGAATGTATTTGCTGGAATGGTTGAATACTCTGTTAAAACAATAAAAATATTTATAAATTTAAACTAGGATGTCGAAATGAACTCTTGACATATTATTAAATTCTTTTTTTCTTACTTTTAACTAAGCATTTTGGAAAGATCGTAGGATATATGCAGTAAAATGAAACATATAATCCGTTCTGTAGAGTACATGTTATTTGTATTTCATAGGAAGGCAGCTAAACCTTTAAAATCTCACAAGACAATAAATACAAAAAACGTGGTACAAACCCTCAGATTAAGGAAATCAGAGAGATGGCAATTTCTTGAAAAATCTCCTAATAAACATGTACATTTTGGTTACAATATTTTTTTCCAGTGCGAGACACTAGTCAAATGTCTCACATTGCAAAAACCATAGACCTGGATGATTTGATTTTTTTCTCCTTAACTGAAAGCACCTTTCAGGTAAGCTAACATCACCCCCTGGTGCTACCATAATTTAGACTGGGTACCCCCAGAAAGGACATCTGGGCTATCATATCCTTATCCCCCCCCTCCCTGCAAACCCCCAAGGAAAGCTTTTCCGGCCTACAGATTTAATGTGCTTATACTCGGCTTGCATACAAGAGCATTCCGTGGAGTTTGTCGCGATTTGATCCAAGCAACTTTTGTACCGAAAGCTGACCCGCTATATATATATTTATAATAAATGCGACAATCAATATATACATTCAATGTAGAAAAAATATATATATTTATCAAAAAATCGTAAGGGATATTTTTATAGACAAAATAATGTCCAATCGTCTGTCGCATTAGCAAGAAAATTTTTTTTTTGTCTATTTAGTTGCTATGCAAGTGACGATAAATTTATTTAAAGTACCAGAAAAAAGAAATCACGTGAAAGGCATTTAATAAATTAAATTCTAAAAATGAATATTTAAAAATTCACCAAAAACCAGAAAATCGAGATAAAGATTCGAAAAAGATTACATTTTAAAGGAATTTTTATGATCTTTCTTGTGATATAAATTTTATAACCCTCAAATTATTATTTTAAATGCAAACTTAAAAAAAGTTACTAAAACAGCTAAAAATTTAATTTAAAAAATCTAAGAAGAATTTTTCAAAAATCTTTGAGCACCCCTACACTATAAGAAGAATCGCCATGCAAAATTTCAGCCGTTTAGGTCCAGCGGTTTGGTCTGTGCGTTGTATGTCAGACAGTCAGTCAGTTACGGAACTGTTTTATATATACAGATGATGAAGGATTAATTCCTTAAAACACGCCACTGACGTTTTGTGTTTATGGTGTGTTTTAAGAGCATTTTGTACTTTTATAACTATTATTAATTAAAAAATTTGTTATTTATTATTTTCTAGAAACAACAAAAAATGGGAGTTGAATCGATGTATTTTGCACTTATTTTTGCATGAAACAGAATGAACAGAATGCTATTACCTTATTATCCTTTATTTAAAGTCAGTTTTCTATGCCGCGGCAATCTGATATTAACGATACACAAAAATTTTAAGATATCTCACTCGTTAAAAAACAATGACGAATCTTATCATTTAAATTGTACAACCACCTAAAATAATTTTGTAAGACTAAATTATATATATATATATAATATATATATATATATATATATATATATATATATATATATATATATATATATATATATATATATATATATATATATATAAATTCCTCGGTATAATTTAAGACTTCTTTTAGTCTTGTAAAGAAAATGTTCATGGGGATCCGACACACAATATTTTTTTTATTATTCACGAGTATTTCGTAAAGTTTGTTTTCATAGAGTATCCATTTATTTTAACGTATAAAAATAATTGACTTATATGTGACAGTATGCATATAAAATACTTGAAAATTTGAAATTTTGTTTCATAGAATTCAAAATTCAAAGTGTTAAACATATTTTTTTGCGTATATTTACTAAACTATTAGGTCTATTTTCAAAATTTTATCATATTATTTTTACTTTGGAGAGTTTTGAAAATGATCCTTTTTAAGAATTTATGAGGATTTCACTATATTATAAAATTTGTATTATATTTTTAAGACTAAACAATTTTTTAAACATTTTTTCATCAGGAACAATATTTTTTAGAATTCACATGCTAAATCGTATTATCCAAATATAGTGTTTTGAAAATAAAATAATGTTACGCTTTTAAATTTTTCATAGAGTTATTTGTAAGGAATTTTTAGATATATTTTATAAACATATCGAAGCAGAAAATTTATACAGAAATAAATTTACTTAATGTACAGTAGAGTACAGTATTTGATTGTATTACGTTAAACAAAAAGTGCGTTCGGTTTTTTAAGCCAAGTTAAAAAAAAATCACATTTTATTTTCACTAATAGTTTTATTCAACAACCTTTTGTTTCATGGCATTCTGTCAACTTTCAGACAACTTCATACTCCCATCTCCCCAAAACTTACACTGTACGAATATTCTTGTTTTGTGTTTTAGTTGCGTTTTTACGGTTGCTGAAATGATAAAGGATAATATGCCGAAAATGTAGCTAATTTTCTTCCCCTTCGGCGTGGCTACACAAAAAACACCCAATTATGAGAAGTTTTGTTTGAAATGCATGCTAATTGTGTTGCGACATCTGTCATAGCTGTCACAACACAATCTAGTAAAATTGTTTCCAGTGATGTTAAGGATAACTAAACGTCACTACAGCCATCTCACTAAAAACCGAACGAACTTTAGGCAAACCCAATATAAGCTGAATAACATGCTTTTGTAAAAGAGAGATTATGGCTAGATTGTGTCTTCGCAGCTGTCATAGCTGTCACAAAACAATTTTGCAAAATTGCTTGGAATGATGTTCAAAAGAACAAAGCGCTACCCTCTTACTACATCCCTCTTACTAAAAACCAAGCGATTTCTTGGCCAACCCAATATAAGCTTAAAGACATGTCATAGTAAAACAAAGATTATATGACTAGATTGTGTCATGCAAGCTGCCATAGCTGTTACAAAACAATCTAGTAAAATTGCTTCGAATGATGTTGAAGACAAATCAATACTGTTACATCCCTCTTGCTAAAATCCCGAACGAACTCGTGGTCAACCCAATATAAGCTTAAAGACATGTCATAGTAAAACAAAGATTATATGACTAGATTGAGTCATGCCAGCTGCCATACCTGTTACAAAACAATCTAAAAAATTGCTTGGAATGATGTTCAAAAGAACAAAGCGCTACCCTCTTACTACATCCCTCTTACTAAAAACCAAGCGATTTCTTGGCCAACCCAATATAAGCTTAAAGACATGTCATAGTAAAACAAAGATTATATGACTAGATTGTGTCATGCCAGCTGCCATAGCTGTTACAAAACAATCTAGTAAAATTGCTTCGAATGATGTTCAAGACAAATCAATACTGTTACATTCCTCTTGCTAAAATCCCGAACGAACTCGTGGTCAACCCAATATAAGCTTAAAGACATGTCATAGTAAAACAAAGATTATATGACTAGATTGAGTCATGCCAGCTGCCATAGCTGTTACAAAACAATCTAAAAATTGCTCGGAATGATGTTCAAGACAATTTAATACTGTTACAGCCCTCTTGCTAAAATCCCGAACGAACTCGTGGTCAACCCCATTTAAGCTGAAAAATATGTTTTAGTTAAAAAAAAGTGTGTTTAATGAAGAGAGTTAGGATTAAATTCTAAATATTACATAGAAAAATTAAACGTACTTTACAAAAACCCTCCAAGTGACGGATTGTAAAACTATGAGAAAAAATTAATACGTATAAAAGAATTTGTAATACTGAAGTTTATTAGTTCAAAGAGTCATTGCATTTCTGAAGTAATTAAAGCGTCTACAGAACTCCAACAGTACTTTTATATATTTCTTTAAAATTCCGTTCGCTTCTCATTTGTTCGAGTAAAAGAAACCTAACTTTGTTGGCAATTATTGCAACAGCGAATCATTTGAGAACATCCAATCACTATAACTACTTTGCTCAAGATATCCGACGGCGACAAATAACCAAAAAATAACACTAAAGAATTTTTAATCACACGCAAATCTTTATTATTCATGAAATGCATTCACTCAGACAGTAGACCAACTGATATTTGCGTTGAATATTTTCCATTTAACTTTTAAAACCTTCAGGCAACGGGGTCCTACAGTACTGAAATGTTTTATCAGATTGTATTTGCATTTATGTGAAGAATGAAATTTACGTAAAGAATTTCGGGATAAAAAATATAGTCACTCAGCTTTCTAAACAATATTCGTCTTTTTTTTTCACGCAAATACAGTTTATGTTGACGTCATTGTTATACTTTGGGAATTGAAATCTTTTAAGTAATAGCAAGTAACTTATAATTTTTATACAGTTTTCCTTCGGGTATTTTAATTTTTATAAATTAGTATTTATAATGAAATTTTTTCGGAATCTCTTGGTTTTTTATTTTTATTTTTCGGAGGATATTATATATATATATATATATATATATATATATATATATATATATATATATATATATATATATATATATATATATATATATATATATATATATATATATATATATATATATACAGGGTGTCCATATTTAAAGTCCCACTTTCAAAAGGCTGCAAAAAAAGAACCACTGGTCAGAATGACTTCAAATTTGAACTGAATATACTGGAAGAAGGGGGAAACGATTTGGCATAATAAAAAAGTTCCAAAATGATCAATAGATGGAGCTGTAACATTTTGGAACTTTTTTTTTATATTAACCCAAATCGTGTCCCCCTTCTTCCAGTATATTCAGTTCAAATTTGAAGTCATTCGGACAAGTGGTTCTTTCTTTTGCAGCCTTTTGAAAGTGGGGCTTTAATTATGTCAACCTGTATATATATATATATATATATATATATATATATATATATATATATATATATATATATATATATATATATATATATATACTGCTAGGGATTAAAATTGCAACACCAGGAAGGAAACCAAATAACAAAACTTTACTTATTTTGCGTATACAGCATAGTTGAAAGTAAATATGATTAAATTCTTTTACAGTTTGAGGTATACAGGACCCGATATAAGTACACACAGCCGCCGCCTCTGTTAGCAAAAACGGCTCTAACTCGGTTAGGTATCGAGTCGAACTGGGCTTGGAGGACAGATACGGGCATGTCTTTCCATGCTGTTTGATGTTTATGCCACACTTCTTCAATCGTAATGGCTGCAGAGCGGTGGTGGCCTAGTCTCTCAGCATTCTATGGCCAGATGTTTTCTGTTGGTGACAGATCTGAAGAACGTACTGGCCAGGGAAATAGTCGAACACTTTCGGTGTCGAGGTAGGACAGAACACGACGGGCGAAATGCGGTCTTGCGTTATCTTTTTGAAAGAAGACATCTCCGAGGCCTTAAAGATAGGGCAGAGCCACCGGATTTGAAATCCGAGAAATGTAACTATGGCTGTTCATATTACCGACGACTCGAACAAGAGCTGTTCGTGTCGTATACCCAATGGCTGCCCATACCATCACACTAGGCGCAGGTCCCGTATGATGATGTCGAATGCAAGCAGGCCACAAGCGTTCTCCTCGGTGCCTCCAGGCACGGAAACGTCCATCATGATGCTTATAGCAGAACCGAGACTCGTCTGAAAAGACGACGTGGTGCCACTCCTGTGTCCAGTTTTGTTGTTTGGCACACCACTGTCGCCGCGCGTCTCTATGCTGTAGTGTTAAGGGAAGCCGCAATAATGGTTGTCGTGCAGGCGGTCCGTGCTGCTCCAAACGTCGACGTAATGTCCGTGTGGATACTTGTCGTGTTGCAAACAAGCCCATTTTCTGACCGAAGATCCGTGATGGGGTTGTACGATTCCGCAATTCCGACCTCAAAACATGTATGTCCTCTCTGGCGATAGAGGGGATAGGCCATTGAGATCCTGCATGGCGATCAGTATGACCCTCCTGAACCGATCGATTCCATATTCGCATGGCAGTCATTGGAGCAAATGCAAGTAGCAATATCGCGGAACGATACACCGCACTCTCGATAGGCCAGGATAATGCCACTATTTAGGCATAACATGATCTTCTCACAAACAACCAACATTCTTCAAATGCGATTTCCGAATGAGATACCGCTGCGTATCTTTCCTTTTAAACAGAGTTTGAGATGCCGTTTCTCCCTCATGCGTCGTGAAATTGCGCTTAAATGGTAACCATTTACAAATCCAAGCAAATTTCTTTTTTGCGAATTTGACTTTTGTATCATTCCTTCTTCATCGTGTTGAAATTTTAATGGCCAGCAGTGTATATATATAAATTATCGTATGAGGAAAATCAAAGTACACTAAAAATATGTCTAAAGTGAAAAGAAGAGTTCTGTTAACTTTATTGATTGAAATAAATTTGATAATGACATAACTATGTAATCAAGATTATGAGATAAAAAGTTAACTTAAAAAATAAACAGTGCAGTGTGAGATTACAAACATACACTAATATGATGTACAGTTTATTAATTTTATTTAAACAATTCTCTGTTGAACGTCATTATTACAATGTTTTATTACCTATTTTACAGAGCATTATATAAAAAAGGGGAAAAACAGGAATGGATTTGTGCCAAACTCATAACAATAGCGGCTCAGTTCTAAAAAATATAATAAATCGTGTTTGTAAAAAATAAAACTTTCAAAAGAACTAGGAATACGTATTTGAATATATTTGAATTTATTATTTCCAACGCTGCAGGTACATTGTCCTGCGGACAATGACCCCTGCACACCGCAGATTCGTTTGATACTTTAATATGGGATACCATTTAAGTGACCTAAAACTGCTATCTACGTGGAGAAGAGAACGAGAACGTTGATGCCTTATTTGGGTGCCTAGGATATATATATATATATATATATATATATATATATATATATATATATATATATATATATATATATATATATATATATATATATATATATATATATATATATATATGTATATATATATATATATATACTAGCGGACCGTCCCGACTTTGTCCGGGTTGAACAAAATATTATACCAATAAATTTCCAGTTGATAGCCAATAAATTGTAAATCTTTTTTTACCTTAATAATAACCTAAATAATACCTTAAATTAATTTTATGTTAGTTAATAATTAAAATAAATTTTTTAAAAGAAAAAGGCGTGCCGGAGAACGGCTAGGTTCGAACAGAAGCCCACCGAGATAGCACCACGATAAGGATCGTTGAAATCTTCGGAACAAAAAGCGGTAGAAGACAGTAGCGGAAACAATGGAGATTCTTAGGATTAAGTCCCTAACTTTATTTCTACTGATCAGATATACATAATATATAGCCTATGTCCATCTGGAATAATGTACCTTTTAAACAGTGAAAGAATTTTTCAAATAGGTACAGTGGTTCTGAAGATTACCCTCCACGTACAAAATCGCTCTCTCTTTATATATAAGTATAGATATATATATATATATGTTTATGTATATATATATATATATATATATATATATATATATATATATATATATATATATATATATATATATATATATATATATATATATACACTGCTGGCCACTGTAAATGCAACACCCTGAAGTAAACATGCAAATAACATGAAATTTACAACATGCATTAGCGGAGTTGAGATATGCAAATGATTAGAATTTTAGCGCAGACGCACATCACGCGCGCCTGTGGCGCCACTTCAAAGCGCTATTTAAGGCTTGGAGATTTCGACAATTTCAAGTTCGGTAATTGTGTTTTTCTTGCGGTTTTTTCAAAAAAACGATCAATTATGCCTCGTCGAAAACAGCGATCATCTTTTGATCAAGTATCCGAGTTCGACAGAGGAAGGATAGTGACCTACCGATATTGTGGATTATCTTTCAGGGAAATCGGTAGTCGTGTTGGACGAAACCAAACAACTGTAATCCGGATATTTGATCGTTGGATGCAGGAGGGTACGACGGACCGGCGTGTTCGATCGCATCCACCTCAGCGCACCACTTCACGTGATGACAGGCAAATTGTCCGCATGGCAGTGACGGGTCGCTCAGTCACATCACGAACCATAGCACAGCACATGCAGTCTGTAACGCATCATCCAGTGTCTGCGCGTACCATTCGACGCCGTTTACAGCAGAGTGGTCTGTCCGCAAGACGTCCATTGCTTTGTCTACCCTTGACGCAGAACCACAGACGTCTCCGCCGCCAATGGTGCGATGACAGAAGGATGTGGACTGCAGAATGGAATGAAATTGTCTTTACTGACGAGTCACGCTTCTGTCTGCAACACCACGATGGTCGCAATTTGGGTGGCCCAAAATGCAACACCAAGAAAGACAAGAGATATCACAAAAAAAATTTATTTTGTAGATAAAATGTTGACCAAGTATCAAATGATTAAATTTATAGACTTCTGTGAAGTGTGGTTCCTGCCAAAATCAGTAGCCAGAGTAGCCGCCATTGTTGGAGATAACCACTGCCACACGCCTCGGCATTGATTCAAAGAGACTTTGGATGAGTTCTTGGGGTACAGCAGACCAAGCAGCTTCCACACGTTGCCAAAGTTGATCTGCTGTGGCAGCTGGGGATGGAATCTGGGTCAATCGTAGTGCAACCATGGACCACATGTTTTATATCGGCTAAAGATTCGGAGAGCGAGGTGGCCAGGGAAGCAATTCAATCTGGCGATTGACGAAGAACCGTTGGACAATGCGTGCCACGTGTGGTCGCGCATTATCCTGTTGAAATATGGCTGTGGGCAAGCCCTGAAGGTAAGGAAGGACAACTGGCTCCAACACCTCGGAGATGTAGCGCTGGCTGTTTAAAGTACCGGCAATGCGTACTAGAGGTGTGCGAGAGTGATATCCAATACCGCCCCATACCATAATACCCGGTGCATGACCAGTGTGGCGGTGCATAACGCAGCTGTTCAGAATCTTCTCTTCACGGTGTCTCCAGACTCGAATGCGACCATCGTGGTGTTGCAGACAGAAGCGTGACTCGTCAGTAAAGACAATTTCATTCCATTCTGCAGTCCACATCCTTCTGTCATCGCACCATTGGCGGCGGATACGTCTGTGGTTCTGCGTCAAGGGTAGACAAAGCAATGGACGTCTTGCGGACAGACCACTCTGCTGTAAACGGCGTCGAATGGTACGCGCAGACACTGGATGATGCGTTACAGACTGCATGTGCTGTCCTATGGTTCGTGATGTGACTGAGCGACCCGTCACTGCCATGCGCACAATTTGCCTGTCATCACGTGAAGTGGTGCGCTGAGGTGGATGCGATCGAACACGCCGGTCCGTCGTACCCTCCTGCATCCAACGATCACATATCCGCATTACAGTTGCTTGGTTTCGTCCAACACGACTACCGATTTCCCTGAAAGATAATCCACCATCTCGGTAGGCCACTATCCTTCCTATGTCGAACTCGGATACTTGATCAAAAGATGATCGCTGTTTTCGACGAGGCATAATTGATCGTTTTTATGAAAAAACCACAAGAAAAACACAATTGCCGAACTTGAAATCGTCGAAATCTCCAAGCCTTAAATAGCGCTTTGAAGTGTCGCCACTGGCGCGCGTGATGTGAGTCTGCGCTGAAATTCTAATCATTTGCATATCTCACCTCCGCTAATGCATGTTGAAATTTTCATGTTATTTGCATGTTTCCTTCAGGGTGTTGCATTTACAGTGGCCAGCAGTATATATATATATATATATATATATATATATATATATATATATATATATATATATATATATATATATATGTGTGTGTGTGTGTGTGTGTTCAATTTCATTTAAGCATAAAATCTTCCGGCAGAGGGCGCGTGCCCATTTAGCGAGTTTTTGACATTATTGTCTTTCTGTGTTTCAGTATCCTTAATTTTTTTGTGTACTTTCAGTGTGGTAACAGGTTAAAATATTGAGTTTGATTTTGTGTGTTGTTTTAGTTTGTGATATATTTTTCAAGTGAATCTTTCTACGAAATATAAAAGTAACTTAAATAAAATTTCAAGGCAAATGAAGTTATTTTATGATGCTTTCAACCTACAGTTCATTTGATATCGAATTTCAGTTTTATTCATTTGTCCGTCTTAGCAGGAATAAGCAGCTTATTAAGCTTTTTCTTTAAGCCTTTTTTTTATAAAACTTGTGACTGCCTTGAAAACGAACTTTTATTTTGTTTTCTGAAAGAGATTCATTGTGTCTTAAGGAAAATAGATAAACTAAAAGCATTGCTCACCAAAAAGCGAGTTTTAAATGCAAACTTAACAAAGTTGAAAGAGAAAATTGAGATTTCTACAGAAAATCGGGATTTTGTAGAAATCGAGGTAGCTCAGCAACGGTTGAGTGTCATTTCAGCAAGAACTGACTTGTATGAAGACATTTTTGTACAGTTCGAGGGGATGGTGGACTTTCAAATTACCAAAAATCGAGCAAAAATTTGAATTGTTTGGGGGGATGTATTAATATTTTTAAAACATGTAAATATTGGAATGAAATGCATTTAAAATATGTAGTGATAAGTAAAATGAAAACTTGGTGGCTTTACAAAAGTTAATATTAAACGTAGGTGAAAAAACATGTTTTAAATGTATTTTTCTCAAAATGAGTAATTTCCAGATTTGCAAGTCTTTAAAATGCTCCTCGCGTCATAATTTTTGACGAAAGTTTATGAAATTTATAATAAAGACTCCTGTAATACATGAAAATAAAGTTATGTATACATTTTAGGATTCGAGGTCATTAAGGTTATCAAAGTTTAATTTAAGTGTACAAAAGTACAAAAATTTCAAGAAAATTCAGAGTACAAGCATAAAAATATTTCCTGAAAATTAACTATTCAACGAAAGTACAAAAAAAAAATACATAACTCTGTTCAGAAAGTATTTATAAGCAATATAAATGCAAAATTAAGGGGAAAAGTTTAAAATTGAGTCGCAAGGAGCATTTTCAAGAAAGGTAATTTAATTTCAATTTTTTAATTATAAAATATTTTTTTAAAAATATCTATAAAATTTTATAAGGTGTTTAATATTGTTAGACTTTCAATGAATATATAAGCAATATATAAGCAATATATATATTAATGAATATATAAGGAAAGTTTCATATCTCTGTGGCAAAAATTTCAAAAATCGCTGTGAAAGGTCCACCATCCCCTTGAAGAGTCAGATGTTGAGACGTTTGCCGAATCTGAAGAAATTCAAGATATCGTAGACGATTTATATGTTGCTATGCTCAGAGTTCATGGAAAACCAAAAACTGTTCATTCCACTTTTGCATATTCTTCGAATGGTGTGGATATTAAATTGCCGAACTTAACTCCTCCTACCTTTGGCGGCAACTTGGACGAATGGTTAGCGTTCAGCGATCTTTTTCAAGCTTCAATATAAAATAATCATAAATTATCTGATGGACAAAAATTGCAATATTTAAAGAGTTCTTGGTACTGACGTATTATACCGTGAACCATTTTCGACAAACAAAACCTGTCGGCAAGCACGTACATTAGATTTAGCGCCATGAATGGTTAAATAGCGTAGTGTTCCTGGCGCTCTCTACCACATAAGTTAGTTCCAAACAACTCAACTAGACAGACAACTTATTGCTAAAAATGAATCAGAATATTTTAAGAACAACTATCCTTAATTTTTTTTTTAATGTGTGTGTGTGTGTGTGTGTGTGTGTGTGTGTCTGTGTCTGAGAAAGTTGATCACCAAATAATTTACAGTAATACACCGATATCGAATGATTTTGATTCGCTTATGTAGGAAATAAAAAAAAAACTATAATAAATTTAGTGTTAATTTTATGTTTTATTATTATTCTAATTAGTATTTAAATATCTGAAACTTTTAAAGTCAGATTCCAATCCATATTATTATTGTATTAAATTGACATTTAATTCACTGTAAACCTATAATTAAAATTAATTTAATACAGTATAACGTATTTTTTTGGATGCCAGGATAACGCATCTTTTTAATACTCCACTGCATGCTGTACAGTAGAAGGCAGGTTCGAAATCTGAAACTTTTTTTTAATTGCCATGAAAGGAAAAGAGAAATAGAAGTTAACTTTACTTATATTATTCTGTTTTCAATAACAAAAAATAATAAGAAAAAATAAAATAAAAGGTTTATTGAGAATTAGTCGGGGTTATAATTAAATACCAAGGCGAATATCTTATCGGAGTGTTGTGATGTCACGCTACCCATTTTTGGAGCTAAATCATACAGTTTGGCGACAGTTTTTCTTTGGCGAAAACATCGACGGGTTAATACGTAAGTACCGAGTCCTCTAAAAAAGGATGCATTAAAAATTGTTGAATCTCTCGCTATAATAGATTCAAATTTTCAGAGTAATCGGGATCTTTTGACTGATAGATGCTCCAACAAAAGATACATTGTGTTTACATGTATTTACAAGATACACAGATTTTCAGAAATGACAACAGAAACTGCACCTCAAATTTTATCTTTGGTTGATTCAACAAAAGAGTGTGTGCTTATATTAGAAAGTCTTAACATGAAGGTTCAAAACTTTGCAGATACCATTTTCCTCTATATTATCCAGTCCAAACTTAGTTACATTACAACGTGCTGGTGGGAACGTGAAATGGAATACAACAAGATTCCTACCCTTCAAGAGTTGCTGGCCTTTTTAGAGAAACATTATAGAGTATAGCTCACTTCTACCTAGACTTGGGTGTATATAATTTGAAGTGGCACTCTAAATGAATTTGATACAAACACAGTTTATACATGAAACAATGTTTATTGAATTCGTTGCACATATAGAATTTGCTTTTACAGCAATAAGCAAACGTACTACTTGTACGGAATATATATATTAGCATTCAATAAAAATACACTTTGCCATACTAACAAACCAGCAGAGAGTCAAACCAGCAGTTCTGCTACGTAAACTTTGGGCCTGCTAAGCACAAGCGCCGGTTAACACCTGGAGCTGCTAACCTCGTAGCTCCCTTAACTCGCTTATCTATCAACCTTTACAACCTTTCTATTAATCAAGCTGCATGGTATTTATACCAAGCGCGTATGCCGAAATTAGCATATCTCAAGCAGCTTCTTTAATTCATTCACTCAAAAGTTCGATTCTTGTGAATCGAATCTTATGTATACCTTACAACATGCAAGAACAATCCAGAAAAATAGCAATGAGAGAAAAGTCCAACAAGGACAAAATTCAACGAACAAAAATTCAATTCATCATTCTAGAGTTTCATCATTTTCTTCACAGGTTAAAAGTCATAATTTGTGTGCTTATTGCAAGGCTAACCATTCCTTACCATTGTGTGATGCATTTTTGAAACTAAGTGTTAAACAGCGTTCAAAATTTGTGAAGAGACATAATGTTTGTTTTAACTGCTTGATCTCTGGTCACAGTTTTGTTCAGTGTAGAAGTAAGTACAATTGTAGAATGTGTGATAAAAGGTATCATAGTGTCTTGTGTTTCAAAACTGGTAAAGAGAGATCAAGAGAGTCTCAATATACTGTTGAGTCAACACTTTCACCTGATGCACATCAATGCATCCCACGATCGCAGACCAATTCAAGTAGTGTATCAGTTTCAACTACAAATGCTTTCAGTGGGAATGATTCTATTACTTCATGCATTTTTGAACCCAGAGTTCAAAATCATGTGTTGTTGTGTACAGCCGTTGTTCGAGTGCGAGATTCTGCATGAGGTTATCAATATTGTCGTGTCCTCCTCGATCCTGGTTCGCAAGCCAGTTTTATTGTTGAATCTTGTGTATAAAG
The DNA here is from genome assembly GCA_907164885.2 of Dolomedes plantarius. Lineage (NCBI taxonomy): Eukaryota > Metazoa > Arthropoda > Arachnida > Araneae > Dolomedidae > Dolomedes > Dolomedes plantarius. The sequence goes on along the minus strand of OU015500.1, from coordinate 146,934,826 downwards.
TTTGGGTTTACAAAAGAGAAAGGCTAAGGTAATAGATGTTTTGTCTTGGATCATCAAATTCACAAACAAATGGAATAACATATATTCGTTTTATACCACATTGCAAATTCACACCCACTTTCTCTATCCCTGTGTAAGTGTTAAATAAAATTGTTGGTGAACTACCACATTCTTCCATAGACCCATCTTATTCAGAATTATTCAGTGATGTCACCCTTGCAACTCCAACATTTTATAAATCCAGTGCAGTTGACATTCTGTTGGGTGTAGATGTCTCTTTACCAATGCTTATGGGAGAGACAGTGAAAGGCGATAATAAACCATTTGCTGTTAGATCCCAGCTAGGCTGGATAATTTCAGGAAGTGTGTATCTTACAGCAGACAACCAAACTACTATTCACGTCAACAACATCCAAATGGACACTGATACTTTAGTGTCAAATTTCTGGAAACTTCATACGGTTCCTACAGTAAACCCATTAACTGCATCTGAGAAAGCCTGTGAAAAACATTTTCAAAATACTTACACCAGAGATTGTAACAAATATACCGTGCGATTACCTTTTCACTCTTCGTCTGATCTTTTGGGTAACTCCAAACAATTAACCTTACGTCGTTTGCATTCCCATGCGAAAAAACTTTCTTCTAACCCTCATATGTATGAACAATATAGAGACTTTATGACTGAGTATTTGGAACTTAACCAAATGGTAGAAGTATCCGAGTCAGGGCACAATAATAAATCAGAATACTACCCTCCTCATCATTGTGCAATAAAACCTTCAAGTACCAAGCTGCGAGTTGTTTTTTATGCATCTTCCAAGACTACATCAGGCCTGTCACTAAATGATTTCCTAATGGTTGGACCCAAAGTGCAACAGGAGTTTGTTCCTATTCTTCTAAGATTTCGAACATATCAAGTTGCACTATGATGTCGAGAAAATGTTGCGATTGGTTCAAGTTCATCCTAAGGATAACAATTACCAAAAAATCTTGTGGAGAAATAAGCCAAGTGAGCAAATCGAAACTTACCGGTTAACAACAGTGACATATGGCACAGAAAGTGCACCTTTTCTATCAACACATGTAATGAAACAGATTGCTATTGATGAGAAGGATACATTTCCTTTGGTATCTTCTGTTTGTTTGAGAGATTATTATATTGATGATCTGATTTCTGGTTCAGGATCAGAAGCTGAAGCAGCGGATCTAGCTTATGAAATGTTGCACATGATGGAAAAGGGTGGATTCAAGCGACGGAAGTGGATTTCAAACATACCATCTGTTTTGAAATGTTTTCCTCCAGAGTTAAGATCTCCAGTTTATTCATTAAAGATAGACAGTGACAGCATGGTAAAGGTGATTGGTGATATTTGGTGTCCAACAACTGATAATTTTCAGTTTACAGTTTCCATCAATGAGAAATCAGTGTCTACAAAACGGACAATTCTTTCAGAGATAGCTAGAATCTTCGATCCTTTGGGTTGGTTAGCACCTGTGGTGATTGTTGCAAAAATTCTTCTGCAAGAACTGTGGAGTAACAAATGTGGTTGGGATGAGGAAATCAATGACGAGTGTAACAAGAAATGGAAAAAGTTTTAGTCTCAACTATTTTTACTTACAGAGTTTAAAATTCCAAGATGTGTACTGAGTTCCAATGCTTCTGAGATAGAAATTCACGCTTTTTGTGATTCTTCTGAAAAGGCCTACTGTGCTGTTATTTACACACGTTCAGTTGCTTCTGATACATATGTGAAGGTTTCTTTCCTAACATCAAAAACTAGAGTTGCCACTCAGAAACAACAATCACTTTCAAGGTTAGAATTTTGATCTGCATTACTTTTGGCCAATTTACGTTAATTTGTGGTGCCCACCCTCGACATTCCAATCAAAAGGTGTTTTGCGTGGCCAGATTCAAAAGTTACACTTGCTTGGATAGCTTCAGAGCCTCGTCGCTGGCTACCGTTTGTAGCAAAGTGAGTTGCCAGGATACAAGAAGTCTTTCCAGGTTTAAAGTGGAGCTATGTGCCAGGAAATCAAAATTCTGCTGACTGTGCTACAAGGTGACTTTTGCCTTGTGAATTCCTTCAGTATGATATGTGGATATGTGGTCCAAATTGGCTCAGACAACTAACCATACCATACGAGAATGATGATAATGTGCAAGAGTTTTCTTTTAGAGAATTATATTTAAAAGAATAAAAAAGTAGCTTCATTTCAACTGCTGTTCAATGTCAAGATATGTCATTCATATATGAATTTTCTTTGTGGTCAAAATTGTGCAGAGTTTCAGCTTGGTGTTTACTTTTCATAAGAAACTGTTCTAAATCTTCTGAAAAAATTGTGGGTTGTCTTACAGCAAATGAGCTATCAAAAGCAACGGAGATTATAGTAGTTAAAGGTGTTCAAAGCATTGAGTTTTCACAAGAGTTAAAATGTCTAAAATCCTGAAGGGATTTAAATTCATCAAGCAAAGTCTTATCACTATGCCCATTTTTAGATGCTAATGGTATAATTAGAGTCGGTGGTAGACTCAGAAATGTTAACATATCTGAAGATATGAAACACCCAATAATCATCCCTCGAAATCATAATGTGACAAATTTAATTGTGCAATATTTTCATCGTCTACACCTCCATGCTGGACCTCAACTATTGTTAGCTGCGATCCGTCTAAAGTTTTGGATATCTTGTTGAAGAAATGTTGTGAGGCATTTCGTGAGAAACTGTATTACATGTTTTCGACTTTCTGCTACTCCAAATACTCAACTTATGGGTGACTTACACCTTTCAAGATTTAGATCATCAAGAGTTTTTGCTGTCAATGGTGTTGATTATGCAGACCCTTTACTATGCAAAGAAAGATCTGGTCAATAAAAAAAATCTTTTAAGATTTATGTTGCAATTTTTTTATGTTCCTCTACTAGGGCAATCCAATTTCAGATGGTAAGTGACCTTACTTCCAGGGCTTTCATAGCAGCTTTAAAAAGATTCATTGCCGGACGAAGTGGACCAAGCAAAATATGCAGTGACTGTGCAACTAATTTTGTTGGAGCAGACAGCGAGTTGAGAAGAACAATGAAATCACTTCTATCCTCTTCAAATGAGCCAGTGTTGCCAGTTTCTCCGAATCTCAAGGAATAAAGTGGAGCTTCAATCCACCTTCAGCTCCTCATTTTGGAGACCTCTGGGAGGCTGGAGTGAAGAGTATGAAATTTCACATCGAGAGAACCATGGGTGATGCACTTTTAACTATTGAGGAGTTCCTAACTCTGATTTGCCAAGTCGAGGCTTGTTTAAACTCAAGACCCCTTTGTCCAAGCTCAAAGGACACAAATGATTTGTCAGCACTTACCTCTTCCAGAGGCCGACTTCACAAAAACTCCAATATCATGCTTCCAGCGTTGGAAATTTGTGCAGCGATTCTACAACATTTCTGGCGTCGGTGGAGCAGTGAATACCTAAGCCAGTTGCAGCAACGACCAAAGGGGTGTTCATCTAAACCCAATATTGCTATTGGTGATCTCGTTCTCATAAAATATGAACTTGTCCCTTCCTAACACTGGAAACTTACTAGAGTTTTAGAAGTTCATCCAAGCAAGGATGATAAAGTTGGAGTAGTAACTGTGAAATGTGAGAGTGGACTCTTAAAAAGACAAATTTCAAAACTATGCAAATTACCACTTGATTAACTTCATTATGTTTGTGAAAAGGATTTTTTTTTCTTTTTGAAACACTTTGGTAGTTTCAAGGTGGGGAGAATGTTCAATTTCATTTAAACATAAAACTTTCCAACAGATGGCGGGTGCCCATTTAGTGAGTTTTTGACATTATTGCTTTTATGTGTTTCAGTATCTTTAATTTTTTTGTTTACATTCAGTGTGGCAACATGTTAAAATATTGAGTTTGATTTTGTGTGTTCTTTTAGTTTGAGATATATTTTTCAAGTGAATATTTCTACGAAATATAAAAGTAAGTTAAATAAAATGTCAAGGCAAATGAAGTTATTTAATGATGCTTTCAACCTACAGTTCATTTAATATCGAATTTCAGTTTTATTCAGTATATATATATATATATACCCAACAAACACAGGACTGACGGCAGCTTATCGGGCCAGTGCTGGAAGCGCCGGTAGAACGACAAGTACGGGAGAAATTTTCTGGGCCGTTCGCGGGTTGTTTAGGAACCTTCGAAGGGGAACGCTTTGCTGTTTACGTGTTTCAGGGCCTGTGATGGGTTGATATGAACCGCGCCGATACCGACATGGCTCCATCGTACCTTAATCGGCCGTCCGATTCGTAGCCATAAGTAGCAGAAATCTGTATCAGAATTATGGATTTGAAAGGGAAGGTGATGATTAAACAAAAGATACTTTTCAGAAAAATGGCTCTTATTTCTGTGTAACCTCTTTTACGAGGAAAATTCACATAACATTCTTGGTATGTAAAGATTATATTATGTGAGAAGTGTAAGGTAATCAAAGAGTAGTTTCATTGTTAATTTTTTATCTATTACTGGAGAAATTTTAAAAATATCTACTTAAAAATGGAGCCTTGTTGCACCACTCTTTATTTAAAAGAGAGGAATTAGTGGTATCTATCTTATTTCACTACTCATTTATTTTTAGCGGTGGATGTCACGCATTTACGTAGCAACTTCCACAATGAATTTCCTAGTAAATAATAAAAATATTTTTTCTTAATCAAACTCTTCTCTTTTTGTTTTTACCTGCACTGCAAAAATAAAATGCTATTTAGTGCATGTAACCAAATTATAATTATACCTAAAATGTATAAGAAAGTGCCTCAGCTACCAAAATATATTTGCAGTTGTTAATTTTCAAGCACATATTTCAGACGGGTATGATTTTGATTTTGAAACGGATATAGACGTAGATCTCCAATGTGGGGAGAGGTTCCATATTTATGCCCTCTACTTCTGAAAATAGTTCTTATTTTGTGGTGCTTGCCTAACACCATTGGTAGCAAGAATTGTTAGTAAAAGATATAGAAAAGAGATAGCATGTTCCTGGAATTTCTGAGTCAGAGAGAGTTTGCAAGAGAGTTTAAAAATGTTAACATTTGTAAACAAAATATTTTTTCTTATAGGTTATATTGCCATAAATAGCCTATGTATTAATATTTTTTTACGACATTTAAAAATTTTTTTGCCGTCGACTAACATCTACATGTTAATTACATATATTTTTTTAATTAACATGAAGGAAATAATCTAAGAACTTCAGCTTGCCAGCCTTGAAGCAGGGGAAAGAGAGGGGAAAAAAATGCCAGCCGCGGGATTCGATCCCGCCACCTCTAGGTTACAAACCCAGAGCGCTACCACCCATGCTACGAAACACTCAAGATAAATGCGTGAATTACCGATAACAAACCAGAGCATGTTGGCGGTTTCAAGATAATCTTCGTGCATGTTCGCTAGGGTGGAACGAAAAAACTGTTTTTTAAATTTAAATATGTTATAGTTTTCAAAAGTTGCCTCTTGGGATTAGAATAAAGAATATAAAATAAAATTTTATTGTTCTACTAAAATCTTTTCAAGTACCGCAAAGTGCTTCAAAATGGATATTTTTATGAAAAAGTGATAAAATTTGTATTTTTTTATTTCTTTTATAGTATATTAAAATAATATATATATATACATATATATATATTGTAAATAAAATATTCAAAATACGATATTTTTACAGGAAACTTACAATTCTAAGTATTTCTAACTGTTAAATGCCATTACAGAACAACTGATTTTGTAGAATTTCGCGATTTTCATCATATTAATTTTACAGTAGCATATATTAATAATACACAATTGAATGAAAGAAAAACAATTTTTAATTAACGGGCATTAGTTAAAATAAACAAATCACACTTATTTAGAAAAATATTAATAGTGATTAATGTCTTTAAAAGCAAAACGTTATTTTGAAAAAAACATTTATGTTTTTCAAAAGTCCATAGTAATGACACATGGTTTCCATTGCTTATTTCACTGACACATTGAATTGTTTTTTTGTTTGAAATTTTGGCATTTTCTTTTGAGATTGTATTTTTGTTTTTATCAATGCATCTCTTGCAGAAGTGTCACGAACGGACAACTCGGTATAGAATTTAACAATCCTTTCTTTCTGTTTGTGTGTGACATGGAAAATTATTGAAGTCAATACGTTGACTCTCGTGATCAGATTCTTTTGCTTCCTTTATAAACGGCTTTAGCTTGTCATCAGAAATATGGCTCTTCATAGGAAGTCCTGTTACTTTAATATCATTCCATTCAATCATGTCAATATAATACTTGGTATCTAAATTTATACGTTGGTTTAAAAACTTTCTGATGTCCCCTTCATTTTTAGCCTTTGCGTTTAGAATCAGACTTAATCCAAGCTCTTTTATGTGACTGCGATCATCTGATATCATACAAAGGAGGAGATTTTCAGAAGCAGCAAAGTATGCATTTCTTTGAATAACTGGGTGAATTAAATTTTTAAGAGTCTGATGGAGGTAACGTGAATAGCTTACACGTTTCCACAGGTGCTTTGATCCATGGATACAAGATGCTTTCAGATTTAGGTTAAACCAAACAGCTGCATAAACTTTCAAAATGTACTCAGTCAGTATTCGGAGATTTTTTGCAGGATATTCAGTTCCCGCATACAATGGAAGTATTCTGTTTGCTAATCTAATCCATCTTGAATGACAAAGTTTTCCCGGTTTTCTCAAGGACAAATCAGAAGAACACCTCCCAACAGAGATTGCATTACTCATTTCTAACAAATATTTTAGGTCCACACGTAAATCTTCCTTAATTTCTAGTAACGGAATGTCATTTTCAATAGGTGCAAATTCGATGACTGGTAGTTCATAGCAGTTTTCTAGTAGTTTACCTATTTCTCCTCCAAATTCATTTGGATCTTTAATTAGGATGTAGGGGCAGTTCATTTACTTGAAATAGACAAATCAACCACTGCAGTGGCCTTCTTAATTCCTTTTCCAATAAAGGAATCGCACCATTATTCAATCCAGTGTTCAAGCCAGTTCCATCACATCCAATTACAGTAATGTTTAAGTGTTGGTTGTTGCCGTTGAAAGTGATATTATGCCATCTTTTATACCTTATCCAGTGACAAAAATCTGCTTCAGAAAATTCCTCCTTTGTATGATATCAGATGATCGCAGTTATGTAAGAGAGCTTGGATTACGTAGGATTCTAAAAGCAAGGACTGCAAATGAAGGAAAGTTTTTAATTCAACGTATAAACTTTGATGCCAAGGATTATATTGATATGATTGAATGGAATGATGTTAAAGTAACAGGATCTCCTATGAAGAGGAATTTCTGATGAAAAACTGAAACAGTTTATAAAGGAACCTATCACGAGAGTCAACGTATTGACTTCAATAATTTTCCATGTCACACTGAAGCAGTAGAAGGGATTGTTAAATTAGTTAGCGAGTCATCGTTGTCCGTTCGGGGCACTTCTACGAGACATGCATTGATAAAAACAAAATTACATTAATACCAAAATTTGAAACAAAAAGAAAAAAAAATTCAATGTGTCAGTGAAACAAGTGATGGAAACCATGTGTGATTACTATGTACTTTTGAAAAACATGAATGTTTTTGTGTACTACAAAGGATAAGGAAACAAAACAAAACAAAACAACAATATAAACTTGAAAACGACAATATAAACTAGCAACAGAATAAACTTGAAAAATATACAAGAACTAAATAGGTGTGATTTGTTTGTTTTAACTATGGTCCGTTAATTAAAAATTGTTTTTCTTTCATTCCAATGTGTATAAGAATATGCTACTGTAAAATTAATATGATGAAAATGAGATGTATTTCATTATGATTTGAATTCTTTAAACTGTAAATAGTGTTCATATGACTAAGATTTCTTATAATGACAAACTAACAAAAATTTTGTCATTGTAAGAGTAGCTCAGTGGTTTGATATAAAAAAGGGGGGTCGTCGTCTGTGTTTTTAGCTTCCCAGAAGCTTATGAAAACAGAAAAAAATGCTTCAGCTATCGAATTTGATATTTGGTTTAAATTCGCCGCCATTTTTGAAACATCGGGGAAGAAAGGCAGGACTTCGGATGAATGGCAGCTACGTGGACCAATGAACGACGTAGAGAACAACGCTTTTGCACGGGTTGCCACTTTAAAGCGTGACGTAGTTAGGGTAGCTTCGAACATGAGGACGCCGTCTGGACACCGAGGTCGTAATGGAAGGTGCGCCAATGGAATTATCTGGGGAGAGCTTTGGCTCTACCCCCCCCCCACTGCCTTGCACGCTGGAATGTTTAAATCAAACATCACTCACCATTATGGAGACCTATCTATTAGAAAAAGCCCTAAACCCTACTACCCATGATGATGTACGGCAAGAAATGCTGGCTACTCACCCCCACGTCGAAGCAGCGTTTACGCTACTAGGAGGTAAGCCTAACTACTACTTGTCGGTGGAGCTCACCAAAAACAATACATTCACCTCTAACCATAATCCCAACCCTATTACCAACGTAAATGACGCATCCGAAAACCCCTCAAAACGCCCTAAAAGGCCTAACATTACCTTAGATAATTTAACCAATAATCCTGCCACTAGGAAATCTAATGATGGATTCGTTTTTCCGAATCCAAAAAATACTGCTCGCCTGTTTAAGCACCATCTAACCGTTCAAACTCCTAATTTGACTACTAATAATAAATATGGTAACTTATCTGAAACAGTATTAAATGATCCCTCTATCCCACAAGCAACTGGAACTAAAAACAATGTAAACAAAGTAAAACCCATTTGTATCATAAAAGATAGAGAGGATAAACATAAATATAAATTAGTGCTCCAACGGATAGGTGAGGCCCTAGGTAACTGCTTCTACGCCAGGCCTGCTAATGATATTGTCAGGATCCAACCTGACAGTACTGAATCCCATAGGAAAATAGAAAACTTTCTAAAAGAACAGAAAATTCAAGGATACATCATCCCTATGGGTGTAATAAAACCTATAAGAGTAGTCATAAGAGGGCTGGATATTGATACTTCAGTAGAGGAAATTAAAACTGAACTTGATAGTCTTAACATCCAAACTACTAAAATTGTGCAAATGGTTTCTTCGTAAACTTAAAAACAATAAAGCACCTGGTGCAGATAAAATTACTGGCTTCATGCTAAAAAACCTGCCTATGAAAATCTGCATCAATATTTCCACCCTAATAAATGCCATTATTCGCACTAGCTACTTTCCCTCCCCTTGGAAAAACTCTATTATTATCCCCATTCATAAACCTGGCAAATCCCCCTCTGACCCCACTAATTATAGACCTATTAGTTTACTTTCCATCATCAGCAAACTTGCTGAAAAGTTCATGCTTCAAACCATTAACTCCCACCTTGAAAGCAATAACATCCTCTCCCCCTATCAATTTGGATTCAAGATATCCCTCTCAGCCCCCCACCAACTTTATAGAGTTGTTGAAGATCTCACTAAAGCAAAAACCTATAGTAAATCTACAGCTGCAGTCTTCCTGGATATCAGCAGAGCTTTTGACTCTGTCTGGATTCATGGTCTATTCCATAAACTTATAAACTACAATTTCACCCCCAACACTATCCACCTAATTTACAGTTATCTCTCTAATAGAACTTTTCAAGTTAAACTCCAAAACACCCTCTCTGACAAGCACAACACACTCTGTGGTCTTCCGCAGGGAAGTTTAGTCGGTCCAGTTCTGTACTCAATTTATGTTAACGACTTCCCAACACACTTCAGAACACACACTGCAGTCTTCGCAGATGATACAGCCATCTACATGTCTTATAACAAAATTAACTTTGCTGTAAACCAATTAAACACCCACCTACAACATATTAACACTTGGACTGTCAAGTGGAAAATGAAGCTCAATACTGACAAATGTGTTGCTGTCATGTTTACCAGAAAAGCACCCAAGTCCTATAATGAATTTAAAATCATGATCAACAACACTGCTCTGCCCTGGTCCCCCACCTGTAAATACCTTGGAATTTTCCTTGATAAAAATCTCTCATGGCGTCCCCACATTAAACATACTATTAACAAATTTCGAGCTGCTAAAAGAAAACTATACCCCCTAATTGCTCGAAATAGCTCTTTGAACTTAAATATGAAGCTGCTCATCTATAGTGCATTCCTCAGACCCCTTTTAACTTATGCTTGCCAGACCTGGTCCTACTGTCCCAACTATCAAATTAAAAAACTCTGTTCTGCTCAAAATTCCATAATTAGAGATATAGTAGATGCCCCCTACTACTTCAGGAACTACAAAATTTATGAAGAATTACATTTCCCCCCCCCCCTCACTAAATTCATGCACTCCCTTAACATTAACTTCTATAATAGTATTGAAGCTAATAACATTAATCTTCTCACTGAGCTAGCCAACTATGATTTTACTACTCCCTTTAATAGGAAGAGACCTAGAGCGTCTCTCGCACTTAACTGGTAACTTCCCGTAATCTAATGTGTCCTCGCTGGCTCAGTGGTAACGCACGGAACTCAAGTTCCGAAGGTTGCGGGATCGAATCCCCAACATTCCACTTTTTTCCTCCCTTCCCCATTTCACTCTCGACTCGGATCTGGCAAACTCTCAACTTTCTTTTCTTAAAAATAAAAATAAAAAATAAAAAAGAGTGTATGTATATTTTATTATACGTAAGCTTTAAAAAACTAAGACGTAGGCCCCGGCCTACGGTGAAAAACATTAAAATTTTTTTAAAAGTGACACTTGCGCTAGGGAAACCTAGTTCCAGGTAAAAAATATTATCTTTCACTAACTTTACTCGTTTTTAAACTCCCTCTGGTCGCAGAAATTCGAAGAACTTATAAATTACACTATCTTAAACACAGCTCCTTTTTACTAACAACTCCACCGACATAGTAATATGGCAAGCTCTTGAAAAATAAAGATACTTTTTAGAAGTCGGGGGTATCCATATACCCAGGTACTTCTACACAGCCTGATTGATTGATTGATTGATTGCTAGCTTCACTCATAGTGGGTGCCTCTTAAAAGAAGTTACCTCCAGCTTAAGAGTAAGTAACATTGTTTATTGTTTAGCGATTTGTGATTAAACTAATTTTAGTTATTTAAAATAAATTATTGTTTTTAATTTTCAACGTTTCAAATTTAATGCATATATTGATGTAAAAGAATGGGTAGGATTAACTGAGTTGATCTTCAATGTCTTGCCTACAGTTAGTAAAGGATATAAAAGTTAAATTAATGTAATTGAATGTTATACAAATTCCAGAAACTTCATTCTAACACTGTTTAATTTAGATATACATTTATGCAAATTCTTTTGTATTTAAATGAAATATGTAATTTTATTTGTAGTAAAGTAAATATCTTTTTGTTTGTATTTAACTTCGTAGATAAGATCAACAAAACATCAGCCTGGCTTAAAGGATTGTGGAAAGCATCAAAAGGTAACGTGCTATTCTAAAACTTAATATTGTGGCATTTGTTAAGAATTGTAAGATTTCAAAATTTAATAATTATAAATTTCCTTGCAAAACAAATAAGATAAATAATATGTTAAGCATTTTAAAAGAATTTGGATTAAATGAAAACAGTAATGAGTGATGGTGAAAATGTATTAAATGTGGTAATTGAATTGCTTGATGTTCTACGACATAAAATTTCTGATCATCCAAATACAATAATTGACTTCTTGACAGAACAACTGACTTTATTATTAACCAAAAAAAATGCCTTTCATTATAGTTCTGAATCGATGATATTTTGTAGTATATTATATAGTAAATATTTGAATGCTTAGAATAATTATGTCTATCAAAGTATTCTCTTTAAACATACAGACTTTGTTCCATTCCCAACCTCCAGTCAACCAGAGCAGAAAATTATAAAAAAAGAAAGTTACTATTTTTCTTCAAAATTTTATTGACTTCAGAAGTTTATTGATTTTATACTTATAGATCAGATATCAGATATGCATATTTTTAACACAACATACTATATAATTCTGATTTATGTTTAATCATGCAGTCTCTATGAGTGCATAAAAGAAGCAACTGGAAAAAAAGTCATGCACTTATCAGCATACATCTGAATATTAATATTTATAGTTGTTTTTATTTTTTAGTATTGCATAATCATATGTATATAAATATATGCAGAAAGTTATTCTATTTTTCATTCCTAAGTTATTAAATTGCTGGTCATCATGCATTTATATAATTTAATTTGTCAGTTTCAACTTTAAAATCTTGTTTAACCTGACAAGGATGAGAACCTTTATTTAGATAACATCATGTGTGCTAGATTTTTATTAAAACTTTAGGTAAACTTTTGCATTCTGTGTGTGTCATTAAAAATTTGAGAATGTCCTCAATAACTGATTTATAAGCTATTTGTTTTCAAGACTTTTAGAGAGTATTTAGTTGTCATGTTGTGCAAAATAAATAAGAATTTACTGGTCCAAAGCATAGACGTGCCCCCCCCCCCCCCAACTTAACTTGAAATAAGTTAAAACGTTAATAGAAGTTCGGTTAAATCAGAAAATTGTAGAAAACTTATAAGAAAGTTGGTTTTTTTCCCGTTTTTTTTTCAAACTGTGAAACTGAAAATACCGATTATGTCTTTAGCCCTAACATAGTTTTTAACAATATGATCCATAACAAAAATTCGATGCTACATTTTTTTTCTTCATTTATTTATATTACATTTATTTTTCTCATTGTATAACTTTTTGAATACTACTCAAACATCAATTCTATTGTTACTCAATTTCAAAAAATCATAATATTTCAAATTTTAAGGATCGACCTTTTTTATTTCACTGATAAGCAAATTTATAATGAACTCTGCTTTTCAATGCTTCTTGGTATCACAAATCACTCTAATTTTTATTATGGCATTATAAGAAAATATTGGTTTCTTTACAGAATTCTGAAACTGGAATCCATCTTCACCTCATTGCGATTTGCTTCTATAGATTCAATTTCTCACTTGGCAGTGTGTTCGATTCATAATCTGTGTAAGTTGATTTGAACCTCACTGAACCCATTTTTTTTTATTATTCTCTAGATATCCTTTTTTTTTTCAGCAGTGAACTTGTGGGCAAAATCACAATGTTGTGAATATATTTTTTTTAATTTATTTTTTGTACTTAAATTTGAATTTTTCTAGGAAAAACCATAAAAAATATTTTTATTACATAATTCTTAATTAATAAACAACTCAAATTTTCAAATTTCTCTTTGTATATTTTATATGCTAATCCGAACATTCTCATAAACTTTGGTTGCAGTAATTTGTGGATAGATATTGATTTCCTTTATTCATTTATTAAAGTATTAGGTATGTCCGAAAGTGCAGTTCAGGGACTTCAGTTAACCATGACTCTTGTGAAAGTCTTTTATCATAACTGCTTACCAAAAAAATTTTTATATTTTTATATTATAAAGATATAAAATGCCAAGGGTTATTTTACTCTTGATAGTTAATGTTAAAAAATTTTTAAATGTAATTATCAGAATTTCATGAGAAGTAGTTAGAGGTTCATTCATAATTCCTTACAGAAGTAATAATAATAATAATATTGCTTATAGATGTATTAGATCATTCGTTGATGAGCTAATAGGTAGTTTAATGTCATTTGGAATACCAACTTCTGCCTAGTATTTAATGTTTTTATTATTTTGGTGGAGATCTGTCACATAAAATATATTTTTGTGAGCAGCTGTTATTATAAAGTGTAAGGATAAGGGCAGTAAAAAAATATTCCAAAATATATTATTTAGGTTCAGTTAATTATTAAACAATTGTTGACTATAATAAGGTTATGTTTGCAAGTGTGTATGTTTTTTTATGGTCTATTATTTGGTTTATCTAAGTTAAGTTGAAAAAGGATGCAAGCATACAAAGATTGACTGGCTGTCAATGTTGAGTGCAGTGGCATAGATTATTGTACAAAGTGCAATAAAATACTTTTAACTTTTCAAACCGAACTTCTAACCAGAATTTAAAAAGAAATTTAATAAAACTTTTAAAATTGAAAATATTTTTATGGATCTAAAGAATTTAACAGAACACCTGTATGGTCAACTAATTCATGGATAAAAGATGCAGCCCTAAAAGCAAAAGGCGTGGTTTCTGTATACTTTTATAATAATCATGTTACAACAGTATACAGAAACCAGGCTTTTTGCTTTTAGAACTGAATCGTTTATCCATGAATTTGTTGACTATACGGGTTTTCTATTCCATTGTTAAGATCTGTGAAAATACTCTCATTAGCAAAATATTTTTTAAAAAATTTAAATTTGGGTTAGAAGCTTGGTTCAAAGAGTCTAAGTGTTTCTTCACGCTTTATAATATAATCTATGCCATTTCACTCAACATTGACAGCTAGTCAATATTACCCACCTCATTTTTCAAATTAACCTAGACTAATCAAACAATATATCATATCAATTGTTTAGTAATTACTGAATCTAAATAGTATATTTTGAATAATTTCTTACTGTGGTTATCCCTAATAACAGCTGTTCGCAAATAAAAAATATTTTATACACAGATCTCCACCATAATTTGACAATTAAGTAACAAAAGATATGGTCTATTAAAATACTATGCAGAAGTTGTATCCCAAAGTACTTTCTACCACATTTTTTGTAAAACCAATTACTGTGAAAGCTACATCATATAATAAATGTTTACCTTATTCATTATTATAGTAATAGATTAGTTGTTAAAGAGTATTCACCCTTTTCACTAAATTTCTGAGTACAGTAAGACATTCAATCCTGTCAATTAAATGATTAGTTATTACAGATATAAATAAAATAGATTAGAATGTCTTTATAGAGTACAATAATTGAAAGCTGACTGAGAGACTTGTTTAGAATGACAACAAAATTTTCTCTTCACTATCGAGAATCACTCTCACATTGAAAGTAAAGAAACACAAGAATGAAGATTGAATACTAAATAATATGTTAGCATATAAAATCTTAAATTTCTAAATCTGACCCAGCATCTGTATTAATGCTCTCTATGGCGTGTTGTAATTAAATTTAGAAATTTAAGATTTTGTATGCAAATGTTTTACTTAGCATTCAATCTTTATTCTTGTGTTTCTCTACTTTCAACAGCATTATTGTCAATAGTGAAGAGGAAATTTTGGTGTCATTCTAGACAAGTCTCTGATTCAGCTTTCAATGTTGAGCTGAAATTATGCTCAATATTAAAAACTTATTATTGTACTCTTATCAAGGCAATCTACCCTATTTTATTTATATCTATAATAACAAATTAATAGACATGGTTGGATTTTCTACTGTACAGAGAGAAATTTAGTGAAAAGGGGAATACTCTTTAACAAATATTTTATAACTATTTTCTATTAGTATATTTATTTAATCAAGTAATTATTTATTACTTGATGTAGTTTTCACAGTATGTAATTGGTTTTACAAAAAAATGTGGTAGGAATTTACTTTTTGGAAGTAGTTATCAATAAAATGACAACAAATTTAAAACTGCACTCGTGTGTTGGGTGCTGTTTTATATCAAGTTTTTTTAAACCCCTGTCTCAGAATTTATATTTCCTAATTGGATTTATTTAATTCTGCTTTATCAACAATGAATTTTTTCAACTACTTTCAACAATCAACTATTTTTACAACAATAAATTACCCTTTAATGTACAAAACTATGCAAAAAATAATTTTCTTATCTGCAGAGCATTTACTAACTCTACATCAAAAAATAATTTAAATAAATTCTTTTGATTCATAAATTATATCAGGGGATGGGAGTCATTTTCCTTTCACATCAATTTATGAACTGATTTTCTTTCTTTTTTTTTCCCCTAGATGCTGTACAGATGGAACAGAGCTACAGCGAAAGGATCCTGTTTTATAGAAATAAATTGTGTAAATGTGCTATGTACTTTCTAAATAAACTATTTTTACTTTAAACCAGCTCTTTTCTGTATTTAAAAAACATGTGTGTCTATAATTATTTCTCAAAATTACAATAGAAGATATTACTATCATAGTACTATTTTTGAGAAATATTACTATCATAGTACTATTTCTCAAAAATAGTACTATCAAGTGTTGGATATTGAATGTCCAATATAATATAAAAGAAAATATTTTTTAAAAATAACTTATAAGAATTTAATGAATTACTCTTTAATTCAAAAAACTATGCAAAAAATAATTTTCTTATCTGTAGAGCATTTATTAACTCTGCACCAAAAAATAATTTAAATAAATTCTTCTGAGCAAGTTTTCATAAGCTCACAATGATGGGTTTCATCATACACACTACACACTACTCAGGTTTGAAAAATTAATGTATCAAATTTATGTTTATAAATTTATCAAATTATGTTAATAAATTTTATACTGGGGAAGTACAAATTTTTTGGGTTAATTATTAAAGTAGTACTGTTTTACATACTATAATCTCATTCTAAATTTAAAAAAAAAAAACTGGAACCTTAGATCGAATGGAAAGATGATTTAGCTTTAATGGTTGGTATTAATGTTATCTTAACTTTCAAATTTGGGTAAATGTATCTTAATACAAAATGAGGTTTTGTTCTAACAAGTAAACTTGTAATTCATATGCAAATTTTTAGGTAATAACAAAGATCAGTATTTGGTAATACCTAAAAATACATACGGCAAAACTGGAAAGAATAATAGAAATATGAAGGCAAAAAAATAATAATAAAAGTGAAAGGGTTGATATCAGAGGTTATTCGTCAATGAAATAAATAAAAATAAGCATATAAACGAAAGGGTCCTACGCAAAACTTTGAAAAACTGCCGGCGGTCCGATTCTGGTAGAATGCTGGCATGATGCCCGGACCTACGGCACTTTGCTTTTTACGAGATGGGTAGATGACGGTATGTCGACACCAATTATTGCTCCCGTAACCGGCCCGTCAACCTCCGGTTACGCTCCGGCTATCTGTCCGCATCGATGGCTTAATCGCGGCTGCCTAACGGTTCGCAGTCGGATGAACGATGGCTCAATTCCTACCGGAAGTGGCCCAGCAGTCGACGGGGTAGTCGCGGGCGAGAGGACACAGCCGTGACGGAAACGATACTGACCTAATGCGCCGGCCCGGCAGTGGTGAAATCGGCTGGCCGGAACTTTCCGACCCCGGCCCGATGCCTCTGTGTTTGTTGGGTATATATATATATATATATATATATATATATATATATATATATATATATATGGTTTTAGGTGGAATAAGAACAAACAGTGTTAACATAAGTAATATTTATTTAAGGAGGGACATTATTTACAGGGGGTATTAACGTCAAAAAAGGGGGAAACAATCAACGCGGCACACACGCGCATTTAAGTCGAAGGCAAACACATAATCTCTCTTCTCTTCTTCGCGGTGCACGCTAGGTGGCGCTCACCGAAGCTTACAATGACGCACTCCATGAGAGTAGCATGCATGGCTGTACGGGTGACATCACACACACACGCACACACACACACGCACGCACACACACACACACACACACGCACGCACACGCACACACACACACACACACACACACACACACACACACACATATATATATATATATATATATATATATATATATACACTAAATCCCGATAAACCGAACTTCGGTAATCCGAAAGTCCGGTTATTCCGGTACCAAAAGTTACAAAGAACTAAGGTTACAATAAAACAACAGTGATACACTAAGTAATATAAAGTATATGTCTGAAAATTACAAGAAAATTCAAAGTCAGACAATGTATTGAACTAATTATTACTGAACTACTTTGGTTTGACAAAAAATATGTTGCATTTTTTTGTCGAAGAGAAGAATACCTCTCCCTTGAAGCCAAATTGCGTCAGTGTGTGTGTCCACTGAGTCGTGGCGGACTGTTGCTCTATGTAGCGTAGCGCTACATGAAATACAGTCGCCTTGTCTCAGTGGGATACCCTCTGCTCCCTGTCACCGTCTACTTCACCTTCACTATCGTCTGAGACGTTGATAGGTTCTTTCATAGCCATTTCAACAATTTACTGATCGTCTAAAATCTTACACTCTACTGTAGTGTACTAGGCAGCGTTCCGCTCTGTTATCAGCTATTTCGTCCTGTGATTTGGTAATGTTTAGACAGACCTTATAAAATAAACTGTGCAATCACACGTAATATGGAATATTTATCTAATCACACGTTATTATGTAATTTAAGTTTATCTTAAGAATTATTTCGCATAATCCGAAAGATTCGTTAATCCGAAAAGGGTCTGGTCCAAATCGTTCCGGATTAGCGAGACTTCACTTCGTCGGTATATATATACATATACGGTGGATTCTCGATCGATCGTTTTTCCGTATGTGTCGTTCATTTTATCCAGTTCCAACGATCATATTGCTTTGTTATGTTTCTGCATCTATCGTTTTTCCGCATTTATCGTTCATTTCAATCGATCCCTTGAAAAACGATAGATCGAGATTCCACTGTATATATATATATATATATATATATATATATATATATATATATATATATATATATTTAGTGGGAAAATATCGTGCAATTAAAGTGAAAGTACACTCAAAATATATCTATATTACTGGATTACGTGTTTTCAGTTAACTTAATTGGTTGAAATTTACACATGCAATATACACATTAACTGCGGGTAAGATTGGACAGATATTCTATAAATTTATGGACTTTAAAAATTTATGATCACGAGTCTACTAGCAGGTGCCATAAATTTTGCGCTCAATATAAATTTTTAACTTGACTAAAGTCAATATTGCTTTATAAGCTGGAATAATAGGTAAACTATCAATTATGTATAGAAAGGCAAGCATATAAAAAAACTTAACTACAAGTCTTTTATTAAATTAACTAAGTGCTTTATTTTCGCACAATTAGCATTTGTTAATTAAATTAAATTTTTTAAAATGCGGAAAATACTGTTTGTTCTTCAGGATTTATTGGTAAAAAATGAAAACTTTAATTGAATTGCATTTCAGTAACTTATTTACTTAAGGTAATTAGCACATTCGTGCAAACAATGCACAATTGTTTAAAACAAGAAAGAATAAAATGAAAAAAAAAAACGGAATATATTAAATTATTGAGCTTATACACGTTTAAATCCATAAATGGAGTATTTCGGGAGGTATATAAATCTTTTTTTTTTCTTTTTTAAATACAATTCATATTATCTGATGCTCTATAGACATAGTGTTAAAGTAAAACGCACCTGTTAACTAATAAATGTTGTCGGATTCCATGATCTCCTAACTATTTTTAATAGTTTTATTTTTTTTTAATTTTGAAAGAGATTATTTATATTTGAAAGAGATTATTTATGAAAGAGATTATTTATATGCAAAATTTTATTTCCATAGACACCCTTTTTTTTCACATGTATTTTAAAATAGACGTATTTATGAAAAAAAAAATATTTCAGGTAGTCTCTGCTAGCGAAACTACCGTGGGTTATTAACGTAGGATTATTAATCTTTGCTTACCTCTGTTCTTTCTTTCTTTTTTTCTGACGCATTTTGGTACTTCTCTGTTTAACCTTTTCCTTACGGGGTGGGATAGCATGTGTCCCAAGAATAATGGCCCAACAATGTATATATATATATATATATATATATATATATATATATATATATATATATATATATATATATATATATATATATATATATATATATATATATATATATATATTTATATATATATATATGTATATATATATATATATATATATATATATATACATATATATATATATATATATATATATATATATATATATATATTTATATATACATATATATATATATATATATATATATATATATATATATATATATATATATATATATATATATATATATATATATATATATATATATATATATATATATCTATATTTTCCTTCTTGGGCAATTATTTTTTAGATACATGCTATCCCACCCCGTAAGGAAAAGGTCAACTGTTTGCTGCTACTAGGTTTGGCGCGTTGCCAAAATTATAACTCGCGACGCCGGCCTTTTTTTTCTCTCCGAAGGACCGTTATTGAGGAACGTAATCCTACGTTAAAATTCTTGTTCATATAAACTAGTGTTTCCCAACCTTTTTTCGAGTTGCTACTCCCTTCAATGTTTTTCACGCACGTTGCGACTCTCCCTTCAGATCCCCTGTATTTTCATAAATAAGGTATCTTAAGGGGGCTCACAACCTTTGAAACTTAAAAAAAATCGATTTTTGGTTTTTGCTATATTCTGATTTTTGTGACATTTCTGAACAATATGCAAAAAACCGCATAAAAATTTTTTCATTATTTCTCGAGTTATGAGAGTTTATGTAAAGCTCACTGTGTTGCCATAGCCATGTTATTCCAACTTTAACTTCAGTTTTCTCGAATATGTGAATTTTTGGATTGCGCGCACAGTTACTTCCAAACTATCTGTCCTAGACACACAAAATTTTTATCAGATTTGTATTATAAGCTTCTTTACACACTAAAACCAGAAAAGTTAAAAAAAAAATTGTAAAAAAAAATTTTACATTTGAAAATGTTTAAAAAAATTGCTAAATTTTAATTTTTTTAAAATTTTATGTAAATTTTTCAATTTAAACTATATTTTTTTGTATATTTTTTGGTTTTACATTAAATTTGAGTGTATTATTAATTTAATTTGACCAAAAAATAGTTTCTGTATGCATATTTCTTAATTTTATGATGCGCGAAACATCCAATGATTTTTTTCCCTTTTTAGTAATGTGTACATTTAAAAATAAAATCTAAAAATTATTTATGGCTTTAGAAGTTCTATTTTTGTATAAAATATAACTGAAGACTTGTAATTTTGATATAAAACAAAGAAATTATATATATATATATATATATATATTAATATTATTGGAGTTTCAGTAGCTCGATTTTGATCATGTTTAGGGCAATTTCCCAGTAGTCAAAGGTTGTGAGCCCCCTTAAGACATTTATAAAAAACACTAAACTAAGTTTTCAATAATTTAATTTGAACCAAATATCTAATATATCAGAGATAGATGTATTACCCGGCTTCGCTCGGGATTCAGTTTCTGTTATTATTTTTTTTCAATGATTAGCCTCATGTTATGATGTTATAAAGTTTTCGCTAAAATTCTCTTGCGGTAGCAAATAGCATTAGTTTGTTGTCGGTGCTGTCGATGTTCATCGCTTTCCACATGAATTCAGCCATATAAGAAGCCATATAAGAGAGCTAGAAACTCTCATCAAGGTCACATTAAATCATGTCTGGCTGGTTTTACCACCATCGGGTAAAAATCGCCTCTTGGTACCATTGCCTTCCTTTGCCAAAAATGGTCGACTGGATTTTCCGTAAGTACCGGAAAAATTTAACGCCAAAATTATAGAGAAACAATGTCACATTGCACAATACAAAATCCTTTACTGAACAGAATACTGCATAGTTGTACATCTGAATGAATTCTAATTCAAAGGATGCTGTTCAAGATGACCATAATGCTTGAATTACTCGAGTTAAAATTCCACAGAAAATAAGTTACGAGAGCTCAGTTAATCGACGACCACATTTTATTCAGATATTTTTAGACTAACGTATAATACACGTAACCAGAACGCCGAGATCTCGTAAAAGAGCGCCCTCTGGCGATCACAGTAAACCATCGCAACAGCTACTACAGTGGAATCTCGATCTATCGTTTTTCAAGGGACAGACTGAACTGAACGATAAATGCGGGAAAACGATACATCCGGGAACATAACAAAGCAATATGATCGTCGGGACGGAGTGAAATAAACGACACATACGGGAAAACGATGATTCCGAAAACGATCGATCGAGATTCTACTGTATATGGTTTTTTTTTTTATTTTAAAATCTACCGCATGCATGAATTTTAGTTGCAAATAAACAATCATGAAATTTGTCTTTTGCCGCATGAAAGAGATCCAGGACTAGAATTATTTTCCAAGTACGACGAACCTCCAAGCGGTTCATGTGGTTTATGGTCCATACATTAAGAAACCATGTCTAGAATAATTAACTTCGGTACTTGCAGATATCGAAAGTACTATCTTTGGTATTTCGGTCTTATGTACTGATCAGTAACCCGCAGTGCTTGACGACTATTCTTTCCAAATTTTCTCCTTCTTTTATGAGCCTAGATTAAAGAAAAAATAACAAATCATGAGACAATAAGAATTACAATATGATATTTTGTGTCCCATACATCATCATATATATGAAATAGAATGAATTCAGATATCTTAAATGATAATGATTTAAACCTTGATACCAGTATATGGTAAGAAGTTATCCAATAAGGAAATAAAAACGTCAAGATTCATGTATATTCATCAAGGTTCATGATAATTCCATTCATGTAGAAGGAGAGAAACGAAGTTTATTTTAAAATATAATTTTTTTGTCATACTACGGGAGAAATTTAATATTTTTACGAAAAAACTTACTTAGATAGCAAGATTAGCTTCAATTCTGAATGGAAAACTACTGTCACATATTTATGAAAATAACACGTAAAGAATAATTACTTATGGAAAGAAAAACGAAATGTTACATTACAAATATCCTTAAAAAAATTATTTTGTGAAAAACACCAAATACATCGCAGAAAAGGTTTTAAAATTATGTATTAGATTCCTCCTTCTCTTAAAAATTATGTAATGCTGAAACTGCAAAATCATTGTAAAGAAATATACGAATATTTAATTCTCACACATACACTTTTAAGGTAGATATAATTGAGAAGACAGTAAAATTTAAATGCAATTTGTAATTTACTATATAAAACAAATGCGGAAGTTCTGAATTGGAAAACGCAATGAATTTGATATTCCGCAACATTATAAACTATTTACTTCTCTGTGCACGTTCTGTACCGGCAATGAAAACTTTACGAGTGAATGTATAAGTAAACACAAGACATTAACTATACAACAGAGGTTAAGCGAGGAAAAAAATGCAGTCTTACCTAAACGAATCAAAACACGGGTGTTAAAAAATTAACCTTAATCCGATTAACACAAACAGAGAAATAATCAATAAGATAATAAAAAAATGACAGTACAGTTTAAATGATAATTATCAATTAGATTGATAGAAAGACCACAATGAATTCCGTATTATCCATGGCAAATTACACACGTTTACACAATTAACCAAAAGCACGATCGATCAAAATGCCATCCGCATACCGTGAAAAAAATGAGCTACCTGTGGTGGTTAAAAAAGTGTTTTACAAAAATAAATAAAATTTTCAACTCTCTCCAAGGGAAAAAATATTTTAAATTTTTTCTTTAATATCATTTTGAGACTATTATGGGCCAATATTTATTTTTATACTTGCTCATTTATTTACGTGACGGGAGAATAAACGACAAAACGGATACTCCAGCATCGGATAATCGAAAGGTTTGTATGTTACTGGTAATACCTTCCGACCCTTGTCCTTTCTTTTTGCTTTAAATATCAAATCCTATTTATTGTAACCAGAGTTATCGTTTGTAATTCAAAGGACAGTCTAACATACCTTTTGGACTTGTATTTAAAGCGATAAGTGTTTAACTGTTGCATTCACTGTCAATTAATCAAACTCGGAAATGATTTCAATCTTTAAGTTTGAAAATTTAACTTTCCCAGATGAACGGCACGTTACGTTTACCAACACATCAATGTATTTTTGTATTACGTCATAAGTGCTATTTTTAGCTTTTTTCTATTCGTACACATTTAAGCGCGGCCACGTGTCTTTAGAAACCCGAAAATTCACCGTTGAAGCCGGTTCCGAATAAATCGTGAAAGCGCTGAATTCATACATCTCTTTTAACCTTTCAGCGGGCACGCCAATTTTTGGAACACCAGCAGGCGCGCGTGGTACAAAGAGCAACGTCTCTTTCAACCTTAATTATTCCTTTTGTAATAAACTTTCTTTTTTCAAAGTAAAAATATTAATTCTACGTTTTATGACAAGATATAAAATGGTGATAATATTGAGATATATTTATAATTAAAGGCCAAAGAATGCAGATACAATCGCCTTATTTCAAAACTGTCCGGTTTATTGGATCTAAAGACAACTTGCGAATGGATTTCTAATTTGTCCAAAACAGTAAAAAACCACGAGAATGTCCATTTTCGTGATATGTGGGATACCGTGTCATAGCTGCATATTGGATCGACCATATCATATCCTGCTTTCGCCGTACTCTAATCCAATATTATCGCTGGATTACCACGGTTAAATAACGACTAACAATGAATAGAAAGGAATACAAGGGTCAGAAAATCAGACCTGCATTAGAAAGGGTGTAGCTATAAACAGAAACTGCTTAGAACATTCAAATCTTACACGTAAAAACAAACCATTCAAAATTGCGAAAATGTTGCACTTTGTACACGGGCGCGCCCGCTGAAGTGTTAAACGTGTGTTTTATTTTTTACATTAAGATAATTTTGAGAATATTTCGGACCCAGCATTATTCTAACAATTGCTCTTCTGATTACATGACGGGATTCGACCCACAAACCGTATAGCCCAACACCTGATAAGTGTAGCGTTAGTATAATACTAGAAATACCTGTCAGTCCATGACGTTTCTCTTTGCTTCAACTATCAAATCCTATTTATTGTAAAGTGTATAACGTTATCGTTAGCAATTCAAAGCTCAGCCTAACATATCTTTTAGACCAACAAACCGTACAGCCCAACACCTGATAAGTGTAGCGTTAGTATAATACTAGAAATACCTGTCAGTCCATGACGTTTCTCTTTGCTTCAACTATCAAATCCTATTTATTGTAAAGAGTATAAAGTTATCGTTAGCAATTCAAAGCTCAGCCTAACATATCTTTTAGACTTGTATTTAAACCGATAAGTGTTTAACTTTTGCATTGGCTGTTAATTAATTAAACTCAGAAATTATTTGAATCTTAAAGTTTGAACATTTAAACTTGTGTTTTACGATCTTTGCCATAATTTATCACCGTTCATGCAAAATATCTGCTTCCGGAATGCTCCGATTTACTCCGTAGCTAATGGTTTGAAGTAACCTTAAACGAAGAAGTGAAACTCAGCAATGCAAATCACGATCTCCTCAAAAGAGACCAAGTAACATAGAGCTATTTCGTTACTTTTGCAAGTCAGGTTATTTATCACAAATAAAGGCGTGGAGTATTTGTCATTACGTGGAATTTATGCATTCGCTAAATAAACGATCACTCCGTGGATATGAAGAGTTGCTTCATTTTAACGAATGGGATAGTGTTTACGAGTTCATTTAAGATGGAGCCTTGGATTCTAAGTTAATTAATTTAAAGTTTAGAAAAGCAACTTTGATAGGATTATTTTGGGATCCTGTTAATAGGTTCACTGTTTACAGCAAATTAAATCTTATCGCACGCAAGACCTTTGTATCTTCATGTAATTCATTGTAGCATTGCTGGGTTGTATTTTATGTGATATATACATAACGACGTATAATTAAAAGGAAATGATTTCAGATTAATAGAAAAATCTACTTTAACAATTTTGAAATTAACTTTAAACGTTTTCATTATCCAAAACACTAAGAGTCACTCAGAGTCACTGACGAAGTTTTAGCCTTTCTTATAGGTTCCTCAGCAAGGATTTGCCTACAAGAAAAATAATTCCAAATGTGAAAATTCTCTCATTTTTACTGGGAACAAACGCATGCAGTCACAACTTAAGGGGGTCCGGGACACATTTTGAAAATTATTTTATTTATTGAGTTAAAATTTTGAATTTTTTGTGTAGGTTCACCATGTCATTTGCAAACAAAATCACATCATAGAACTTCTCAAAAAATTTTTTAAAAAATTTTAAAATTTAAAATTTTTAATAAAAGTGGGGTAATTTAAAATCGTTATAACTCGAAATATTATTTATCGAATTTCAAATTTTTTTCATTTAATTAAAAAGAAATATTTAAGTATTAATTTTGATTCCCATTTTTTTAAAATATTAATTTTTAAAAAAAATTAAAATATTTAGATTGAAAATTATAAAAAAAATATGTAACTTATTTTTAAAAAATCATATTTTCAAAAGTAAATATTTTTTTCAAATTTGCTGATTCAAAATTAAAGTAAAATAGTTGAAAAAGACATATTACAAGTTTCAACCATATATCTTGAACGGTTCTAGACTTATAACAATTTATAGACGAGAAATGGGAAAAAAAAACATCATGCAATAAAACGTACTTACAGGTTTAAAGAACGATTGGCTAATATTAGAATGTTGCAAAAAAAAGAATAATATTTCCTATTCTAATTAAGACAGAAACATGATTTAAACGTCATTTGAACCGCAAAAGAACACAAAAATTTTTAATGCAATAAATTTTTTTCGAAATTTCGAACAATTTCGTGTCCTGGACCCTCTTAAAGATAGATCATCTACGACTGACAGCAGTTACGAAATTTACAGGACCCGAAGTAGCCTAGTGGTAGAGCGTCGTCGTTCGGTGCTGAAGATGCTCGGTTCCAATCCCGACAATACCTCCATGTCTAGGTCGGATATACGCACGTTCAATCTGTGGACCGGAAAGTCCTCTCGGTGAGTTCATAGAGGGTGAGAGAGATTACGATTTCCCCAGATTAATCCCTGGGGATATTATGTCAAAATGGAGGTGGCAGCTGGCTAAAACGGACAGTGGTGCCATTATAAAACCGGAGCTCCAACCCTAGCCTGGGTCTGGAATGCTTCCGACTAGGGATGCGACATCGATAACAAAACATCGATGTTTTGAAACATCGATATTCAGTATTAAAACATCGATGCTAATAAAACATCGCCTAAAATCAATCGATGTTTTTAAACATCGATGTTTTAGAACATCCATTTTTTAAAATTGGTTTAGTAAGCTCTAACATTAATGTTACTTCTGTTAGTCGTGTGTGTGTCTGTGTGGGGTGGGGGCGGTGATTTAATTTTACTCTCTGATTGGGGTGACACAAATGACAAAAACTTGGTCCCTTTTGCCTCGGGCTACATTGATGACTCAAAATTCTCGTTGTAAATATCGCCATGTTTTGCCTTCAAATGTCCAGATAAATTCGTGGTATTGCCGGAGTTTTGAGGAACTTAATGCAAATATCGCATTTCTCCAAATTTGTCAAAGGTTTCGCAAAAATATTTCCAAACGGAACTTCTGGGAGGCCTCTTACTAATAATATTAACGTAAACTTTCATAAAACCAGAACAAAACAAAAACTTAAAGGGCCGCTCTCGTGTATATACTATTTTTAAAATAAAACCCCATCGAAGGTTCTGGAGAGTCGACACATTCCAAGCGCACTGATTGGTTCATTGGTTGTTGATTGCCATTTGTCTGTTTGCTAAGGAATCGTTCCCCCTTTTGTATTCGCCTTTTTCAGAATTCAGACTTACATTTACTGAGTGTGAAAATGATGCTACGCGGTAAATTTTTTTATTATGGTACATTTTAATTTAAACAAAAACATCGAGACAACGTAAAACATCGAGCACAAAACATCGATGTTAAAAAAAACATCGGCTTCAATAAATCGATGTTTAGAACATCGATGTTTTTGTCAAAACATCGATGTTTGGAAAACATCGACATCGATGTCGCATCCCTATTTCCGACCATGGGGCATTAGAAACAACACGAACAAAATTTAGATTGTGGATGATGACATATAGCAGGAAAAAGCCCTTGGGGGAGGAGACAGAACTGCAAACATTTACAACTCCAATATACCCCAAAACAGTAAATAAAGGTTTCTCCCTTGTTGTGGACTTCTCAGTAAGGAATTATGTATAATTAGCACTCTAAATATCAGACCCCAATTTGTAATAGACGAGGATTCTTTTTCCATTGTTGGCTGGATAACTGAACTTTGTGATCAGTAAAAAATTAGAGAAATTCTGGATTTGTAATTATTTTCCCTTCAGCGCACTAATAGGTTGAGAATCCTTGATAGGCTGCTGATGTACGCATTTCGATACCTAAACACTAAAACCTCTCAACTACTATTTTTTTGCTGTTTTCATTTTATGTGGGAACACGAAAACACACAGCTACCGCCGTCTATTGATTCATAAGAAAACTCAATAAACTAGCCGCTGAGCGACCAGCATGGTCGCTTTTAGTTTTATATTTTCTTTTGCAAAACAACTCATCTGATTAGTAACATATGTAAAGAATGTTACCATTACCTGTCATCATAAATATGCGTTGTTAAGGGGTGTTCTCTGTAAGGCTGATTCTAAAACATCGTGATTAAAAAATGGAAATTTCCATTACTTCAGAACAGAGTTAAAGATACTTCTGAGGACCCCAACACCAATGATTTTAAAAATTGCACCCCTCTCTGTATGTACTATTTTTTAAAATTAAGATATCTACACTTTATGATTACATCAAATAAGAAAATTTTTGGGAAAGTTTTTTTTTTCACTTAAAAAATCGAGTAACAATTCAGCAGGTACTAAAATATACTGTGGATTACATTGCGCTGTATGTAATATTTTTCACAATTCATATATCTCCGCTTAATCATATCAAACAATAAATTGTTGGGAAAATTTCTTCACCTATAAAATGGAGTAGAAATTCAGCAAGTACTGAAAAAAGTGTAGAAAATTAACTATTACTGGTTGTTGGTTGCTGTGCCGGCGACGATTAAGCCTAACCTCGCGATCATTTATGCTCTCGCTTGCACGCCTCTCTCTTAACTTCTTCGCTTTCTTTCTTGAGACCGTTCCCAATTTTCTCTTGATCGTGTAGCTCGCTTTCGAGCATTCCTGATTTCAGCGAGTTAAATCCATGTTGACGCGAGGTTGAAAATTGCGGACGGCCGTTAATGTTTACATCTGGTAGTTGCAGCCTTTGCCATTCGGAATGTATAAATATCGTCGATTTTTGTGCCGCATACCTACGCGTTTTATATATATAGATAGTGTTAAGTGAATTCTAAACGCATTTTAATGAAACTCTCATCTAATGATATGACATATGTGTTAGAATGCTTTTTTAGTTTTAGAGTTTAGGTATCGATTTGAGACTGCGACTTTTTCAATGTATTTTGTCCCCGTTTACTTTATTTTTTACTCATCCTTTTTCAGAGCCCCCTGCGTATTACATAACACATGAATCAGTGACAAAATGCATTACCTTTGACTTTTTTGGTAGAATTTCAATGTCACTCCAGAGGGGATTTAAAACCGGTGTGTTAAAAAATGAAGTGTTATTTTTAATCCTATCATTTATAACTAATTTCATTATTACAATGGTTTGAATTCGTCAGAATTACTCGATGACTATCGTCAAGAGCTGTGGAATGCTTTCGTGGCATGAAATTTTCCTTTTTTTCATCTTCTTATGTGAGAAAATACCTAAATGTAGTTTTCCACGGAGCAAAGATGAAAACGTATTTGCACGTATGTTTCCTCATATAATGCACTGTATGTATATTACACGTAGACAATGAATGGTGTAATCAAAATCTGTGAGGATTCAAGAAACACTTCCAGGTTAAACTCCGTTTGTTACGTTAAGGTTGGGGCTCCAGGTAGCGTAGTGGTAGCGCGTCGGCTTTTGGTGCCACGGATGCTCGGATCGAAACCCGACAAGCGTCATTGAATACCTCCGTGTCTAAGCCGGATATGGGCAAGTTCAATCCGTAGACCGGAAAATCCATCTATCAGGTCAGGGCAGGTGGGTGAGGGTACGATCCCCCAAGATGTCTTTTGGGGGTTGCTCGGTCAAAATTGAGGTGGCAGCTGGCTAAATCAGACCCCGACCCTTGCGGTGCTATTATAAACTGGAACCGCACTATTCAGCCTCCTAGCCTATATGTACCAGGTCTGGAATACTTTAAAAACAAAAAAGTTAGAATTTTGGAAAAGCTGACTAGATGGTACACTGTGTTGCAATGTCATTTGTTGTTCCGATAACCACGTATAACGGACCATGTATAATCAGGATTTGCACAGACCATGTTTCAATCAAAAACGGCGACCTCCTCAAGGATTTTTGATTTCGTTCCAACTTCTGAGATATGGTTTTATTGGTACCACCTGAAATGAATATACCTTCGGGTAAATGTTGAAATGATGTCCATTTTTTATGATCATTTCTCATAATGCTATTTACAAGAAAATTATTTTATTTAATGTATTTTGGAATACACATCTACTAAATTAAATATTAAATATAGAAAATGCATAAACATTAAAAAAAAAGATTGTAGTTAGTTTCGAAGAATGATGACAATGAAAACATCAATTTTTAGAAATTACATAGATTCCTTCTCGTAGATTCACTATCTCATTATAAATTAAATTCATATAAACCATCTCCAGAATAGACAAGAAATTTTAATTCTTGTAAAATTTCTCCAAATATTATTAATTCTTCATTACTTGACAATGAAAAACTTCAGAATTTATTTACAGATTTTTATGAAGATATATTAAATATCATCATCCAATGCGGAGGCACTTGTATTCAAACATTGGCCCTTACTACGCCGCAGTTTTACTGTCCATTTTATTGTGGGGGCACCATATAGGTGGACAGCATTACCCCCTATGAAGGGACGACACGAACGGAGGCATTTTTCGTGGCGCAACGCTGGGACTCGATCTGAGCACCCTCAGCACCGAAAACCAGCGCGCTGTACCACTGGGCCGCCACAAGCCCATATATTAAATATATTTATATATATTTCCATAGTCATTCTGTGATAGTTATTTAAAATATATAAAACATTAAAAATATTTCCAATAGAACTGAAGATTTTTTTTTTTCAAAATTATGTATATGTCGAATACTAAACAAGTGAAATTATAATCATATTTAAAGTATTGTGTCAATTAAACGTATATGGTGTAAAACATGTTCCTGTAAAAGAAAACGGAGGCATTTTAAGGTTTTAATATTAAAAATTAATTATTTGTTCCTTATGCTTTTAAATTAGATTTAAAAATCCGCTCAGGAAGTCTATTATCAAAACATATATAACATACAGAGATAAAAGTTAAGATATGTAACGTTCATATTCCCACTCATCAATATTAACTATTATTACTAACAAGTCAGACATAGAAGTCAAATGATATTTTACATGTTTAAAAAAAGACTGTCTCTCATTTTATGCGTGTTATAAATAGTTTAAAATGATTAAATAATTGAATTTTTTTAGTTGAATTTCTATTAAGTTATAACATTTACTGTGCATATTTTTACAGATATTGTAATTGTTTGAAACTCAACTTAAAAATCTTTATTTACCCAGAAATACACTCGTTCTAATAAGTACAGTTTGAAAAGAGATCAAAAAGTAGTTTTTAAAAATCAGAAAATATAATTGCCTTAAGATAAAGAATAACGTTCAATTAAAAGTCTGATTCGTTTAAAAGAAAACAGTTGGAAAGTTATGCTTTAAAAATATATAGAAAAATTATTTTAATATGCTCCTGAAAAGCATTTACTTCGTTTTTGTGCTTCATTATATTATGAAAAGCAATTTTCTTGCCTGAATATACCATGAGATGCAAGGATAGATTTATAATTCCATTACACTTCCATGTTGATTCCGTTTAATAGTGTATAAAATATTTCTTTTAAATCATTTAATAAACAATGTGTCACCCTTTATGACATTTTAATTTTGAAGAATAATAAAACTGCAAATTTAATAATAACGAAACTTATTGTTTTATATTAATTTTTTATCATACTAAAGCTTTTTAAAAAATACTTTCTGCAAACAAATATAATACTTCCTATGTCCAAGCCCTAGTGAATACAAGATTTAGAATATTTTTTTAAAATAATGCCCAACAATAACCTAATAATTCTGATATACACTATTTTAGAAAAAAATAAAATATGCTGAAACATGCATGGAAACTATTCTTTACCCATATATTTAGTTTGTTTGAATTCTTTTAAAATTTTCAATAAAACGATGTACCAACGTAAAATGAAAAAATGATGCGAAAACAAACAAAAGTTACAATTTTCCGTAATAAATCAGAGAAGAAAGTTATTTGTCTATGGATTTTTTTTAATGAAATCGAACAGATTTAATGAAATAACTTCATAGTCTTATGTCTTTACAGCGCAATTAATACTACCACATCGAACACATCACTCCGTTATTCTCTCTTTCCACTGTATGTGACAAAATACTACACATCTTTCATTGAAATAAATTTTGTAATGTCAGAATATTTTTATATGATTTTGCTCCGCGATTTACAGTGGAATCTCGATCTATCGTTTTTCAAGGGACCAGTTGAAATGAACGATATATGCGGGAAAACGATAGATGCGGAAACATAACAAAGCAATATATACATATATATACATATATGTATATATATATGTATATATATATATATATATATATATATATATATATATATATATATATATATATATATATATAATATATATATATATATATATATATATATATATATATATTATATATATATATATATATATATATATATATATATATATATATATATATATATATATATATATATATATATATATATATATATATATAATATATATATATATATATATATTATATATAATATATATATATATATATATATATATATATGTATATATATTTATATATATATATATATATATATATATATATATATATATATATATATATATAGATATATATATATATATATATATATTATATATATATATATATATATATATATAATATATATATATATATATATATATATATATATATATATATATATATATATATATATATATATATATATATATATATATATATATATATATGTATATGTATAATAATAAATTGCTCCGCGATTTATTCTTATTCGGTATCTTAATGTCGATATTTTTCCTAGACAACTACTGCGTAATATTGACTGCGAAAGACTCTTCAGGCAGACGGAATGTTGCAACACGAGAAGTGAACATCGGGAAAAAGCAACATACTAATAGAGTACATTAATATGATTGATTCACAACCATCACCAGCCTTATTTACCTTTTGACTAACCTGTTTTGTTCAAAGTATCTGAACAACGCTGAGAAACACTATTATAAGAGGCTGGCAAATTATGTTTTTGCAGCGGCTGGCAGATATTGCTGTGTCTAAATTTTTCATCTGTGACTAACTGATTGCATCAGTAGTTAAGGCATCTGTTTTAAGTTTGCACAGACTGAAAGTCAACAGAGTTTGAAAGCGCTTTCGGATATTAGACGTTATGAAATACTAGAGTCTTTATTCGTTTTTTTTTTGTAATATGGATAATTTTGAATAAGCTCAAGATAATGAAACAAACTGAGAAAGAACAAGATTTAAATTCACTTTGAATGACGACAGCGTATCACAACGGATTTCTTAATACAAATATAAGATAAATATTTGATTATTCTCTTAAACAATTTACTTTATTTATCATTGAATCCTTCTAAGAAATGGAATGTTGCATATATTATACCTCTAACAACTAAATATCACATAAAATTAAAAAAAAACATGTGTTCAGAACTTTAAATGACTATGTTTGCATAAATTATTTTGTACGTCATTAAATAACTTTCATGTAATAGCTACTTTATGAGAATCTATTCGAAAAAGAAATTAAATTATAAAGGTAAATATTTAAGGTATGTGCCTACCTTCAAATCGCTGTTTTTGCGAAAATATTCCAATTTTTTTTATTATTATTTTAAATTAAAGTTCAAACATTTAGGATTTCAAAAATGCTTTACTTTTGGTTCAACGATAATTAGAAGCAAAGTTCTAGCCCAAATTATAAACCTGAAATGAACTTTCTGAAACCGGAAGTGACCTTTTAAAGGGCCACGGAAATACAAAAAATACATTTTTAAAGTTATTTCTTTACTTTTAAACAATTTTAATGCTCATTTTTCATTTTTAATGTAGAATTAAGTTTCCTCTATTTACTTTTTATAGTTTTAAGATCATTAAAAGACCATTAAAGGACTTGGTGGAAAGTGTAAAATAACTGATAACTTTATAGGCAAGCTATAAAACTATTATGAGATTGCAATTCGCAGCAATGTTGCAAATCTTCAAAATATGCAATCAGCAGTATTATCTTTTTTTTTTTTCATTGTTGCTCAAGCAATGAAAAGTCGATGCATGGACAAGTTGGTGTAAATACAAGCAAGCATTGCATCATGAAAAGAAGTTTTCGGAAAAATCCTCAAGCCTTCCAGATACAATTGTCAAAATTATAAAACCAGCTTACTTAGAACTGGTTAGTGTGATCAGAAGTTACTGAAAAAGTGTTTTCATTGCATGACTCAAATCAATAATGAATCATTTAACAATGTTTCGTGGAATATTTTTCCTAAAGAAAATTTTCTTTAACTACAAACATTGTTATTAGGGGCTTCTATTGCAGTGCTACTGTTTAGTTCGTGTTTTATGGGTCTCGTACCTGTTTTCAATTATTTAGAAATAAAAACTGAACCAGAAATGTTGAAAAACTACATGGAAATTGACATTGAGCGAATAAAGGAATCGAGGCGACAAATTCTGCCAACTACAAAAACATGCAGAAAAATTATAAAAGCTAAAAGAAAATCAAAATTAATTAAAAATGAAGCCACGGAAGGCTTGGCCTACAAATATGGTGAAATTTGAGGTTGTAAATTTTATACATATTTTTTGTGCTAAATTAAAATCTTTATATTTGCGTTTTCTGGAAAACTGCATTTTTCATTTTTTACGTTTACGATAAATTTCATTTCTTAAAAGATTTTTAAGATATTGAAATACAATTTTGTCACAAGGTTCTGCTCATCTAGTGGTATGTTCTGAACCAAAATATAAGTTGTAAGTATGTATTTATTAATTTAAGAGCTATTTTTATTGAAAAATATATGAAATTTTTTTAAAAAATCTTGTTGTGTATACAAAATTTGGTATATGTTAGTACGTTTAAGAGATATTGCAAATGTTATGCTTCATAACACAGGAAAGTGATTTACTAATATTTTGTTGAAAAAAAAAGTGAAATATATTGGTTAGATTTTGTTTTAGAAGATTTGGCGTAAAGGCTAATTTTTACTAAAATTTGACTAAAAATTGCCTAAATTTGAAAATTTAATGAAAATTCCACAAACATTTTTTTTTCAATTCATAGTTTTATTCCCTGTTCTAACTAAAAACACTTGTGTTTCATAAAAATTTCCTATTTTTCAAAAAAAGTGCACAAAAGGTAGGCACATACCTTAAAATTATTTAACACTAAAAGATATTTTAACGATTTTTCCTTCCAAAATTGAAGCTTTTGAGTAGTCGCGTTTCACGTTTTAATCAAATAACGATTCACATTTTAAATCACTATTCTCACAGAAGTCATATTTTATTTCATTAAATCCCTTTTATTTTGAGAAACTATCTCCCCCCCCAAAAAAAAAAAAATGAGGTATGAAGTGAATTGTTTTTTACACTAGAAGTTTTTTAGTGACTTTCTCCCAAGTTCGCCTCAATTTTGTGTTAAGAATGATGAAAACCCTTAATATACCGTTAATCCACAAAAATAATAATAATAATAAAGAAATGGCCATTATAAAATCCTTACAATATAAATTTCCGAATTCTAAAACTTTATTAAACTACAATTTGTTCTTTTGAAATAATAACAATCGGTCCCGGTTCTGATTATACGACTCATGCAAAACAAATTTCTCTAAATTTTAATATCTGCTACTCATTTTACAACCAATACGAAGAATTTTACATGCGCAAACACATTTCTATAATTACTTCTCGGTATTAAAGTATATTCTCATTTTCTGATGAAATATTTATTTTTCTGTTAGTCTATATATATATATATATATTAAGTGGTTTTTTCCCTATACGTACTGAAATATTGGAAAATTGTCTACATATTTACATTATGTACGTGTTTTATCAAAATTAAATACTTCGTTTCACAAAAGTTTCGGAAAAATGAATTGTTAATATTGAAGGGTTACAGTTTGTGAGAGAATCATTAAATATGTATTTCAGTGTAAATTCCTTGAAGAATTTCATTAATTCATTTATTTTCTTAAGGGGATGGTGGACCTTTCACAGCGATTTTTGAAATTTTTGCCACAGAGATATGAAACTTTGCTTATATATTCATTAAAGTCTAACAATATTAAACACCTTATAAAATTTTATAGATATTTTTAAAAAAATACTTTTTAATTAAAAAATTTAAATTAAATTACCCTTCTTTAAAATGCTCCTTGCGACTCAATTTGAAACTTTTGCCCTTAATTTTGCATTTATATTGCTTATAAATACCTTCTGAATAGAGTTATGTATTTTTTTGTACTTTCGTTGAATAGTTAATTTTCAGGAAATATTTTTATGCTTGTACTCTGAATTTTCTTGAAATTTTTGTACTTTTGTACACTTAAGTTAAACTTTGATAACCTTAATGACCTCGAATCCTAAAATGGATACATAACTTTATTTTCATGTATTACAGGAGTCTTTATTATAAATTTCATAAACTTTCGTCAAAAATTATGACGCGAGGAGCATTTTAAAGACTTGCAAATCTGGAAATTACTCATTTTGAGAAAAATACATTTAAAACATGTTTTTTCACCTACCTTTAATACTAACTTTTGTAAAGTCACCAAGTTTCCATTTTACTTTTCACTACATATTTTAAATGCATTTCATTCCAATATTTACATGTTTTTAAAATATTAATACATCCCCCCCAAAAAATTCCCATTTTTGCTCGATTTTTGGTAATTTGAAAGTCCACCATCCCCTTAAACAGTTTCTTAAATGATAGCTATTAAATAAAAAGTGATTTGAGGAAATAAAATATGATTAATGCGAGAATCCATATATTATTTCTAAAACGTCTTTATTATTTTCATAACTATTATGAGAGAATTGCTGAACGTAAAAATAATGTTGAGGGATCAGAAAAAAAGTGTCTCGGTGCGTAGATTCTGCCAGTCGAACGGAAAAATGGGATGAGGGTTTTTGCATCGGTGCTTCAGTGATCCAGTAATTAGTCCTTAACGTATTTAATTAAGTTTATTTCACACCTATTTGCATATCTACAAAGTTTAGTACACTGAGGGTGTTAATTATTAGGCAACCCCAATCCTTACACAACCTACATTTCCATTCGCCTGCCACAGACTGGCGGAAACTCGAAAAAAATACATATCGTGCGGTGCTCACACAGCGCCCTCTCGCGGACAAAGGGAGAAATCCGCAACACTCCCCACCTGAACTCTCATGAGTTCACTTACCTTAGATTCCATAACATTTTACAACCAATAACTATTTACAATTACAAGAATAAACTCCTAGAATATATCAATACAAACATCAAAATTAAGCATAATTTGATAAACAAACGTACAATAATAAGAATATAAGAAATAAAAAAAAAAATGGTATGCACTGAATATTACACAAATTAGAACTTCTAGCATTTTAAATGAAAAAAAATATCAATAATACAGATAGGAAATCAAAATTTTACACTTCAATTAGACTTACATAATTAAGGGTTAATTTCTAAATTATAAACAAGTTGTATTGAGCGTTTTATGTTACCTTTAGACGTTTTGATAAGAAGAGAACGCGCATTTCCGTCTCGTCCCGGATACAGTTCTAAAATACTTCCCATCATCCACATATTCCTAGGGTAATGCTCATCATTGTTTAAAACAATATCATTCACTTTAAATGAAGAAAATTTACCTGGTTGTGGAGAGATATAAGCTGATCTCAGATTAAGTAAATACTCATTTCTCCATCTATTCCAGAAATGATTCAAAAGGGTAAATTTCTTTACCAAAGAATTCCTATTAACAATTAAGTCTTCATTTTTATGTTTTGTTACAGGTAAAGACATTAACCTTTTTCTTACTAGAAAATGAGAGGGGATAGGGGAGAGGGTTCTGAGGGTTCGTTGTACAGATACGTGATAGGCCTAGAATTAACCATGGCTCCAATTTCTAGGAATACAATTTCTAATTCCTTAAAAGAAAGAGATGATCTTCCAATAATTTTCTTTAAGCATGTTTTAACAGTACGTATCTGTCTCTCCCAGAAACCTCCCCACCATGGACTTTTTTCAACAATAAATTTCCAAACAATACCTTTGGAAGAAAACATATTTTTAATTTCAGGATTATTATTTTGATTCCACCATTTATTTAATTCACAATTTGCCTTTTTAAAGGCCTTTGCATTATCTGAATATAATACAGAACATAAACCCCGTGAGAAATTAATCGACGGAATCCCAACAAAAATGAATCAGTATTCATATTAAGAATTAATTCCAAGTGAATTGCCCTTGTCACTGCACATGTGAAAATAAGTAAATAACATTTTGCATTAGAATCATTCACAAAAAAGGGTCGGGCAAAGTCCACACCACATCAAATGGGGGATGTTCTTGAATTCTGTCAGGGGGTAGTGGAGCTATTACCTGAGTTCCAGGTTGCGCTTTGAAACGTCTGCAAATTAAACAGTTATTCAACATCTTTTTTACAAATTGTCGACCTTTGACAATCCAGAACTGTTCTCGCAAGTGCGTTAAAGTAGCATCAACACCTGAATGACACATTTTACTGTGAGCATCAAGGATGAGTAGTTCAACAAATTTATCATTAGTTGGAAGAAGCCAAGGATGCTTGGCTCTCTCGTCATCATTTGAGAACTGTAAGCGTCCTTTCAAACAAAGCAAGTTATTGTCATCAAGTTCAGGATTCAGATTAAATATGCGTGAACCCTTGTCAATAGTACCTTTAGAGTGAAGTTGCATAACCTCCGCACCAAAATGATTTAATTGAGTAGTTTTTATCCAAAAGTACATGACTTCCTGAAGTTCCGATACACCCATAGGTCCATTTAGTTTCGAAGAAAATAGTCAGCTTTTAGAATCATTCTGTGAATTAATTAATAAGTTTCTTTATTGGCAATATCCGCGTAGGTGTACATTATTCTTTTAGCATGGAAAAACAATTATATTTTACTAAAATATATTTTCTTCCCCCCCCTGAAGAACATTTAATGAGTGATATTTTCCGTAAGCACGTTTGTTGTGGAGAACAATGGGAACGGTTTTTCCTTTAACCAAATGACTCTCTTTAACACATCGGTCGACTAGAATTTCTGCTGGTGGAACAGTTATGGATGACGTGTTGCATTCACATCTGTTACAAATGGCTTGGGTATTGCTCTGTCGTAAATATTTTGGCTGGAAAGTTTCATCCTACCTGTAATGGTTGCTACTGGAGCATGCAGATGCAGATTGTGCTCTACGATCAATTTGGCAACAGTAGTCTTCTTTTTCCATGTCACCATCCACTTCAGTACTCTTTGGTCTCTTTCCCTCAGCTTTACCTTTCGTCTACTGTTCTGTTTCTTGGTGGACGTTTATCCGAGCACTCTGTATGCTGTCATAACTTTCGATACCATATGTCAAGAAACCCACAGTAAGCTGGAGGCTGCCATGACAGGTGCTCCAAACAGGCGGGTGGCCAACAATTCGCCCTCTCTGAAAGTCTGCAAAGTCTGACATTTTACGCTACCTACGAAAAAGCATGACGCCCATATCTGCATTGCTGCTATAAGACAGTAGAAAAATATTACACTATAATATTTTTAAATTTACCTGTAGCCAGACTTCTTTTAAGAAATACGAAGCACATTTCATAAACACTACTCATAATGATAGGCGTTTTCATTCGATTGATATGCACATGTGTGTGTGTGGGTATACATATATATATATATATATATATATATATATATATATATATATATATATATATATATATCGCCTGTTTAAAAAACTATCGCATGTTTGGGAAATCTAACATTTTTTCAAGAATAAGACCAAAAAAATACAATTTTTTCTGGGCTTATTCTTGAAATAAATCTTAGATTTCTCGAAGTTGCAACACTTTTGGTCTGTAATTTGTGTATATATATATATATATATATATATATATATATATATAATTAAGGGTATTTTTTGATAAATCTGTTATTAATGGTTATTTTAAAACATATTACCTTAGAATATTTTCTGGAAGGTAACAGAATAGTATACACAGAAATTATTTTATAATTATTTTTTTTTATTTTTATTTGAAAATAAATAAAATTTGTTTATCAACGTTAAAGCTTAATACAAATTATAAAATTGCCCAATTTATTTTAATAAAATTGGAAGAGTCGTTAAAGTTGTTTTGAAGGGCGTATAGGGTCCAGTAAAAGCTATTTCACCACACAGTTACATACGAGCTTTCGTATTGAAATTATTGCTCCACATAACTTACATTGTTTTTTCCCTTTTGTCAGGAATATATGTGAGTAGGCAAACCCTGAAAATTAAAGAAAAAAACTCAATTAATTGTTAAATAATTACTATCTACACAACAAAAAATAGAATTATTTTTTATTCATTTGAATGTCAGATAACACGTTTTGACGTGAACAATATGTTTTAAATCATTTCGCATTAAGCTCTTATTTAGACTTCTAATTACACTTTTTTATATGTTCAGAAAAGTAAACATGGTACAAATAAAAACACACCCTGTTATTAATTTGCGACAAAAATCTAATCTTTTTTTGTATATGAAAGCAAAAAAAAACATGGATTATCCTGGAATGTTGAGTTATTTGCAAAATCTTTTATTTCTCAGCTATACATTCATTTCTATGCAAGAATTTTCGATATGAAGATAAAAAAAAGTCCTAAATTGTTACTTTTTTCAGGGGAGTTTTAAATTTAAAGATGATAGACGCTTTCAATCCTGCAAAGATAAGGCTTAATTTGTTCCGAGAAGATAATTTTGAATGACACTCTAAAACTTCTTTATATTTATAAATGTTTAAAATTTTTTAAACTTAACATTTTATAAAATGTGAAGTGCAATTGATTTATAATAAATTAAAATCTTTTTTAAACACTTCAGAGAGAACGCTTTATTTCATAAGGTATTTGTATTTGATTTATATTTGCGCATATTATAGGCTACATAATGGATTATTAACTTTTAAAAACACCGATTACAGTGAAACTTACATAGCCAGCCACCCTTATTCGATATATATCTATATATATATATATATATATATATATATATATATATATATATATATATATATATATATATATATATATATATATATATATATAAAAGAGCTTGTCTGTTTGTTTGTCCGCTATAGAATCATAGACTGTTTCACCCACCGGGACCAAATTCGGCACAGTTAATGTTTTGGACCCGAGAAACTTAAATCAGGAAAAACGAAATTTGGGGCTCAATTAGTTTTTTTTAAATTATTTTTTTAATGTTTTTTTGTGCCCGATAGAGGTGCGTCTACCCCCTGTGGTTTTCCCTCAACCAGCTGCGTTAAGAGGGGTGGTTTGAGAATGACGGGGGGGGGGGAGGGATTTCAATGTGCGGGAGAAAGAGGGTTGGGAATGACCTTAAAATGAGACGAAGGTCCGCAGGCTCAAAGTTTCGTTTTCTTATTGTTTGTATATCATTTCAGTAGAAACGTGCTAAGCGCATTCTGTCTGGCCAGAAGAACATGAAAAGCGGGAGTGCAGCCCAGTATTTTTTTGATGGAATGCATGAAATATTTTATTTCTATATATATACCCGGGCAACGCCGGGCAATAATGCTAGTATATATATATATATATATATATATATATATATCTTATTATGAACAGCTGAAGGTAATCAAATATTAGTTTGTCAGTGAGCAGACACGGGGACGGACTAATCTCGCTAACCGAGCATAGCAGGATATCGCGACTGGTACCGATATACGCGGACGGCCGAGACCTGTGCACTGATGCTATCCTCAACTTTGAAAACTTTAAACTTTTTTAATTAATCAATTAAAACCGCAGAACTCAATAGAAGAGAAGAGCAGAAAAAGCTGACATTCCCGGTGGGCCAACTCCTTTCCGTTTCGCAAATTTTCACTATTTTCATGCATGCAAAATTCAACTCTTCCGTCCTCCAATCGACAAATTTTTTTATTTCCATGTGTTTTACAACTCTTCATCTTTAAGGATATACACATTTTTATAAATTTAAAAAAAGTTTTTCATTGCAAACGAAGGTTTTTCCCCAAAGCAGTTTTCCGAATTTCACGAAATCGACAATTTTGATGGACAAATATTTCGGTTTCCTGCACCTATTAATGATAATTTTACGATCTATCGGCATTTGCTAGATGTTCAGCTTCGAAAATATACCAAATACATTGAATAAAAAAAAAGTTTTCATTCTAAAAGAGCGTAATTTCAAAACTCACTTTTAACTGAATGCCGAGTTTTTCGACTTATTATTTTACTCACTAATAATTCCAGCAAGTTCGTGAAATTTGTTTCTAATTAATGAGCAACTGATAGGATTCTTCCACCACCAATTTTGAATTCGTCAGAACTGTCTTTCTATTTTTTTAAGCACTTTTTCCACCCGAGATTAATATTTACATTCGGCATTACCGCGACACACCTGCCATCTTTTTCAACTACCTGTGTGCTGTCATGGCGCAGAGCTATCGCGCTGTCCTGGTAAACCCTACATTACGGGTTCGGTCCTACGTGATGCTGCATTTTCCAATTTTCCTTATCTTGGTGTTTTTGTTTCCCCCCTCCCCGCGGAACTCAGAAATCATCTTATTACGAATTGTTTGGCCCTTCACAGGGCCTTTTTTTCTTTTATTATGCGAAATTTCCATCTTGTTTGCTGAGGGCCATTTTTTCCGTAACTTTATAATTAATATCAACTTATTTTCTTTAAATTTTTTAATTCTCCCTTTTAATCTTAATTCATTTAATCTTAATATATTTATAATTTTTAAATTTATCTTACTCTTCTACTTTTTGAAGGTTTTAAACTTAATTTTTATATTAATGCAACTGGTAACTTTAAATTTAATTTAACTTAATAATTTTTTTCTCTTGAGCACATATACATTGAAAATAAGCATCCTGCGACAGGAGTTAAAGTCAATAGACCCAGGAACTCTACTCTTCAAAATAAATTCTGCTCAGTTGCCAAAGGGAAAAATTATTAGTTGAGAACGTCATTTAATAACTGAAATCCAGAAATAATTTTAGTTTTAGGAAATGAGAATCAATGAAGGGGCCCCTCCCCAAATGCTAATTGATTGTTTAGGTGTATCACCCACAACAATAGCCTAGAGTTTATTGTGCGATGCAAAGTGTAAATAGCGAAAATTTTTAAGGCTAATTATTCCAAATTCTCTACCGTCACCTCCACGGGGTGGGCCCTGGGGGTTTAGCAATGGCTGAACTGCAAACGACGGAAGAGGGGGAGATGGAGTCGCCAAAAAAGGAGACTTACTGATATGGAAAATCTTTTGGAAACTAGGGCAGAGCTCGAGGAAATAGTGGATGCTAGATATAGAAATTTAAATGAAACTATTGGGATATCAAGGTGGACTGCCGAGTTGAAAAATAATCTTTACAACGATCTAACAGATATCATGAGGGCAACCAAGGACCAACAGCTGCTGATCACTTACCTATTGGGACAAATAAAAATATTAAAGGAACAACCAACTAAGAAAACGTATGCGGAAGTTGCGTCTAAACCTATTAAGAAGAAAGCAGTAAAGGGCAAGGGACACACGTCGCAACAATTTTTCCGAAGAAGGATCACTTCTATAGTTACGCGAAAGGAGACGTACAAGAGCATATACAGCCAGATAAATTGAAAGTGGGAATTGTTGCTTGCAAAAAGATTGCTAATCATGGTTTACTAATAGGAACCAGCAAGGAGGAGGATATCGACAAACTTATTGATGAATTTAGGAAGGTGGACGAATTAAATGATAGATATGAAATAAAAAAAGCAAAACAGCGAGATCCACATATTATCATTTTTGGAGTTGATGAAAGATGGGAAAAAGAAGAGATAAGAAAGAAGTTAGCGGACCAAAATGACGAACTTACAGGTGAAGATATAAATGTGATAATAAGCTATACGGCTAAATATGGCAGAAACTGGATTGTCAGTCTGAAGGGATCCACATTCAAGCGTTTAGAGAGACTGAAAAGACTTAAGATAGGATGGGAAGGCTACGGCTTCAAGGAGTACTTGAGGCCATTAATATGCTATAAATGTTGGTGTTATGGACATGTTGCAAAACACTGTGATTACGAAAAAATGTGTAAAAGATGTAACAAGAGGGTGCATGAAGGGGATTGCGCAGGGCCACTCAGGTGTGCCAATTGCGTCAACTTCTGCTTGAAGATGGACAAGGAGGTGGAGATACCAGCATGCGCTGGTCATCTTCCCACCGATCCGAATTGCCCGCGACTTAAAGATCAAGTCGATCGGATTATTGCGAGGACTAACTATGGGTTAA
Organism: Dolomedes plantarius; assembly: GCA_907164885.2. Lineage (NCBI taxonomy): Eukaryota > Metazoa > Arthropoda > Arachnida > Araneae > Dolomedidae > Dolomedes > Dolomedes plantarius. The sequence goes on along the minus strand of OU015500.1, from coordinate 146,890,248 downwards.
GGAAAGTTGGGCGATAGTCGCTTCTGGCGGCTTGTCTTGGTTGCTTGTCAATTTGTTTTACTATTTTTCGTGCTCTGCATTTTTGTTATGTAACTGTTATTAGCGCTTTTTCTTGCTACGGCGATAAGTAGATTTTGTTAAGTAGTCATTTGACTACTGAGGTATAAGTTAGTACTTATTTTGTTTGAGTTCGGTGATAACTCTTTTGTTAATGTTGTTTGTATCTTTTATTCTGCACGGGTGGTGTAGACTTTGTAAAAACGATTTTATTAATAAAATAAAATAAAACGAGTGATGTCGAACGCAGCTGGTGGCTGCGTAGTAAAGTGGAAAAATTGCAATAATTGAAATAAACGAAAAAACAGCTCAGACACTAAAAAACTCGGATTGGCTCTGTTGATGCTCTGGCTCGTGGGGGCCGAGAGGGAACGGTTGATGTGAGCTGAACTTGGACTTATACGGATTGGTATTGAATTGCCCTAGCAGCGGGTCCTGTTGTGCGGCGGGACTGCTGTGGCACGATCGGTCATCAGTTTATACATAGGCTGATACTAGATTTGGGAGTGGGGGGGGGGGGGGTAGGTGTTCTTCTTCTTGGGAAATGAGAAGTTAAAACCTTTTGAATTTTTTTCTAATTGAATGAATTTCTCTTATGTCTAAAAAGCAAAATTTGAAAACGGAGATTTGAAAAAAATTACTTCAAAAGCCCAAAACCGAAATTTGAGAAAGAAAATTTTAAATTATTATTTCGTTTTTTAAAAATTCTAATATATTTTTAAAAGTGATTAAACGGTTTTTAATCTTTAAGAAATGAAACTATTTCATTTTAAATCGAAAAAGCAACACATCGGGTTTCCTCTCATCTAGTATATATATACATATATATATATATATATATATATATATATATATATATATATATATATATATATATATATATATATATATATATATATATATATATATATATATATATGTATATATATATATATATATGTGTGTGTGTGTGTGTGTGTGTGTGTGTAAAAAGTAAATAATAGAAATAAACAATATTAAAATTCAAGCATAGACTGCTAAATCACTATAACATGAAACTTATCCTGCAAAGAAAACATTTTCAATAGAGGATAGCGCAGAAGCTTCATATCCCCATAATGGAAAAAACAAATAAATAAGCCAACAGAGATAGATAAAAAATAATACTAAAATAGACAAAAAACAAACAGAAATCAAGCACTCTGGGCATCCACGCACCAACGGTAAGATTCTGTATAAGTGCCGGAACTGAACCATAAAACAACAGAGGTAACCGACAGGTCTCGTCATCAGGGAGCCTAACCATGTCAATTACCTCAAGGGGAACTTACAGTATGGGCTCAACGCACCTTACATCCAAGCACACAAAATCCTAATGCAAAGTAAACGATGCGTACACACCCCAATTCCGTAAGTGACGGTTATGGCGAAACAGCAACCAATGCTATCCTAAAAGTTACATCATTGTAACATTATTATAGCTCCACCCCCCATTACAACTTAACCAAATGAAAACAAAAAAAATATTCTAAACATCTTTAAAAATTCCTGAGTCTAAATGCCATTTTTTTTAAACTTTTAAATTGCCGAAATTTTTAAGGAAATTATTTTTTCGAAAATGCTACATGCCTCCAAAAAATCCCCAGCGTTGTTACATATGTTTTTTATTCTGTAAAAAAAAAAAAAAAAATATATATATATATATATATATATATATATATATATATATACAATATATGTATATATATATATATATATATATATATATATACATATATAATGAAACTGACGACAGCGGATTGTCATAAAATGAGACTGCATGTCGTATTTTATGCAAATCCAGTGCTCGCACGTGAGCTGTTTAGTTTAAATACGATACGCAAAATGGTAATGTCGTTAGTTCTGTGTAAAATTGAGGCAATATGTCGAAACCAAAGGAACTTGGGACATTGAAAGAGGTGTTATAGTTGGTTGTCACATTAATGGCAATCCTAGATGTCATGAAGAAGTGGAAGACTACGGGAGTTGGGTCACGGACTGCACATGTTGGTTCACCCCGTAAACTGACTAAAACGGATCGACGTGTCCTGATGCGCTAAGTTCGTAAGAAACTCAAGAAACCACTCCACGAACAGTGAGTTTCAACAGGCAGCGGGCATTACGGTGCACCCCAATACTTTGCGGAAAGAACTGCCCGCCCTCAATATCCACGGATATGTTGCCGCCCACAAACCAAACCAACAAAGCTGGCAGACTCGCTTGGTGTTTGCAACGTCGCAACTGGACTGTAAACCACTGGAAATCTGTTTTATGGAGCGACGAGTCACGCTACACGCTCATCCAGTCGGATGGACGTTCTTAGGTTTGGGTAACAGGCGAACGTCTGTTACCCGAGTGCATAGTTCCAACTCTAAAGTTCGGTTCTGGTGGTGTAAATGCTTAGGGCTGTTTTCCGTGGTAAAGCCTGGGACCTTTGCATGCTGTTCCTGGTGAACAATGCCAACATGAACATTTAGGACAATCAGGTTCTTCCTACGATCTGGAAATTTTATGGAATGGACGAATGTTAGTTCCAGGCCAACAACGCTCCATGACATGTTGCACCCTCTGTCAAACAGTGGTATAACTATATGGATGTAAAACGTCTTTCCTGACCACCTCAGAGCCCCTATGTAAACCCCATAGAACATTTGTGGGACGGGTTAGAGCGACGTTTGCGGACCAGGGAAACATGTGCAAAGTCTACAGCTGAGCTGGCCACATTCTTGAAGCAGGAATGGACACAAATACCCATAATTGTGCATCAAAACCTTGTTTAAAATATTCCAAGAAATTCATAATGTAATTACAGCAAGTGGGGCACTACCCCCTATTGAAGCATGTATACTCATTATTGATTCTGCACACTTGTCGAAGGAGTTTTCGTTCACTTTCATATTTAGCTATTTATATGAAGGAAAAGAAGTCGCATAAAATATGACTAAGTATAATTTAATTTCAGAGAATGGATTTTTCTTGCAATTTAATTCTTATATTCTTCATAACTTTCATTTTCTTCCAGTACGTACGAATTATAGCTTAATTTTTATAATAACATGTGAAACAAAATAAAATCTCATCTCTTTCTAAGATTTAATTTCTCTAGAATTTTCGAAATGCATTTCAGAATATCATAGGCCTCAGCCCCAGGGAATGTCTCTTCGTAAGGAATCATATATAAAAACAAATTCCCTGAATATTGAGTAAATTTAAGGAAAACGTTTTCCAGAAATTTCATTTTAAATTAAGACAATATTTCTTAGTATTATATGCTGTATCATTTTCGTCGAAACATGATATTTTTGTTTTACTGTTTCTTGAAAATCGAAACTTTTTTTGTATTTTATTATCATTCCTATGTTAGTCTGAAATAAATTAGAAAATTAAGAATATATCGAAACTAATTATTGACTAAACATAACAAATTTTTATTTTAAGAGTTATAACTGGAGTTTATTGTTAAAAATATAAATTTAAGGAAAGATGATTGCATAATTTAATTATTCTGAAATGCTAAAGAATAAGATTCAAAATAATTTTTTTAATTGCCTTAGTTTTGATGTACTTACCTGTATATTATCTATTTGAATTATACCAAATGCATCAAAAGTTGTTTTTTTATTCTTAACAGGAAATTAGGAATAATCCTACCCGTTTAAGGCTGTCTAAAGAAAATGGCGATTATTCAGGTATTTATTTTGTCGAATTCACCGGAAATGAATGTTATATGTAAATTTAAATCAATTCTGTGAGCGTTAATTGATATCAGGCACATTATTAACTTCAACGGACGTTTTTGTATATTTCAATAAAAACGTCATTTTCTTAAATTTAAGGGGGTCCAGGACTCAAAATTCCGAAAAAAAGTTATTGCATTAAAGATTTTTGTGTTCTTTTACGCTTAAAATGACGTTTAAATAATGTTTATATCTAAATTAGAAGAGAAATTATTATTTTTTTGGTAACATTCTATTAGTAGCCAATCGTTGTTTAAACCTGTAAGTGAGTTTTTGTGCATGACGAATTTTCCCCCCATTTCTCGTCTTTAAATTGTTATAAGTCAAGAACCGTTAAAGATAAATGGTTGAAACTTGCAACATGTCCTTTTTCAACTATTTTACTTTAATTTTGATTCAATAAATTTGAAAAAATATTTACTTTTGAAAATATGATTTTTAAAAAAATAAGTTACATAATTTTTTTGTAATTTTTCATCTAATTTTTTTAATTTTTTTAAAATTAATATTTAAAAAAAATGGTGAATCAAAATTAAAACTTATATATTTCTGTTTAATTAAATGAAAATATTTTGAAATTCGACAAATAATATTTCGAGTTATATCGATTTTGAATAACCCCCCTTTTATTAAAAATTTTAAATTTAAAATTTTTTAAAAAAAGTTTTGAGAAGTTTTATGATGTGATTTTGGTTACAAATTATATGGTTAACCATCAGAAAAAATTTCAAAATTTTATCTGAATAACTAAAAAAAAATTTAAAATGTGTCCCGTACCCCCCTTCAATTTCACCTACGAAGCTCCACCCTTCTGAAGAAGCTAAAATGCTACCTCAGAGAGCAGGGTGGCCCATCTTTACGGGGCCTGGGGCAAATTTCTGTTGGGGGCCCCAAGAAATCTGATTAATCGAATAATTTCGTTTTTATTTTTTTAGGGGGGCCACTTTTTTCAGGCGATTGCTTTAAATTTTGAAGTACGGTACAAGTTTCATAATTTTCTTTCGAAGAAAATCTAATAAATATTTTTCTTTAATTTTTGGGGCCCCTCCGGCAGTTGGGGACCTGGGGCAAAGTGCCCCAGTTGCCCCCCCCCCCTATGGGTGGCGCTGTCAGAGAGAGAATTTGGCTTACATAACCATTAATAATTAATAGATCCTCTCGCTAATATCCATTACCTTTAATCGATACGTCTACCGCACAAAAACACAAACAGGTGAGTCATAGCTAAGCTAGACATAAATACATTACTGTTAAGTCCCTTCATTGTGAATGAAGGCCATATGTCTTTTAAATTTTAATTGGCAGATAAAAAATGCAAATTAAACATTTTTGTCCATTGTGAACGATTTACAATAAACAATGCTATTAAATCATTAAAAGCAACAAAAAAAAAGGATTTATCTTGCCATTTGGTTTAAAACAACAAATTATTATTTAGTTTTATTTTTTTTTAATATTCATGGTTCAATTGATATACTTTGAAATGTTTACCGCGTTAAAACACGAACAGGTGAGTACCAGCTGACCCAGACATGAATTCATTACTAGTATGTCCTTGGGTCTCTGTAACACAGGGGTGTCAAACTCAAAGGCTACCTTGGGCCAAACAAACAAGGTTTAACTACAGGTGGGCCGCAAAAAAAAATCAATATTAATAGAAACGTAGGTTTATTTACCTAATTACAGTATATTCAACATAAATATATGCATTTTGTTTAATAATAGCAAAAAAAGAGTATCATTAAAAAAAACATTTAGCGAATTCTTCCTATCTTATTATAATTCTGCGTCGGTTATTTTATTATATATTATTATGTGCCAATATATTGGCCGGGCCGCAAAACTGGTCGTCGCGGGGCGCATGCGGCCCGCGGGCCACGAGTTTGACACCCGTGCTGTAACACATATTGGGAATGAAGGCCGTTTGTCTTCTAAATGCAAATAAAAAACTCGAATTAAATTGTGTTGTTCATTGTGAAAGATTTACAAATGATGAAAAAAATTATATTAAACTAGCTGAAAACCTGCGCTTTGCTACGGAGTACATTCAAATCAAATATAACTGTCAGTGTATGCAATTAACGCCAAATATATACATATATACAGTGGTTCCCAAAAGTGTTCGTACACTTACGATTTTCAATGAAATAGAGAGCCACTGTATATATTTATAATAAATGCGACGATCAATGTATACAATTGATGTTAAAAAAAAAAAAAAAAAATATATATATATATATATATATATATATATATATATATATATATATATATATATATATAAAAATCGTAAGAGATATTTATTTTTTTTGGATAATATCCAATCGTCTGCTGCATTAGAAAGAAAAAAAAATATTTTTTTGGTTACGCACGTGACGATAAATTTATTTAAAGTACCAGAAAAAGAAATCACGTGACCGGCATTTAATAAATTAAATTCTAAAAATGAATATTTAAAAATTCACCAAAAATCAGAACATCGGGGTAAAGGTTCGAAAAAGATTTCATTTTAAAGGAATTTTTAGGATCTTTCTCGTGATATAAATTTTATAACCCTCAAATTATTACTTTAAATGCAAACTTAAAAAAAATTACAAAAACAGCTTAAAAATTTAATTTTAAAAAATCTAAGAAGAATTTTTCATAAATCTTTCTTAGTGCCCCCTCCCCCCCCCCCCCCTACGCCAGAAGAAGAATCGCCTTGCAAAATGTCAGCCCTTTAGGTCCAGCGGTTTGGTCTGTGCTGTCAGTGAGTCAGTCAGTTACGGAACTGTTTTATATATATAGATGAATAGAAACGTTATATCGTACCATTTGGTTTGAAAGAACAAATTACTGTTTAGTATGTTGAATATTTGTGCCTCCATTGACACGTTGTGAAAAGTCTACCGCACTAAAATACGAATAGGACAGTCCGTGTTAGTCAGACATGTCCCTGTGTATGTGTGATAAATATTTTGAATGAAGGCCGAATGTATTTTAAAAGAAAATAATAAAATACGATAATTAATCTGTTCATTTCAAATGATTTACCGTAAACAATGATATTAAATATTAAATAAAATGTTCTACCTGTCATTTCTTTTGTAAGAGAAAATTATTGTTTGGGCAAATTATTGTTCGGTTTCTAGAATATTCGTGGCTTTTTTCGGAACCGAAATGTCACACCGATCTCAGCGAAATAGGCAAGAAGAAATACCCATGAAAATTTTTGCTATGAATAAGTGAAAAGTAAACCTTATTCTAGGATTTCGTGAGTCAAACGAAGCAGAACAAGAGACAGAGTAATCGAATCTCCTTCCTTCTCCTTTCATTTGCTTTTGCTTCACGGGACTGTTCATCTACTCGTTTCAAATAGAAATCAGATATGGATTATTATTGTTTAACCCATTTAAGACTGGCGTTGCGAAAACGCAACATTAATTCCTGTATTTTTTGAAGGAATGTTCTAAGTGTCGTACGTCTGAAGAAACATTTTTATTTTATTATCTATACTTTAATTGATCATAATAAATTTTTTGTTTCCACATTTGCCCGCATTTATCACTTGTAAAAAATTGTTTTTTTCTGGTGTTTTGAAAGGGAAAAAATGACTAATTTCAGATAATAACCTTAGAGAGCAGCACATGTTAAATTTCCGATTTGATTCTTGTTCCGAGTTTACTAGAGACTAAAGATCAAAATGGCTTCAACAGGCAAGGCATAATTTTTGCTTTTATGTTTCTCAATTCATATTTTTAAAAATGTTGCGAAAACGCAACATCAGTCCAATGTGTATTACCTAATTCCAATGTGTATTATTAGTGCTTCATAGTTTTTATGCAGTAGATTTTCATTTTTTTCATTTCAGATGTTTGTCTCTCGGAAAAAGCGATTTTTGACATTGGAATAGACATTGGAGTATTTTCATGGGCTAGATGATGATGATATTTCAGAATCGTCCTCAACAGAATCTAACGATGAACCATAATTCGTCATTATCCCTCCAGATCCGGATGATTTGACGGATGAAGCTATTGATGATAATATTTTATGTGAAAATGTCGAATCACTTAAAACATTGCAGGTGAAATCGACATTTTTTTCTAATAAATGTAAAAGTAAGCAATATAGTAAGAAAAAGGAGCATATTGTATGAGAAAAATGGATACTCTACATGGATGTAATGAATTCTAAAGTAAGTTTATTAGTGTTTCAAAGATCTATATCTTTGAGAGAGCCATATCTTTGATAAAACGGCTTGAAGAAATGCAGATGAATTCTGTTTTACCTGAATTTTCACATACTGGAAGACCATCTTCAATTCAAAATCATCTAATTCTCAAAGAAACTCGGAAAGACCGTATGGGCCATATTATTACTAAAAATACTAAAAATAAACTAAAAAATGCAAACACTGCAAAAGTCAAACAATTACTGTATGTAATAAGTGTAATGTACCTCTTCATGTGAAATGTTTCAAAGATTTTTAAAAAATTTTAAAAAATTTTATAATTTTAAATTTTTATTTTTTTAAACATTTTATACCGCTTTGGACTGATGTTGCGAAAATGCAACATTTTGTAACTCTCGTAAAAATAAATTTAATTTTATGGAAACAACCTATTTGTGTAATTAATGTTCTAAGAAGTGTTAAAAAACTGTTTGGTGCATTTCCATTAAAGGAAACATGGAGCGGTCCTAAATGGGTTTTAAAGAGTAACTTTGAGTGACGAGTATAAAGCGTGTAATTTATTGCATTAACCGCTTTATTGCTAGATTTTGATTTCAAAATATGGTTAAAATATGTCAGTTATTTTTTGTCGCTTTTTCTTCTTTATGTTCACGTGCAATATGAATTAAAGTAGCTTTACTACTTACTTTCTAAAAAAAATTATCGTATTACGTTTTGAACACTATGACGCTAAAAGAATTCTATATGTGTTCAGTTTTATACTGTCACAGAAAGGCTGAATATAAAAATAGACCATTAATGGTATATACTGCATGGGGTGAAAAGTCCCGGGACTCGCCACTAGATGGCATCCGCAATTAAATATCCATATAATGTTCTGTGAGTACTAACCTTCAAAAGACTGCTATCAAAGTTTCATGACATGTCGGCCATTTATTTATGAGTTGCGGTCGTGTAAGTGACTCTACTTTTGATTTACTGTAAACAATGGATCAATAAGAATTTCGCGTCTTAATTAAAAATTGCTTTTTGATGAAATAAAATACCGTTTTAAGGGGAATCACGAGCCTTAAAGTCGAGGAAATAAGGCATAGTTTCATACATTTGACTCTTTGTAACTATTTCAATTTACTCCCAATTTTCCAAATTTTATGAATATGATAAATTGATATATTTATTTTGACAAACAAATTTTCAACTCTCAAAATAATTTTAAATAATTTTTTTTTTAAAATGCTTTAGATATACCTTGTATTTTAAAAATTTTTATTGTATACTGGCTTGCGCGCAGAATTATGAAATTAATTTTACACTTAAATGTATAATTCCTGTTTCAGATTTAAAATAAATAATTCAAAATACAATTGAACATAAAACATTCAACAGTAAAATATTTTTTCATTTTTTTTAAACTGCTCAAAATATACTTAACATTTCTTGCATTAATTTACCCCTGAAAATAAAAACAAAATGTACAGTGATTGCAATAACTCTAGTTCAGACGCAATAAAATAACATGATTATGCAGTGATAAAAATTTCATGGAATCATGTTTCATAGTTTTTGAGATATCAGTTGCTGAATGATGCAAAATTACATCGTGAGAAAAACGAGTTTAAAATGTTTCTTACCTTAAACTTGATCGTAATTAAATATTTAGAATATTAATATCCCCGGAACTAAGCGGAATATTTTCATGCGGTTTCCTTTATTTTGTTCAGAAATGATCAGGCTTTAACATATATTTTTTTCAAAAAATCGTATGTTTTAAAGATTTAAGGGTAGTGAGTCCCCTTAACCCAAAAATAAATCTAAAAACATTAAAGAACATCTGATCCGTCGAAAATAACCATTTGTCGATAGTTCAGTGAGTTTAAGAGTGGTCGTAATATGAATTAAAGTAGCTCCATTATTAAAACCCGGAGCCACACCTTCATAGCCCATAGCCTTCTTGACTTGATCTGATGTTACATGTCGGTCAAGGGACATAAGCAGCAACAACAACAACAAAAGTCGTCGTACGAACAGTGATGATGCCGCACGTTCTGGACGTCCAATTGAGGCAACAACCCCAGAGAATATTTTATGTTCTCTGGGGTTCAGCGTATTGTTTGGATGACTGCAAAGTGAAAGTAAGGGAGATAGCTGACATCGTAAGATATCAACAGAATGGGTGAGGCATATTTTGCATGAACATTTAAATATGAAAAAGCTTCGTGTGAGACGGGTGCCGCGTTTTCTAACAACCGACCAAAAACAGCAACGTGTCGATAATTCAGAGCGCGCTTTGAAGCTATTAAAGCGTAATCCATCCGAGTTTTTCTACCGATTCGTAACAATCGATGGAACATGGATGCATTACTACACACCTGAATCAAAAAAGCATTCTGCAGTGTGGTTGGAAGCTGGAGAAAGCCGCCCAAAGCGACCAAAGACAAAGAAAGTTTGTCAATGACAACTTTGTGTTGTTGACAAAGTTTGTCAACAACAATCGGCTGGAAAGGTCTCGGCCAGAATTGTTTGTGATGCACGTGGTATAATATTCATCGACTATCTTTCTCAAGATAGTCGATGATCATTAGCTTGATCCATTACTACATACCTGAATCAAAAAAGCATTCTGCAGTGTGGTTGGAAGCTGGAGAAAGCCGCCCACAGCGACCAAAGACAAAGAAAGTTTGTCAATGACAACTTTGTGTTGTTGACAAAGTTTGTCAACAACAAAAGGCTGGAAAGGTCTCGGCCAGAATTGTTTGTGATGCACGTGGTATAATATTCCTCGACTATCTTGAGAAAGGAAAAACAATTACAGATGAGTATTATGTAGTATTATTGGACCACTTGAATGACGAAGTCATGAAAAAAAGGCCACACATGGCGAGAAAAAAAGTTTTGTTTCTCCAAGACAATGCACCGGTTCACACATCAATGAAAGCGATGGTAAAATTGATCGCATTAAAATACGAATTGCTCCACCATCCCCCGTATTCTCCAGATCTGGCAACCAGAGACTATTATTTGTTTCCTAACTTGAAGCGATGGCTCCAGGGGAAGAGATTTTCATCAAATGAGGATGTCAAATGCGAAACTGATGTCCATTTTGGAGCCGTTGACAAATCGCACAATATCAAAAGTATTCAAATGTTAGAGGACCATTGGAATAAGTGTATCGGTCTTTAAGGATATTATGTTGAAGAAGAAAATCGAATTTTGAAAAAAAATGTCTTTTTCATTGCTAGTCCCGGGACTTTTTACCCCATGTAGTATACATTAATACCCCGGCTTACTCGAACGTGACTTAAACTAACTCGGAGTTGCGTGGTTTTTGACTTTACCCTTTTTAAATATTGGAATGAAATTTTCCAAAAAAAATTTTAACTGTGTCTGGAAGAAACTTTGTTCATTTTTTTTTTTTTAAAGGGACGGAAACAACACCTGAAACTGATCATATTGTTCGCGTGATAGAAGAAGTTGTCGATCTTGCCAGGCAATTAGATTTGGAAGTCGACGGAGATGGTGTCACCGAGCTATTTGATTCTTATCTTGGGGAGCTGAGAGTCGATCATCTCATAGAGATGCGACCAAATCATCATGAAAGAATATCACTCTTCTGACCCAATTCCACAAGGAGACCTGAAGACAATTATAAACTTGACAGGGGGTCTCAGCGCAGTTGAGAAAAGTTTACAGATTTTAGAGACTATAGACTTTAAAAAAGATCGAGAGATCACGACAAAGCACGGAATAAACAAAATGTTAGTCCGCTATGAAGAAATTATTCGCGAATAAAAAGGCGTTAATATGCAGACTACTTTTTAACATGTTTTTATTTACTTGCTTTCTTGTTTGTGTGTTTGTCAAGTACAAATTTTGCAATCGATTTTTAACTAACTTCCCGACTAGATAGACATTTGAAACTTTTAGAATAGCTCAGAGCACGATGACAATGCATTTTTTAAATACTTTTAGCTATCTTTAAGCAGAATTAAATTAATTTTGTTATACAATTTCAGTTAATTTTGTTTTGTTGACTGGTGCAACCATCTATTGGCCGGAACGTTTTGTAGAATGGTGCAGCCATCTATTGGCCGGAACGGAAACGAAAAGTTATATTCAAGCTAACTTCGAATTCACTTCATTTTCTTCCAAGTGGACGGGATAATTATCAAAAAGATTTTAAAAAAAAGTATTTATCAATACATAGAATTGTCAAGTTTATATGATTGAACGGAAAATTTAAAAACATGGTATATAAAATGTTCTTTTGCTTGTAATTATTTGGATTTTTTTAAAGCCATCAATATATTTTTTAAAAATATCTTGTACATATGTATACAATTTATATGTAATAGCAATATGTGAATTTTTTATAGAATATATTTTCTTTAAACTGGTGTTTTTGTATTCTTTATCCCCATTAGATAAAATTTATATGTATTTGTATGCAAAGTGTTACCCCGACATACACGAATTCGACTTATGGCCTGTTCACATAGGAGTCCGGTAGCGGAAGCGTCAAAGGAAAGTTGGCGCTGATACGGAAATAAACCAATCATAGGCGTTAAAAATTATGTTGCTAATTGTTTAGAGGTTTTTCATTGGTTAAATATATTTCAATACTTTAACACTTCAATACTTTAACACACTTTACCGGATTCCTATGTGAACAGGACCTTACGCGATCATGCGTCAGTCCCACCTATTGCACCACTTTGGGATATTACTGTATGAGAATTATATTTAGGGGAGAAAATATCATTAATGCACAATAAATAATTCGACCACAAAAATAGTTCGACCACAAAATAATAAACAAATCTAAGGCCGTCCGCACACGGAGCGACTCAAAGGAAACTGAACTGGTTAGCGGCTGAAATTGCTTAAAGGTTGCAAACTCGTTAGTGATGCCGCTCCGCACACGGGCCGACTCAAAAGTGATTCAAATCAATAGTTTGCGACCTGTCATGGAAGGAAGAACATCATTATTCCGGGCATTATTTTTAGTTAAATTATTATCAGAAATTAATTTATTTTAAAAAATCGTCACAATAGATTGTCTTTGATCAATCGTCTAAAAATGGACTGTATATATGGGCGCACATATTCCATACAGCAAAAAACGTTAGAATTTCATTTCATCGCTAGGCAGAAGTCACGTGACTCATATACGTCATTTGGCAGCTTGCCAAAAGAGCGGCTGTAACATAGATTGTGTAATAACACGCACTACGCAAGAGAAACTGGCGACTGAAGTTGCAAGCGACTCGACACGTTGAGTTGCCTGCGACTGATTACAAACGCGTTGCTGACGGGTTTGTAACCAGTTGCGCCTTGTGTGTGGCTCCATTCCATTACATAGGTTACGACTCATCACGGACTGATTTGAGATTGGAGTCGGTTATCAGTTTCTTTTGAGTTGCTCCTTGTGCGGACGGCCTTAAGAGATGAGCAAATCGAAAATAAAATTGCGTTCAAAGTAATATTATATATATATAGCATTTAGCTATCTATTTCCATAACGACTAAGACCAAATAAAATGAATATTAGATCAAGCATAACATTCCATTCACAAAATATTACAACCAAAAACAGTAAGAATATATCGCATACCTCATATCACATATACAGAAAGCGTCAAATGTTATCGAAATATAAATAGAGGTTCAGGAGATAAGGGATTTGCTGCCAAGAAGCTAAAATAAAACTTTATAAGGGAAATTCGGGCAACGCAAGATAAACCTTCAAATTTAAGGCATCCCCGAACTGTGATAGGGCATCGCCAAAATTTTACCAGACCATTTGCCCCAGCCGATTTCGAGCAAATCTTTTAAGTGGATACCTTTGTATTTATAAAACCGATCACTCAGAACGTGGCCGCCGGTGTTCAGAGCTATTTTCTTTCTATACACCTTTTAGAAAGTGTGGTACTGCCTTTGACGGTGAGGTGGAGGCGATACGCATTGCTCTTAAACAACTAACTTGCCATTTGTGTAAACTTAAAAGTATAGTACTACTGTAAGATTCACAGGCTGCCATACAATCAGTTCCATCAGTTCTATACAGGATCCATTAACAAAAGAAATTTCCCAATGCCAACAGCTGCTAATTTTGTTGAGGTCTCATCAAAAGCGTGTTGTTTTGCAATGGATCCCTGGCCATTGCAATTTATATGGCAATGAGCAGGCAGACTTTCTTGCCAAAAGGGGTGCTGCACTGATACACAGTTCAAAACGAGAAATCTCCTTCCTCACCTCTAAACTATTTATTAAACAAATTATGCAGTTAACGCACCAGGAAGAACTTTTATCTAAAATGGAACCCAAATATGGAAGAAATAATTGTCTTTTAGATATACCTCACAAACCGAGACGGGAGGCGGTGGCTGCTTTTCGTCTATTTACCGAGCATGATTGCCTTGCAGCCCATCTAAAACGCATTGGCATTCTTACCGAGGCAGTGGCGTAGCAAAGGGGGGGGGGGCAAGGGGTCTATTACGCCCCGGGCGCCACTCGCAGAGGGGCGCAAATGTAAGATCCATATATTATATTACTATATGTTTTTCAGTGGAGGTCCCCAATATAAGGTCTATATATTATATTACTATATGTTTTCGGGAAGGGCGCCAATATAAGGTATATATATTATATTACTATATTATTTTGTGGGGGGCGCCAATATAAGGTCTATATAATATATTACTATATGTTTTTAGGGGAGGGCACCAACATAAGGTCTATATATTATGTTACTATATGCTTTTCGGGGGGGGGAGTGCCAATATAAGGTCTATATATTATGTTATTATATGTTTATCGAGGGCGCCAATATAGGGTGTATATATTATATTACTATATGTTTTTCAGGGGGGGCGCCACAAAGGTATCGTGCCCCGGGCGCCAGTTATGCTCGCTACGCCACTGTACCGAGGCTGCCTGCCCCATGTTTGACAAAGGTAATGAGCCTATGGACAGGTATCACCTGCGTACCTGTGGAGTCCATCATGGAGATACGGATTCATCGAGATATTGCGAGGAGAGAGGACTTATGGGGCGATAACCTTCGGTTATCTCATGAACTTTTCGATGTTTTTGTTGCTGCTGTTTCTTTGTTCAATTTTCTTTTTCATATTCGTGAACATGGTCCCAGACATTGGGGAAAAAATAAATAAATAAAAGCGATCAATTCGAGATCTGCTATCCTTTAGGAAACTTATGTTATGAACTACTGCATTGTACATTATTATTAACTACATTATTCTATAATATGTTATCTCGGGAAATAAGACTAAGGTTTTATATGATTTTGTTTTATGTCAATATTCTGTCATAAAACTCAATGTCGCATTTGTAAACAACAAACTAAATAAAATTTTATATTTCTGATATTATTATCTTTCCTTTCGATTCTATGAATGTTTTATATTTGCACGAGTCGCACATAATTTATTGGTATAAACAGGGTTTTAAGGCGTTTTACTTTACTCGACGACACAGGGTTTGCCATCTATTACAAATCGTACAGTGTCTATTTCTTTATAATTTATACGAATATAAAAATTTCCATTCTGTTCGTTCTTTTCATTATGCAACTGAATTTTAACGCTTAACAAATCTTGGAAATTACGTTGTGAAAGAATTTTTGCATTTAATACTTTAAATCTTATATACTTTAAAACGATATAAGTTGGAACATGACAGATAAATTATTTCCTAAATGACTGAATTTTTTAATCACAAATTTCTGTATATAATTTTAAATATTGCTTTGTTTTGCCTTAGCAATTATTTGTTAAACGGAGAATTCTTTTACAACTACAAATGTTTGAATTACTATAGAATTGTTATATTTTAAAAATTGATGTGAATTAATGTAACAGTTTTATAAAAAGGATCCTCTATAAAGGTCAGATGATTTTAGTTTTGTTTCTGAAGTCAAAATTATGTTACATATTGTTTGTAGAGATCACGACAGATTTTAAATCTCTAGGAAATCGAATCTGCATTTATTTGTCTGCTCTATATATTTTATATAATCATTATTTTAAGTGGATCTTTTACCTAATAACGCAACTCAATTCTTAGTTATAAAATTAAACATCTACATAAGTGTCAACGCACGTTCTTTGGAACAAATAAGTATAACTAGATACAAACTTGAACAAATTAGTAAACTAGAAAAATAGTATGTCAGATCTCAAGTTTGGCAAAGTAAAGTTCCATAGGTTCCCTATAAATTCTTAATTCCTCAGTATTTTCCATTAGTTTTTCTTAATTTATTTCCTTGGTAATTCTTACCTAAAAGTAAGATTCCTTAGACTAGAAATATTTTGAGAATATGAGTTCATAAATGTCTTCATCAAAGCATAATAAATCCAGCATGTATGTCACCACGTTATGTTTGACATTCTAGTAAATAGCAAAATTGAATTTTGAGTTACGGATTAATAACATCTGTCCAAATTTCTATAATTTTTTACGTTTCTTCAATTTTT
Source organism: Dolomedes plantarius (assembly GCA_907164885.2). Classification (NCBI taxonomy): domain Eukaryota; kingdom Metazoa; phylum Arthropoda; class Arachnida; order Araneae; family Dolomedidae; genus Dolomedes; species Dolomedes plantarius. The sequence continues at coordinate 146,873,770 of OU015500.1, read as the reverse complement.
AAAGGCTTAAATGATTAATATAAGATTACCGCGTCACGCAAAGTGATGATATACATTAAATCAATCTGTCATTTTTTTCCCCTTCGCTAACCTAAAATGCATTTCTTTCTTTCAAACGTGTTTCAAACAAGTGAACGGTGAAACTACAATTTATTTTTCTTATTTCCTGTTTAATCTTCGCATCTAAATATTTAAAATGCCGTATTTTTATATTCTTTTAATGTAAATAACGCTGACGAACTGCGCTCTTCGGTTTGTTATTTTTCTTTAAAATATCGCAGTTATAATTTATTGTAAATAAGCTGATTTCACCAGAAACCTAGCACGCAAAGTCAAATTAATGAAATTCTTAATCCCTTTAATCTCTTAATGATGCAAGCTGTCGGATCTTGAGTATTTTTTTTATATTTCGTTTACTTGCTTTGCATTACGTGTAAAGTGACTGAAAATCAATTTTCTCAACATTAGCTTTTTCTTTAATAGTTTAATCTTTTAAAAAGATTCTTGTATATGGTGTTACATTTCTAACAACTCGACATTATTAGAAAAATTCTAGATTTTTCTCTCATTAAATAATTTTTTAATGTAATCAAATTTTTCCTGTCAACGCGCTTGTAATAGGATATTATGAGAAAGAAGAAAAAAATATTGTCAAATAAAAATGTAACTTTCTACTAATTACACAATTTCACGCGGAAATAAAGGCAATCCAGCGCATGGAAAACTGACCCCCATAAATACGCATCTATAAAGGATTGCTGTATAATCATAAGCGACACATACATTTTTATAACAAATAAATTTTCCCCTGAGCGAAAATACTTTAATCAAAATACATGTCTAAGAGAACGGTGGACCTGTATTTGAGCAAATCTTGTCATTATAATATTGATTTCTTCATTGTAAACAAAAATACATTTTTGTAGGGTAATAGTACCAAAATAGTTTTTTTCCAAGTAAAAAATAATTTATGAAGCTTGTACGAAGTTATTTATAAAGGTAAGTGTAGTAATAAACTTTAAATCTGTTTTTCTCAAAACAGATTTTTCAAGGTTTTTAGATTTTTGAAATTTTCCATGTTACTTAATTTTTCTTCAAAATTCATGAAATTGATAAGTAAGAATCTTGATGCTGTTTAAAAAAAAATAATAAAACTGAGTATGCATTTTACAATTCGACTTCATAAAGGTACTTAAATTTGATATTTAACTAATTGAAAGGCAAAATTTTGATGAAAATCGAGAGAAAAACTCTGAAATTTAACTATTCAAGGGATTAAATAATTGATACCCAGATTTGTATGTTATACAGTTTAAAGCGATTAAAATGCAAAATCGAGGAAATATCTAGAAATTTAAGTGGCGAGGAGCATCTTAAAATTTTGTTTATAAATTTCAAATTTTTAAAAAATCATAAAATTATAATGAGATGGGAAATTTCGTTTAAGGTATTCTATACATTTATAGTGAAATGTATAGATGTACAAAATCTCTTATCTCTATGATAAAAAGTAAGAAAAATAAATTTTAACCTCGACTGTTCCCGTTTAAGCGTTACTTTCTGATTAATTTTTTATCACACTCGTCTTTCAAAAGAAATTAATCATCATCTGATTTTTCCTTCCCAATTCTCAAGGCAGTTCGTTCCTTAAAACCTCTACGGTTATCATTTGCTATACGAGGGCTAAATAAACCACTAATTCAGAAAGTTGGAAAACAATGCAGGGCCCCACTTTGAACCAATGGGGCCCTGGGCAAAGCAGACTTTGGGGGCCACCTCCAAGGACAGATCTACAGGGGGCACGTGCTCCCCCAGGATGAGATTTCCAAATGAACATGGGGGACACTCACCCAAGTCCACCATAAATTGGGACCAGAATTTCAAAAAAATTCGACAAATAAATCAAAAATTTGAAATAATGATAATAATAATAAGTGTTAATTTATTAATTTACTTTCTGTTGTTAATAAATAACTTCATGAAATTGTCTTTTGAAATTCAAAATAGATCATAGTCTGAAATTATTAAACCCCCCCCCCCAAAAAAAAAAAAAAAACCGAATTACTTATGGATATAAGTATGCTTTCATTACAGTGGGTGTACTGCGCCCCGCCAGGATTTTTTTCTGTATTCGCCACTGCCCCCCAGTTACTGTATTAACCAAAAACGAAATTTTCAGAAAATATGTACAACTTAATACTAAAGTAGTGTGCCCCATAATTTTTGGGGCCCTGGACAAGTGCCCCAAATGCGGAATTTTGCGGAAATCTGGGCCTGAAACTATGTTATATTGAGATCATATGTTATATTGAGAATTAAACATTGAACTAAAAGCAATTAAAAATAAAAGTAACATATCCTAAGACATTTCAATATTTGTTTAAAAGAATAACTTCGCTTAAACGAGACCTCACCGAAACACGTTTATAAAATTGCAACACAAAAACAACAGCATATCTTCCTTACTTAACCTTCTTTACATCAAATTTGAAAAAAATGCTAGGGAAGAGCTATTTAAACATTAAATCACTGGGGGACAAGACGCAAGGACAGATTCTAACTAATGTGATGACATCATTTAATTTAAGTAATCATCATTTACCAACTTTCCCCATTATCTAGAAGGAAGTCGCAAGGTACACAAACAAATTTTCTCATTCTGCTTGGTAAGAGTTGAAAAAAGTTACTAGCAAATAGCTTTTATATCCATGTTTCAACGGCATCTATTTGTTTCGTAAAATAAAAATGTTTAAAATAAGATGTTAATCGAAATACTAAAAAAAACATATTTAGAGGTTGCATGACATAATTTGAGGCTTAAAATCATAGGCTTGTAATTACGTATAAATTCTCTCGAGTTTATAATATTCTTGTTGCTATTTCCCACCTCTTGTGGGCACTTTAATCGAAAACGCCGTATGCCAGCAATATATATATATATATATATATATATGTGTGTGTGTGTATGTGTGTGTGTGTGTGTGAGTATATATACACAACGTGAAGAAAAACAACAAATAGCTTTCGTGGCCATGCGCTAAAGCAGCCATTAACCACAAAGCACGAATATATCATTTATCTAAAGTTTGAAAATACTATAGCCATATGCATGGCGCAGCCTAGCAGCTAACACAAAAAGAACAAAAACACAGGGGCATTAGCACCCAAAGATAGAAATATAGATTAATGAACACCCAAAACACAAAAAGTCAAGCAATTAGACTGAAAAAAGTCAAAAAGATATCAAGAAAATCATCTTTTCTTGATGATTTTCTTGATATCTTTTTGATTTATATATATATATATATATATATATATATATATATACAATATTACTAACAGCCTATAATCGCCCATTCTGAGCTTTATCTCTGTTTTGGTAACCCCTTTTTCTACTCTTTCGCGAAAACGCCTCGCCTTTCCACACACTAACGTCCTCCGCCAATTCTGGCAACCTCTCTGAGCTAATTGTATTTTGGCGCTTTTACGATAGACACGGGTTGGCTTCGATGCGAGTAACATGTTGCTGTTTTCATGGAATAAACTTCACTTGTTCTTATGATTTGGAATTGCATTTAATTTCGGCCGCGATTGTGTTTCTCCAAGAGATGACCATTCGGGTCATTTCATATATATATATATATATATATATATATATATATATATATATATATATTGTCATAAATTAGATCAAACTATAAATATTATTTTGTTATTCGTTAAAATTCGTACTTTTACCAAGTCTCATTTTGGGGCCTGGGGCGATCGCCGTGCCACCTTACATATGGGACCGGTCATTTGAAGTTCCATGAAAAGAAAAAAAAAAAAAAAAGACTTGTGAGATTTTAACTGCTGAGTATCATTATAGTTACTCACCGGATTCGGAATGCTGGTTAAAAATTCAATGGGAATACCGACCGATATTAGAATGGGACAGACATGGAACATAGTGGTGAGGTCATAAATATGAACGGAGGCACAAAGGGCTAATGCTAAGTAAAGTTACCACGCCATTGATGGTTACACTGTGGAATAATATTTTGGAATGAGGGGGAGTACCAGAAGCAAATAGAGGCTTTATGACTCGCAGGAAATTTATGTTGAAATGTACAAAAGGACTCGAAACTTCTTAAAATCTCCAATAATATAAACGGATGACCGCCTGTTTTGATCTTCTACAAAGAGAGCTCTATAAAAAAAATGAGAGTATTTTATTCGCTAGTTGGCAACAATGGGAATGCGAAAAACGGAACTGTAGATGACTTACTGGATTTTAAAAAATAATATGTGCCAAAAGTTTTTAAATGGGATACACGATTTTGTTTTCGTCGTTGAGCAGTTTTGTAAAGAAGGTTTACGTTCTGCATACAGCAACAGTGAAGAGTGATTCAGTATTAAAAAAAATTAAATCCGTTGTGTATTCACTGATTGTGATTCGCAGTTGTTTAGAAAATTCAATATTCGAACAATGCCACAAACTCCTTACAATTCTGACCTCGCTCCGTGGGGTTTATGGTCGTTTCAGACAGATGCTGACAGAGTTCCCCGAAGATGCTTTATGTACGTCCTCTGAAAAGAGGCAGGAAGGATGGGATTATTGCAGATTATCTAAAGGAAGACATTTTGAAAAAAAAAATTCTCAACCTGTATGTCTTTATTTTTTGTGATTTCACACAGTTTTTATGAACCCTTTGTAAATAGTTCTCCCTTTGTAATTCCCTTTGTAAATAGTTCATCATCAGGCCAAGGGTGTGATAGTCGCAATGTCAATTGTGAATTGATCGTAGCAACAATCACTCCTGATGATCCTAGGCCTGATGGATATATATATATATATATATATATATATATACAGGAGGTTATCAAAATAATGCAAACACTAAGGAACATCATGAAAACTTTTATTAATACGGTGCAGGATCACCTTTGTCATGTAATAGCACTTGATTTACCTTAGAATCTAATTATACAAGTCATGAATAGTGGTTAAGAATATAGTATACCATTCTTCAGAGAAATATCATGAAAGTTCCCTTAGAGATTCTGTGGTGGATATCGTACCTAGCTCTATTAGCTTATACAGATCACAGAGGGTGGATGATGTATAGTCAGGGGGAATGTGCAGGGCAAGATTAGATATTTGACTTCTTTTTCATGCTCTTGAAACCAATAATTGATACATTTAGCTGTATGTATAGGTGGATTATCATACCGGAGAACGCCATCTCCTGCAATAAACCATGTTTGCATCATAGGATGGACTAGTGATTTAAACTTTCGGCATAGTCCTTCCCATTAAATCTCCATTTAAGGGTTACAACAGGGCCTGAAGAAAACCATGAGATTCCATCCTAAACCCTGATAGATCTACCTCCATGATTTTCAGTTGATATGAGACAACCAGAATCTCACGCTTGTGTAGGAGTTCTCCCGACATACGCACGTCCTGTTTCGAGGAACAATGTCAACAATGATTCGTCGGACCAAATGCCGTTTTTCAGAATATTATTCGACCATAATTTGCGCTCGTGACACTATTATGGACGATATTTTTTACTGGCATCTAATATAAGTGACTTGGGAATAACCACTCTTCCGTAAATGCTTTATTTGTGAAGTTCCCTTCTACCTCTAATGGTTGATACCGGAACATGCAGATGCAAATTGTACTCTTCGGTAATTTTGGTTGCAGTTGTTTTCTTTCTTCATGTCGCAATCCTCTTCAATACATCGGCCTTCTCTTTCACTCAGCTCTCCCTTTCGTCCACTATTCTGTTTGGCAAAGGGTGTTCTTCCTTGCACTCTGTATGCTATCCTGACTTTCGATACCATAGCTCGAAAAACACCCATTAGCCTGGGGGTTGCAGTAGCATATACTCCAATTTAAACGCGCTCAAACAATTTGCCCTTTTTGCAAGGTCTGCAAGGTTTGACATTTTACGCTGTATATATATATATATATATATATATATATATATATATATATATATATATATATATATATATATATATATATATATATATATATATATATATATATATATATATATATATATATATTCGTTTATGTTTACTGCTTTTACGGTTGAGGATTTCACCCATCCCTTTAGAAAACTGATGACGAACATTGGGTGAAAGAATAACATTGGGTGAGCTAACGAGCTAACATTGGGTGAAAGAATGTTCCGTAAACTTATATCCGATTAAAGGAATTGAAATGATTAGGAAAAGGTTCGACTGAGATATTCTCTTTATAAAACTGTCCCTAAATTTATTTTATGCTCTCATGAAAGAAGGATAGAAAATTAAGAGAAACTTTACTGAACAACGTAATAATTTATAATGAAACGGTAATTTGACATTTTCATTGTAAATTAAAGGTTAGATAGTCGATATTTAAATACTCCAAACTTACGTACAAAAAAGTACATAAATTCATCAATAATATCATAATTTTGCTTTATTAAATTATTTAAATAATTATTTTAAATTGATTTCTAGTACACATATGATTAACACTCCATCGGGTGCGTTGATCTGACAGATACACACGTATCAATATATCTGCTTTTGTCCCCTAAAATTTGTTCTTACGACCTTGACCTTATCAGTATTTGTCCATCCGACCGCCTGCTCCTTTGGAATGCAGTAACGACCAGTTCCGTGTAGGCGTATTTCCCGTTTTGAAGATAGTTTGAACTTTTGCATCTGCGAGATACACGCGCCCGATAACGTTTGTCTTTTGAAGCTTTACGGAAGTATTAAGACTCCCCGTACGTTTTTAATTTATCTTTTCCCATGATGAGTGCTAAACACTTTTTAGATTTGAATAAGCAAAAATACCTTGAGCTAGTGCATAGTGTTCTATTTAGTGATGGAAATGAGGAATTAAATGAAGAATTTGATAGCAGTGAAAGTGATTATAATGACTCAGAATTTTATGATGATGCTAATAAATATGATTTTTATGTAGGAAAAGACAATAGTACTAAATGGGCAAAATGGATCGGAAGAAAAAATGTCAAAGGTAGATCGCAGAATATTATCACAAAATTACCTGGCGTAATCGGAATTGCGAAAGGCATAAAATCTATATATGGCTCTTGGAAGAGCTCTTTTCTCTGCCGAAATATTGGAAATAATTGTGAAATACATTAAAAATACATTTCTGCAGTTTCTAAACTACGTAGTAGAGAAAGAGATGCAAGGCTAGCAGACTATATTGAAATAAAAGCATTTATTGGTTTACTTCTATTAGCTAGTGTTTGGTGAAAAATAAAAATTGCAAAAAAATAAAAAAAAATGGTCCGGATGTAAAAGCCTGGACCTAAAAATAATAAAAAAGAAGATTTAAAGTAATAAAAATTAAGACAAAACACATAAAACAGAGATGTATCTGACAGATACAGAGCGCCCGATGATGTAAGTTTGGAGACGCTCCCGACGGAGTGTTAATTAAAAATTCAATATATAATTTTTACTTTTAAAAAGCTGTATTAAAAAATATTTTTTTGTATTTAAATATGAAATCAAACCGTTCTTCTTCCTAAAGATTTATCAAGCAGTTTATAATCATTCCGTACTCCGATTTCTATTACGCATATGAAGAACTTAATGCTTAATGATTTGTTTTGTACATAAAAACAAAACGTCATCACAAGATTGTGTTTTGTTTTGTATTTAAATACGGATTCAAACTGTTCTCCCTCCTGAAGATTTACCAGCCGTTTACATCTACCCTGCAGAAACAAGAACAGAGTCTAATTCACATGAAATCCAATGCAAGCCCGGAAAAAAGTCAGAAACTATTTTTAAAATTACCATACTACATGACACTTCATGAAAATTATTTTGTTGCAATGCATTTATCAGAGATTTCTTTTATTTGTCGAAATAAAAGGGAAGGGATCAAAATTCAATTGAAAATGTTTCAGGCAAAAAAAAAAAACAAGAAAGAAAGAAAGGAATGTATCAGCAGTATTCTATTTACATACAGAAGGGATCACTGCATCACAGAAGTATTTCTTTGCAGAAAGAAAATTATTTGTGCTTGCCCAGGCTCGGAATATTTATTTCGTAATAAGTATTTGTTTTTCTGGCAATCGAAAGAAAGTTAGAATTGAAGTTTAAAAAGAAACTTCAAAAATCGAAGTTCAGATGAATTTAGAACATGTTTCGTCGTCTTGCATTTTAAATAAGAGGCCATTTCTTTCACTCTTTAAAATGTTCGTAACCTGTTAAGTAAAGTTATGTTGTTACGAAGATATTTAAAACTAATCTGTCATTTAATAGTGAAAGCAAATATTAATTAATGGGAGATTTTTTTTCCAAGATTAATATTCAATTTTCTTTATTTTATACTAGCTTTGTACCCGACGTTCTCCCGACATTTATTTATCCCAGTTTTTATTAGACACCCAAGTGAAAGAATTCTATCTATAGTGTATCATCGAATTAATTTTATTTCCCCCACCCCCCAATGCTGATGGTCGCTGGTCCCGGTCATTTTGGACATTTAATTTTTCATTCCTTCTTCCCCCCTCCGCCCAATGCTGATGGGGACCGAATCTGCCCTTAAACGGCATCGGGAGTGTCAGTAATCATCTCAGTGACCCCAAAAACTATGAATTTGACACTAATATTAGTCGTTATCAATTATTTTTACATGTCCTCCTCTCCTCCCTCGGGTTGCTATTAGGGATGCGACATCGATGTCGATGTTTTCAAAACATCGATGGTTCTAAACATCGATTTATTGAAGCCGATGTTTTTTAACATCGATGGTTCTAAACATCGATTTATTGAAGCCGATGTTTTTTAACATCGATGTTTTATATTGTCTCGATGTTTTTTTTAAATGAAAAAGCCCCATAACAAAAAAAAATGGTGGAGATATGCACAGCAAAGTTTCTCAAGCTATTCTTTACATGATTTGTAGAGATTCTCATTTGATTTCAATTATTGAAAACGAGGGTTTTAAACACTAGTTCAATATAAAAACTTCATATTTTTTTTAATTAAATTACACTCAAGAGCCACAACAATATGACCACCTGTCAATAACGAGTTGGCCCAACTTTGGCGCGCAACACAGCTTCAACCCGCCTTGGCATGGATGCCACAAGTCCTTGTTAGATGGCCGGAGACAGATTGTACCAGATGTTTAAGCAACGGTCACGCAAATCCGAGATATTGCGAATTGGTGCTCTTTGAACTCTGAGCTTCCGTCCCATGACATCCCAAATGTGTTCTATCGGATTGAGATCCGGTGAGTTAGGCGGCCAGGACATTAACTGGAATTCAGCATCATGTTCAAGGAACATCTCCAACACAATTTTAGCCTTGTAACACGGGGAGTTGTCATGTTGGAACATTTCATTTCCAGCTGGAAAAACAGAGGCCATGTGAGGGGGCAACTGGTCCGCAATGATGTTCAGATACCCTGTAGCATTCATGGTCTGCTCTACCACAACCACGGGTCCCAGAGACGCCCAAGAGAACGTCCCCCAAAGCATAATACCGCCACCACCGGCCTGTGTATGACCTACTGTACATTGAGGGAGCAACAGTTCGCCTGGAAGACGGCGTATCCTGACACGGCCATCGGCGTGATGAATGACAAACCGTGATTCATCTGACCAGGCAACTCTCTCCCACTGATCCATGGACCAGTCGCGATGTTCCAGGGCCCAGCGAAGGCGCAGTTGGCGATGACGCTTGGTCAGCAAAGGCACAGGAGTGGGGCGTTTGCTGCGTAGCCCCATATCCAACAGTGTCCGCTGAACAGTGTGCTGCGATACTATTCTACTTGGCCCTGCATTGTATTGGGCTGTCATCTGAGCCACTGTCTGGCTCCGGTTTTGCTTCACCATGCGAGACAGTCTCCGACGACCTTTTTCTTTGATAGCGTGTGGACGTCCAACACCATGTCGTCTACTGCTGGTTTCACCGTCATTCATCCACTTTGCATAAGTACTAACAACTGTAGGTCGCGAACAACCCACGAGTCGCGCAGTTTCGGAAATACTTGTTCCGAGCCTTCGAGCCATTACAATCTGCCCTCTATCAAAGTCGCTTACATCCGCAGCCTTTCCCATCACACACAGAAGTAAGTGAAAGTATGATTCTTCAGACTCTCCAGCAGCAGTTGAATACCACTTCCACCTGATCACGTGCCTTCCACGTCATCCAGGCGAATTCATTGCAAAATGTAGGGGTGGTCATAATGTTTTGGCTCTTGAGTGTTTTTAACACCCCTGGAAGGAAATTATTCTTCAACTTGTACATAAATATTACAATAATTTTTCACATTCAGCCAATTTAAATTAGAACACACCACGGATTTTTTTTATGGCTTTGGTCCTATCATTTGTGTTTATAGAAATATGTTCTTTCTCACTTTTCTGGTAAAAATAATGAAATGTATCATGGAAATTATGTTATATGCGCTGACTCTAGCAACCAAGTTTTTGTCATTTGTGTCAGCCCAGTCAGAGAGTAAAATTAATCCCGCCCACGACTAACAGAAGTAACATTAATGTCAGCGGTTACTAAAACAGTTTTAAAAAAAGGGTGTTCTGAAACATCGATGTTTTAAAACATCGATGGTTTTCGAGCGATGTTTTATTAGCATCGATGTTTTAAAATTAAACATCGATGTTTCAAAACATCGATATTTTGTTGTCGATGTCGCATCCCCAGTTGCTATGGATGTCTTCCCTACCCAGTTTTCCTTTCCGTATTATAAGTCATAAGTGTACCGAGTTTGGTTGAAATTGCTCAAGGCGTTCAAGAGTGATTCTTGAACATACACATATCCATCCATTTATGTATACAGGGTGTTTCCACATTCGACCGACACATTCAGAAGGGTGCCAGTAGGCATCAAGTCGATCAATAATCAGTTAGGAATGTATGACCGGAAACGCAAACCTTACGCTGGGGGGCGCTGTTTACTTAACTGGACCATACCTCTTTCCAACCACACTGGATGGCCGGAAATATCGCATTTTTCTGGAGGAGGTAGAAAACTCAAAAACGAAACAGAATCACATGGGAATGTATGACCGGAAACGCAAACCTGATGAGCTAGAGCTATGATCGAGTGCAACCAGCACATTATGTTTTTAACCTTCCCTTGTATCCATTTATTCCCGGTTATCTGTGGGTACCAAATTTTTATATTTTTTCTGTCTGACGCTTAAGGTGTGGGCGGTTATGGAGAGGGCAATTAATCAGGTAGTGTTGCCAGTCTCCAACCTCCACACAGACGCATAAGTTGGTGTCCTAAATTTTAAATCTATGCAGGTAAACCGGGAAATTACCATGACCAGTATAAATTTGAACTAGCAGACGGTCCCAGGATAACCTATCGTCTCGGACAGTAGGGAAGAAATTGTTCGTTAGCCTCCCGGTTTTGTTATTAGTCCAAATGTATTGCCATTCTTCATTAATGGCAGCCTTTAGGCTTTTTTTCAGTAGTGAGCGTGGCCAGGTAATTTTAGTCTCTGATAGGGTTTGGGTGTTAGCCCAAAGTTTGGCCAGTTCGTCTGCACGTACATTGCCTTTAATGCCAATATGTGCCTTTACCCACGATATACTAAAATTACTCCCCGAAAGCCTAATAAGGTTGTGGAGCTCCGCCAGTCGTGGGTTTTTGGAAAACGGATTGTTTATCGCTTGGATAGAAGAACGATTATCCGTTAGAAATAATTGCTTATCTAAGACCATCCACGGTCTTTAACCGAGAGATCTCACTCTTGAAATGCGCTTATCACTTATTTCTAAAGACTTAGCAAGACTTTATAAAAGACTTATAGAAAAGCTAACATTACTACAACGTTAGATTTTAACTAAGAATTTTGATACTTACCTAACCAAAACAGAACATTGTGCTTTTTAATAATCGGAAAATTATTTTTGTTACGAATTTTTAAATTTGGTAAATTGTTGTTCACCTTAAAATATTAAAAGTCATAAAAGGAATTTTTTTTTCAATAGATATTTTTCGTGTGGTGATAAATTAAACATCGTTTTCGGTCAAATTGACCCGCTCTGCGGTTCTAGTGTTAATATGGGATACCATTTAAGTGACCTAAAACTGCTATCTATGTGGAGAAGAGAACGAGAACGTTGATGCCTTATTTGGATGCCTAGGATATTATATATATATATATATATATATATATATATATATATATATATATATATATATATATATATATATATATATATATATATAAATATATATATATATAAATATATATTATAGCTGAAAACCCATACTTCGCTACGGAGTACAATCAAATTAAATACAACGGTCAATGTATGCAATTAATGCCAAAAATATGTTTCAATATATTTTGAATAAATACAACGATCAATGTATGCAATTGATGTAAAAAAAAAACGAAAAAATATATTTATAAAAAAAACGGAAGGTATATTTTTATAGAGAAAATAATGTAGAAGAAAATATTGAAATTAAATCTAATAGAACATACAAAATAATATAGTACAGTTTGAGGAACATATCTTTTACTGTATTTTAATATTTTTTTTGGATAATTTCCAATCGTGTGCCGCATTAGCAAGAAAAAAATATTTTTTTTGTCTATTTCTTTCCTATGAACGTGACGATCAATTAATTTAAAGTACCAGAAAAAGGAATCACGTGATCAGCATTTAATAAATTAAATTTTAAAAATCAATCTTTAAAAATTCACCAAAAATCAGAAAAGGGAGGTAAAGATTCGAAAATGATTTCATTTTAAAGGAATTTTTATGATCTTTCTCGTGATATAAATTTTACAACCCTCAAATTATTATTTTAAATGCAAACTTTAAAAAAGTTAAAAAACAGCTTAAAAATTTAATTTTAAAAATTCTAAGAAGAATTTATCAAAAATCTTTCTTAGTGCACCCCTACACTATAAGAAGAATCGCCATGCAAAATTTCAGCCCTTTAGGTCCAGTGGTTTGGTCTGTGAGTTGTATGTTAGTCAGTGAGTCAGTCAGTGAGGATGTCAGTTACGGAACTGTTTTATATATATAGATATATATTTGCTTATAAATGCAAAATTTTATATATTTTAATTTTTTTGCGAAATGTCCATTTTTTATGCGAAATTTACGCATTCATAGTTATGCAAGTGCTCCGTTAATTTTATGGGCCATGGCACCGGACAGACAGTATACAGATCTGCCGACCAATTGGGGCAACCTGGATACCTTACACAGCTCAGTAAATTAAAACAGGATATTTCAAACCATTACAGGTAATATCATTAGTCTCGGAACTAACGTAGTAACGCAACGCAAAGCCCCGGATGAATGTGAACAGGCCTTTAGATTGGTGATGTTTCTGGCTGTCTTAGAGATAAAGAATAGTATCAAGTTGATTGCAAAGAAAACTCTCGCTTTTGGCACATTCTGACCATATGGACGTAAGCCACACGATCTAGGCATAGAGTGCAATTTTGATTTCCTAAGCGTTAATATACATATGTCCGTAGATCGGAAAGTAATTCTATGAGGTGGTGATTCCATTCAGTGGGTAGGAGAAGGTACGAGCTCTCCAGATGTCACTCCTGGGAGTGCTCGATCAAAATTGAGGTGAAAGCTCAATAGAGTACGATCTTTGTGGTACCATTGTTAACCGGTTTTAACCCTCTGCCCGCAGTAGAAACCAGATATGAGATTTTTTGGCCAGAGGAGGGGGGGGGCATGAATCACAACAACAACAACGACAGGGTGATCAACAGAACATACATTGCAAAAAATTCAAAATGGCAGCCATTAAAATAGAAAACATTTAGCTGAAGCTAATCGGGATTACAGTCAATATATATCACATACTCAATAAACGTGTGCGCAGCAGGTAAACAAGTTATAGAACTTTATAAAATTCAATTTCATTCGGTACCATAAAAACATTAATTTCAAGAGGAAGTTAGATATTATACAATTACAGGATCGTATGTTGTACAACTCTTTCTTTGAAACTCTTTTTAAGTTTTCTGGCCTTATTGGAGAAGTGACATTAGGAATATTGGAGAAGTGACATTAACTCTCATTTTGACACTTTAATGATGAATTTTGAATAATAATATTTTGTTTACCGCTAGAAATTTTAAAAGTAACAAGCTGTTGAAGGTAACAATGCAATAAGCTATTACAAATGAAAATTTTCTAAACTGGCAAAAAAATAATCCTCTAAACAGTTAAGTTTCGAAATGCATTGTTATAGTGTGTGATAATGTTGTGTTTTCCTTAACAAAGCATCTGTGTTATATTTCAGTTCTTAACGAAAACCTAACTAGAGTGACGTTACTGAGCTTATTCTCTTGAGAAAAAAAAAGTTTATTTTGCGAATTATCTTTCTATTTTCGTATAATTATGGAAAGGTTAAGAAATGTAGCCCGTAGTTTGTTTAATGCAATGTAAGTATCTCATATTGCTCGGAAAATTTTCATTATGTCTGATTTCCTTATGTCTAGCAAGTTACTTTAAATGAAAACTATACAATCCATCATATAAATAACTATTATAACTTATGAATCTATAATTGATTAAATTATCTTGTTTGAAAACTAATAACATGCAGAAATTAAACTTTCACAATCTAATACAATGTCAGTAAATGCCGTAAAATGTCAAATATTATTTCCGTAAAGAAATGAGAAATATTAATTTAAGACGTGCTTTCGTATGTTTTATACGTTAATGATTTTAAAAACCGGCATTGGTTAATTCCTTTTGTTCAGGCTTTTAGAGTATCTTCTCAGTATCTTAAACTTCAATACTAGACTAACAAAAATTAAATACGACGTTTTTATAAGCTAGATTTTCTTATTTTAAAACACGTAATGTGTTGATATTGACTTTAAATTGATATCGGTGATTGGTTGGTTGTCATGCTCATGGACAGTAAAGGTAGGTGGCACCATGGGCGGTCCACACAGCCTCAGCTATTTGGAGGTAATTGTCCGCATAAAGATCCTCTTGGGGCTAATCACAAATGTGCTGCATCAGGTCCCAGTTCGGTGTCGGGTCAGTCCTGGTTCCATCCTGTTGAATTCTCATCCTCTGAAGATCCGAGTTCTTAGTCTTGTTGAGGTTTTTATAATTTTTCTGTTGGAGTTTAGTTCACAGATCTGATATTTTAATTCGATGGCCCTATTTCTGAACTAAGACTTTACAACTGAGATAATGTCACAAAGTGTGACAGAATCAGGAGATTCCTCATTTAGTTGTCTCGCTTCTTTAGCCAAG
Source organism: Dolomedes plantarius (assembly GCA_907164885.2). Lineage (NCBI taxonomy): Eukaryota > Metazoa > Arthropoda > Arachnida > Araneae > Dolomedidae > Dolomedes > Dolomedes plantarius. The sequence continues at coordinate 146,858,497 of OU015500.1, read as the reverse complement.
GCGTCGGCAGCCTCGTTACCATGAAATTGATATGGTTACATGAAATGCGTTCCAGAAGGGAGCCTAAAATGTTAAAATTATAACCCGGTTCAAATACTCATCTTACTTGTCTGTAGGTGACAATGCAATGTATGGGATAGCAAAAAAAAATTCCATAAGTTAGATAAAAATATTAAAGTATTTCTATAAACTACTAGAACGAAAGCGACCATTTAACATAATATGGTCAGTCATCGTTTAATTATAATAAATATCGATTAACAAGTACACATTACAGGGGTAGATCCAACACCTGCATCAACGAAATTATTTTGATTAGTAATGTTTCCGGGGCTTATTAAGATCTTCTAAAATTATTCTTCTGTCTGTTTAATCATTTATTAGTCTGAAGGAAAAATTACATACAAGACACTGATACGGAAGTTTTTGAAAGTTTTTCGATATCTTTCTTACATGAAACTTGTGGAGGACGATAAATGAATGAATAGCAGCTCAAATAACAGAACGATAAATAAATATGACAACCACTTCCGGATTCACACACTGACAAATTACACCTATTAACTCATTGGTTTCTTATCGTTTGTTTATCTGGACCACTTGTCAGAAGGGAAAAAAATTGCGTCGGGGACCATCTCTCAACCAACCCTTTTAGAGTTTCATTTTCGCCTCAGTTCCTTTAATTTTGACGCCTCTTTCACTTTAATAAAAATTTACCAGTAAACTTCATGACAATAACAGAGTAAACTTAACAGCATACGAAAAACCCGACAAAGACCTAGAAATGAGATTTTTGAACTTGCATTTGCCAGAAGCTTTCCGAGTAGAAAAATGGCTGCTTCCCCACGTCACAGAAAATGCGTTAAGGACTTTTAACAAAATATTCAGAGCAGAACCGTCAGAATGTCAAATATAATGAGTTTAACAATTGAGCAAACTTGTTCGGAATGGTTGCCGACTCATCGATTGATAGTATGAATGGTGAAAGTTGACAAACAGCAAAACAAAGAACAACAACAAAATCAGACCGAACAGGCTAGGCAAAAAAGTTAAGGCTAAAGGGTTTCATCCTTCAGGGGGACCAACATACACACTTTCTTCGCTATAGTTTAAGGGGGGGAAACCATATTGCAATATGGTTCTAGCAGCTCCATATTCCTCCGACCTTGCTCAGGATGACATTTTTCTGTCGCCTAAAGTCAAATATGCATTCAAACGAGACCGTTCCGCATCATTATGTGTGTGTGTGTGTGTGTCTGTAAGTAAGTAAACTGGACCTGAGTGAGGAAGAAATCACTGACTATAGCTTTAATGCTTTGCAGAAAAACATAATTATGGAAAAATTCTTTAATCTTTCAGCAGGACCAGTCTACACAACACACTACTTGCACTAATGTTTCTGGTACCAAACCATTTTGTATTGCATTCTAACATTGCAATATGGTTTTAAAAGCTTCCATGCTCATCAGAACTTGCTCAGTGCGACATCTCCTAGCGTAAAATACGTGCCCAAGGTGTAAAGAATGTACTTTAAACGGTAGACAGGTTCAGTTTAACAGATAGTATTAAAATCTAGTAATAGCGTCAGACATGTTATTTAGCGGCCACATCTTGTAATGTCAATTTATACGGCGTGCTGGTACATTTTAATTTGAAGGTATGTGGACAGTTGAGGAATTTGCGGTTAGATTTAGTCTCGATACAAGTCAGTTTCTGAAATTGTATAAGAATTCAAATTTGTTTTCTACTTGACAGATCGTTGCATCGTGAGAGCGCCGAAGAAAAAGAGGAAAGAAAAAGAATTTTGAGGCAGGGGAGAGTTCAGGCTCTCCAGCGAGAGAAACAACGCATGCAAATGTAAGTAGTATAATAGGTGTTGCCACTATACGTCATATAATAATAGTCAGGTGTTTTCTAGTATTTGAAGACCGCGTTGTTCAATATGCATATAAAAGTAACCCATAAAACATTGTAATTAAAGTAGGAACAACTAAAAATTACTTAGAAAGGCCTATGGTCACACATTATTGGCTGTTAAACCATTAACCCTTTCCATATGGGATGGGATAGCATGTATCCCAAGAATACTGGGCCCAAGAATGAATGAATATATATATATATATATATATATATATATATATATATATATATATATATACATACATACATACATATATATATATATATATATATATATATATATATATATATATATATATATATATATATATATATATATATATATATGTATGTATATATACATATATACACACACATATCTATCTACCTATCTCTCTCTGTTTCTCTCTCTCTCTCTCTCTCTCTCTCTCTCTCTCTCTCTCTGTATATATATATATATATATATATATATATATATATGTATATATACATATATACACACGCATATCTATCTACCTATCTCTCTCTGTCTCTCTCTCCCTCTCTCTCTCTCTCTCTCTCTATATATATATATATATATATATATATATATATAACCCCTTTAATGGCCGTTCTTACAAGGGGGTATGAAATTTCGCTTGTAAGAACGTTTAAAGAGGGGATCGGTAGAATGGGTCCCGTAAGCTAAAGGTTAATGTTGATAATGATGGAATATTCTAATTTATTCCTATCTCCTTTGCGTGAAATATGTATATACCTCAACAACTAAATCTTAAACACAACAAGTCGAAACCCTTTAAAAATTCAAAACATAGTTACGCTTTTCTATACTGGTTTAAAATATTATAATCATTTAAAACTAAACATAACGATCTCTGTACAAGAAAAAAAACATTTTATGCAACTTAGCAGTTTCTGACATGAATTGAAATAGTAAATTCTCTAATATGATATGACACATTTTCTTACAATCTTAATATTATTAACTACATTGATATATCTCTTTCGAATTAAGCAGAAATAAAGCCATATTTCAGGTGACAATGTTTTCATGGCTTGCAGCTTAAATTTGGCAAATTCTTTATAAAAATGGTTGCTTTTATTTTGAATTTTATTTTTGTTCTCTATTGCACGAGTAATTAAACGAGGGAGGTCTTGGAACAGCCAGTAGAGGATGATCTGTGGAAAAAGTTGGGCAATGAAAAATAAGAATGAAGCAAATGGCGAAGGAAAAAGAATGTTCATTAAAGGAGAAGTTACCGTTTGATAATTCCCGAGGCGATGGATTATAAACCGTGAGAATCATTGGTTGATTTGAATGGAGAGCATTGTATGGGGGAAAAGCCCGTACCCCTCTCCCTGAATTTTCTCTTCCTCAATTATGCCCGAGCACTAACAGGAGCGACATCTAGGGAGCTCGTACCTTATCCCACCCACTGAAATCATAGATGAACATTCTGGTCTACGGATTTAGCGTGCCCAGATTCCGCCTAAACACGGAGGTGTATAACAGCGTTCGTCGCGATTCAAACTGAGCCCCCCCTTCATCCCAGTCTGAAACCCGACGCGTAACCACTAAGCTACTTAAGGCGTTTTTGAAATACAGACCGGAACACGAAGTACCAAATAAATTACATGGTTTGAAAAGGTACTAGAAAACAAACATCTACCGCTCTTAGGTGTTGTATTTTCCTTTTGAACACGTGACTTATAAGTTAAATTTTCCTTTCGCAGCAGGATGAACTTCTGCATGAATATTGGAAAGGCGCTTCGACTTCGCATAAAAGTGAGAACTGAAAGTCCGGCCCATTGGATGAGGGCCCGACAGTGGCTAGATATTAAACAGAAAATGGTCCAGCAGAACTGGGACCGGCTCATGAGTGTAGAGGCTGAACTGTCCAGCTTCGAGCCATACATGGCTGATTTGGATAAGAAATGCGTCGTCTGGCGTTCTCTCAATAAAAAATCGAAGAAACGTTTGGATATTTGGTTAAGACTAGTTAACTTGACCACCTTACATATCTACCATTTCCGGAAAGAAGTGTAAGTATCGTTCATATTTAACTACTGTTTTCTTGCCATATTGAAAGAGCCATATCTTACTATTAACAGCTGAAGGTAAACAAATGTTAGTTTGTTAGTTAGCAGACACGGGGACGGGCTAATCTCGCGAACCGAGCATAGCAGGATATCGCGACTGGTACCGATATACGCGGACGGCCGAGACGCGTGCACTGATGCTATCCTCAACTTTCAAAAATTTAAACTTTTATAATTAATCAATTAAAACTGCCGAACTCAATAGAAGAGGACAGCAGAAAAAGTTGACATTCCGGGTGGGCCAGCTCCTTTCCGTTTCTCAAAGTTCCGTTCACCGAAGTAGCGAGGGCTCAGAGGTATCGCTCCTGACGTCTAATCCTAAGGTCCCGGGTTCGAAACCAGCCGCCGTCGGGTGCAAGAACATATTAGAAGAACATAATTGAAATCCACAAGAACATAATTGAAATAAATTTGAAGTACCAGAAATAATTTTAGTTTTAAGAAAGGAGAAGTTAAAGCCGTTAAATTTTCTTGTAATTGAATGAGCTTTTTTGTTTAAAATGCAAAATTTGAAAAAGGAAATTTTAAATAATTATTTTTTTTTTTAAATCTAATATATTTTTAAAAGGGAATAAACAGTTTTTAATCTTTAAGATATAAAGCCATTTCATTTTAAATAAAAAAAAAGCAACACATCGGGTTGCCCCTCAGCTAGTATATATATAGAGAGAGAAGATTTTAAAACTTTAATAACCTTTTAAAGCATTTTCTATTTAAAAAATAACACTACTCATGTAAATAAACTTACTGGCCTGGTCTTAGTGTTCTTTTTTTCTCTTTTAGGGAATCGGAGCGTCAAAAGAACCGAAGAAATATCTTCCCTAGATCCATCCGATAAGAAAACATACATCGTCAATAGAATTATCCCGGAAATGACTCTCATTCAACCATCTATGACACAGAGAGCATACTTTTACGATCTTTTAGTGCTCTCAACCTCTCGATTTTGACTCTTTTTCCTGGACTGTGACATTTATGACCCTATTATGGCCGGCTTTAACCACCACTCTAGTGCTTCTAATACCAACACATGGCACTATCACCAATTTACTATCTTCCATCTATCGAGCAACAGCCCACCGATTTGGTCTTCCATCGACACCGGAAGTTTTTCATCTCCACCATCTTCTTTTCGCCATCTTATTTTCCACACCATCTCCCACCAACCACAGCAGCATCCCAGCATCAACCCAAACGCCACCGAGCTATTCTCCCACCAACATCGGGAGGGTAAGGCGGTGGTTAGACGGGGAGTGTTTGCAACCCACCTCCCATCGGTACTCCTCGGAAAACGTTTTCGTCAAGAGCGGACACGGCCAAGAGGTTGTAGAAATCACAGTTCACCGGACGCGGCTGCATGACATTCAAGACCAAATAACTGAACATTTATAAAGACTGAACATTTCGACGAAATTGGGAATTTATGTTATTCAGTTTCAACTACCCCAAAAGTAGCCTCATTATGCGCACAAGTTATGATTACGCAGAACTGCATTATTATGAATGCTCCAACGTTATAAAGATGTTTAAAATATGTAATGCTGCATTTATCACCAATAAAATATGTTTTTCTTACTTTTTGAAATATTTATTGCAAACTGAGTGTGAAGTTTTAAAATACACATTGTATTTATTGGAAAAGGAAACAGTGTCAGCTTTTGAAAGCTTTCTGTAGTGTGTATATTTTTCAAAAATTAATAAAATTCAGATTTCAATTTCTTACTGCGCTTGTGTGTTGAAATAAGGAATAAATAATGAAATAATGATTTATCGAGGAAACAAAAGCTTTTTATTTGGAGCTTCTAACCAATCACACAAAAATTGTTATCTATACGTGTAACCTTCTTAGAATCAGATCTTTAATTAATTTCTCCCAAACTGAGCAATGCATGAAAATATCACTAAGTAAGTACACAACTATCATTTTTAATATGCTGCATATCAGCGTATTTGAAATTAATCATGATCCTCCATACTCCATTCTTTCCGCTTTTCAAAAGTGTAAAAAACTTGATATTTTACAGTAATTAAGAGGATATCATGGAAGCTCTCAAAATCGACTAAAAAGCAAATGACTGGAGATTGTTCATATATACTTCAAAATTAAATCTAAAGGCTGTCCGTCTGCATAGTGGGAAGTGGTTCCGATTGTTTATGCAGCTTACACGAATAAAACCTATCTCAACATGAGGCAACTGTTACGGAGAATAAACTGTGACACGTTTAAATGGCAGATTTCCAGTGATCTCAAAGTCATTGCCATAATACTTGGACTACAATAAGGTTGCTTCTTATGTCTGGGGGACAGCCGGACCAAGGAATGTCACTACAAACAAAAATATTGGCCTATGCGTACATCAATCAACATGGAACGCATGATGCTATTGACGATGTTCTTCTCAATAACATACTTGTCCAATAACATTATATCAGAGAAAGCGATGACGTCATCGAAACCACCATACCAGTTTAGACAAACTAGCACTAGAAATGCCATTACTTCATCCTAAAGGTCTATTACTTCAAAAGTCTTCATCATAGAAAACTAAAAATATATCATTGGCACGTATTCCGAATTTTTCGGCACTTTACTGGTATTAAATGGCACTAGAGACGTCATTAATTCCTCCTTAGTCTTGTTTCACACTTACACGATTTTTATCGTCTATCGTTTAAACCAGGGATGAGTAACACGCGGCCCGTTAATCAAGTTTATAGGGCCCGCCAAGTATTTCTAAAATTGAATTTATTTAATCGACTCTCTCCCACCGTATTGTTATAAAATTAATTATAATAAAATGGTAGTACATACTAAACCGAAACAATTTTTTGTGACGAGTTACTCACTTGTCGGCGACTTGTTCAAACATGCAATACGAACGCGCCGCCTCTGTGCTTGTTTGTGTTTGCTTCTGTCACACAATCAGTCAGACTGGTAAGTTGTTAACCAGAAATTTTAACAATTCTTGTGTTTCTTGAAAGGCGTGAGTGCAACATTAGTGCAATCCATAATAGCATGTCGGAAAAGCAAACAAAAAAATGGAAGGTTGCGGATGAGCACAGGCATTTCCAAGAAAAGGGGAAATTTTATTATTTTTTCACTTTCGTCAAAGACAAAGCTGTATGCTTAATATGCTCAGAGACTGTGTCGACATTAAAAGAATATAACATAAAAAGGCATTACGATACAAAACATGAACAACAATATAAAAACTTAACAGGGCAACTCCGGATAGACAAGTTTAATCAAATGGAGAAAAACTTGGGAAACCAACAGGCTATTTTTAAAAATCAAGCTATTTTATCAAATACGGCAGTGAAGGCTAGTTTTGTTGTCCGTCAAATACTGGCAAAAAAATGAAACCCTTTGCGGATGTAGAGATAATAAAATAATGTCTGACTGCTGTTGCAGAAATAGCATTTCCTGATAAAATAAATATTATTTCAAACATTAGTTTATCAAGATTCACCATTGCAAGGAGAATTGAAGACTTGTCCGAGAACATAGCAACAACGCTTCGTGAACGCATTGCAAAATTCGAATACTGTTCTTTGGCACTTGGTGAGAGTTGCGATATTAGCGATACAGCACAATTGGCTATATTTTTATGTGGTATTGACACCAAATTTAATATTACCGAAGAATTGTGTTCACTGATTCCAATGCAAGGGACTGCAACCGGCAAAGACCTGTACGATGAATTAAAGTCTGTGTTGGAAAAATTTGTTAATACTATGATTGTCTATTAGTGATTAATTATCAAAAGTAAAGGCAATATTAAAATAAATTCATTATAAAACAAATATCTCTCCAATCATTAATTAATAAGCATGCGTGAAATATAATATTATATAAATTTCTCTCTCAAGTGCATAAAGGTAACCAGAACACCCGTAACACACTGAATAACGTGTTAGGAAAACTGCCAGCTAAATTCAGTTTTCTAGTAAGAAAAAAGTACTATTTTGAGATAAATGAATTAAATATTCTAGTTCATTCCGGTTTGAGATAGATAATGAATTGAAATTATTTAATCCTCATTATGAGAAAAAAACTTGTAGAAATTCATCAAAGATTGCTTTTATAATATTTTAGTTGGTTAGTTCAGTTTTTAAACACACTCCAGCGTCTTTCTTTGGTTTTCCTTGGATTAATGCCCAATTAACGAGCTTTAGGTATTTTTCTATTCTAAAAAACGTTTGCTGCCAACAAAAAGGAAACTTAAAAGGAAACCCTTTGTATCCCTTTGTTTCTTTTTTTTTCATTTCAGGTGACAGATGGAAATAATAAAATTTGGAAAGAACTTACCTTTTATACGAACTCGCCGATAACTTGAATATGCCATAGGATGCTATTTTAAATGGCCGTGATTTCGAACAGCGATAGATTATGTTTTACAATATTAGTTGGACGGATTTCCTAAGTATTAAGGTACGAGAGTAAAGGAATTTTATAAAAGCTACCTGCTTACGTTCGGAACACATTTATGACTTTCAATATACAATACCGAGGTATTTTTTATCACTTTAAATTTCAATTCTGATTAAACACTATATTTTTAGTTCAAATCTACATATATAAAACAGTTCCGTAACTGACTGACTCACTGACTGACTGATTGACTGTCTGACATACAACGCACAGACCAAACCGCTGGACCTAGAGGGCTGAAATTTTGCACGATACTTCTTTTAGTGTAGGGGTGCACTGAGAAAGATATTTGAAAAATTCTTCTTAGATTTTTTAAAAATTAAATTTTTAATATGTTTTAGTAACTTTTTTTAAGTTTGCATTTAAAATAATAATTTGAGGATTATGAAATTTATATCACGAGAAAGACCATAATAATTCCTTTAAAATGAATTCCTTTTCGAAATTTTACCTCCATTTTCAGATTTTTAGTGAATTTTTAAAGATTAAATTTTAGAATTTAATTTATTAAATGCTGATCACGTGATTTCTTCTTTTGGTACTTTAAATAAATTTGTCACATCCATAACAATAAAACAGACAAAAAAATATTTTTTCCCTTGCTAATGCAGCAGACGATTCGAAATTATCCAAAAAAATATTAAAATACAGTAAAAGATATCTTCCTCAGAATGTACTATATTAACTGTACTATATTCTTTAGTATGTCCTATTAGATTTAATTTGAATAGTTTCTTCTACATTATTTTGTCTATAAAAATATCTCATACGGCTTTTTTATATATATATATTTTTTTGTTTTTTTTTACATCAGTTGTATACATTGATCGTCGTATTTATTATATATATATATATATATATATATATATATATATATATATATATATATATATATATATATATATATATATATATATATATATATATATATATATATATATATATATATATATATATATATATATATATATATATATATATATATATGTTTTTTGGCATTAATTGTATACATTGAAAGTTGTATTTAATTTGAATGTACTCCGTAGCGAAATGCTGGTTTTCAGCTAGTGTGATATAAAAACATAAACACTAATATATCTCTAGGAAAAATTTTCTAATTTTTTTAAAAAAATAGAGATTTTTTTAAATTTTTAATAAAAATTTAATTTTTACTCCAGATGTCCTATACACGGTTGGACTAAATATATTATTACTGACATTTAACTGTTCCATGGGCGAAAAGATTTACAATATTTCCAAAAATCATTGAATCATAGCAAAATATGTACAAAAATAAGTATATTTTTGTCTCCAACTGTCTTTTCTGATGATGACCTGTAAAATTATTAAAATGACACGCAGGACATCAAAAAGTAGTTAGTAATTAGTAGTTCAAAACATATCTAAGAATGTGTAAATCATTCTCGCAAAGTTTAATTGAAATATATTCAAAACTTTTTAATAATTAGATATCTAGTATTAGATTTCTAGTAACGTTACCCGAAAAATTATTTCTTTTTAGAAAATGCATTTAAAGATTTTACTTCCTGTCTTTTAAGCATCACTTCTGGTTTGATTAAACTGGCCGTATCTTCTCTTCTAATGATAGTACGAGTAATAGTAAAGCAGTTCGACAATCACAAAAGATTATCCTTTGAAATGAAACGATAGCAAATATTTGAAGGATCTCGAAGTCTATAACTCTATAGACATGTGACTCTTTGACAACATTTCCCGGTTCACTTTGCTAATTTACGGCATATTCAGTTAAACTGGAATGAAAAAAACTTGTAAAGGCTTCAAGTTAGGGGATAAATCTGCGAACCCCGGGGGATAGAACGACAGCCAAATACCTGGGACAAGTTTTAAAATTTCACCATCTGTCGTAATGCTTTTCTAGAATGTTCTTAGTGTGTTATGCCTAGGTTTACAAGGTTAGAAAGGTGAGTTTTACAAAGGCGCAAAATTAATTGTTGATGAATCTCAAAATTGTCCTTGTAGGGTATTAGTTATTACTTTTTAAAAATGGATACATTTTAATTATGTATCATTTTTAAGAAGATAATAGGATGATAGTTATTTTTAGGGAGATTTTTTTTTCCATTTGAAAGCCTTTTTTTTATTTTAAATATAATTGTGCTTATGAATACAGTTAAATATGCACATATATATATATATATATATATATATATATATATATATATATATATATATATATATATATATATATATATATATATATATATATATATATATATATATATATATATATATATGTATATATATATATATATATGTATATATATATATATATATATATATATATATATATATATATATATATATATATATATATATATATATATATATATAAATATATATATATATATGTATATAAATATATATATATATATATATATAAATATATATATATATATATATATATATATATATATATATATATATATATATATATATATATATATATATATATATATATATATATATATATATATAAAAGGATGACTAATTAGTTTATAATTACATAATTAGATAAATGGACTTAACTATAGATTACAATTGCATACGCAGGGCGAATAAATAAAAAAAAATCGTGTAGTGTATAGCAATGAAGTCATCTGGAAATATGCCTTTTTTGGTTACTTGAATGTAAAATATCGATCTCATATCTTAAAAGAAGATTACAAAACGAGCATATTTTTAGAATTTTGTGTGCCTGACATTCTTCATTGCGAGAACAAAAATGCCAGATTATTCCTAACTGCAATAGGTACAGAATAATACGTGGTCTTATAAAACACATAAAACCAAAATAAATAATGTACCTGATAGAAAAACAAATGGGGGAGGACAGCCATTGCAAACCTATCATTACTTGCAATGAATTGAAGCTTTTGTTGAACAAGGGAGAAGCTATTTTTTCTGTAAGGTTACGATGACATGAATCAGCACATTAATGAGAGTTTTCTTTACGGTTATTATGTTACACTTATGATAAAAATATATTCAAGTACTAATTTATTTTCTTATTTATAAACTTCTATAGTGCTAGTGTGAGGCTTGTGCAAGCATCCAATTTTATCGACATGGACCCTAGTCCTGACAGGTTAAAATTCCTAGTTTCAGGAAAGATCAATAAATAACTTTCAATCATCGCCTGTTTGCAAAAAATGGAAAATAAATTTTAAATAGCCAGGTAATTTCTACTGGTATTGTAGTCCCAAAAGTATCAATAACTAGCTGAATACCCGTGCTTCGCTACGGAATAAATTCATATTTAATATAATGTTTAGTGTATGCAATTGATGTAAAAAAAAAAATATATATATTTGTAATAAAATCGTAACGGATATTTTTATAGACAATATAGTGTAGAAGAAAATATTCAAATTAAACACAACGGTCAATGTATGTTTAGTTCATAATTTGTATGTTTAGTTTCCATAAAACATACTATTTTGAATTAAATTCTTAAAAAAATTCCATCTTAATGAGTCTAGTGGTTAAATTTTATTTTTTACCGTATTTAAAAATTTTTTGCCAATTTATTTCGTTGTTATGCACTTGACGCAAAATTAGTTTGAAGTTTCAAAAAAAGAAAATAAACCACGCGATCAGCATTTAATAAATTAAATTCTAAAAATAAATCTTTAAATTTGACCAAAAACCAGAAAATGGAAATAAACATTCGAAAAAGATTTCAGTTTAAAGGAATTTTTATGATCTTTCTCGTGATATAAATTTTATAACCCTTGGATTATTATTTTAAATGCAAACTTTAAAGAATGTTACAAACAGCTTAAATATTTAATTTAAAAATATAAGAAAAAGTTTTCAAAAATGTTTCTTGTACTCTTACACTCTAAGAAGAATAGCCATGCAACATTTCAGCCCTTTAGGTCCAGCGGTTTTGTTTGTGCGTTATCTGTCTGTCAGTCAGTCAGTTACGGAACAGTTTTATATATATTAGTGATCACCGATCCTATTTGATTGGTGCATTTTTTTTTTATATTTCTACTCCTTTCAGGGGTTCATACATAATTTATATATGCTCTATATTTTTTAAATGAAATGTTAAACGGAATTTTTTGCGTTGTGGCTTAAAATACTCCAGTTAAACAAAGCTTGGCTAGGTTCAAAAACACCCCCAGAAATTTATAAAGAATTCAGAACCAGAAGTTCATCTGGGTAAAGAAGATGCCTGCTGAAACCAATGCAAGAAAAAGTTGTCGAGGAAAGACCAGAAGACACTAAGGGGAGATTTGAATCCCCTGCCCGATTTGCACAAATCTCAAATAGTCGCTAATCAGCAACCATAAGTCTGGGGGGGGGGGTGGTGAGCGTCTAATCTTTCCTATCATCGACGATTACCAGGACCGTAACGGATATTAATTGTAGATACGCATCCGCTGAACAAACAGTTTGACTGGCGGATGGATAAACTTTATCTATACTGGGATTTCTCTTTTCCGAGAATATGTCTAGAGTTTAAATGGATCAGCCACAAGGGGATACCTAGTGCATTATCAAGTGTGGCATGTATGATTAAAACAAAACAAGAATATTTCTTTACAAGTCCCTCTGTATTAAACAAAAAAAAGTATGATTAACTTAAATAGAAGAGGTCTCTGTTTTACTGGATTTTGATGTTCGGTTCAAGTGTCCAAAGTTTACAGAAGTTTCTTTTTGAAAACAAAAATAAATATTTTACTTGAAATAGCGTGACCATTTAAATAAAAAACACTCAACATTTAATATATTTTGATAAAATTCTCTTTAGTACGCTTAAGATAATTATAAATGCAAAGTAATGGCATCTGTAATGTGCCAACCAAATTATTGAAATTTTACACCAAATTTTAAGAAACAGAGTTAATATTACATCACTCATCACAGCATGGAGTTACTAATTTTTGAATAACCGCAAAACCTATAATATATTTGCTTTTCTCAAATACTTTTATAGGCATATTAATAACATCGGTAATATGTCGTGCAAATCATTAAAAAATCAGCATATTTTAGGAAATGGACTTAATACTTCATCACTCATCACAGAATGGAGTTACTAATTTTTATAATAATCGTAAAAGCTATGATTTCATTTCCTTCCTAGAATTCTTTTACAGGCTTTAGGGGATAACTTCTCATCGTAATCTAACGGACTAACAAAATTTAGTACCAAAAAAAATTCAATATTCGTATTTTCAGTTTTTCGGAAGAAAAGATCGATTTTAAAAATTAAAACAGGAGGATTACGAGAAAATATAAGAAACGCAGTATTTTGGAAATGTTTCAATCAAGGGAGATTTATTTTAAAAATAATTTAATAAAAAAGTTTCTTCCTAAGCCATAAGAAACAGAGAGGATAAAAAAGGAATATGAATTTCCTAATTCCCATTTCAAAATAATTTTTTTGAGTTTAGCTTAGCAAAAATATAAATTATTTTCTACTAGTATAATATAAGAATGATTATCTAATGAGCAGAAAGTTGTCATGGAATATTTTAGAAAATTTCTTTCCCCATATTTTTAATTAAAAAAAATTTCTTTCTTTCTTTCAGCAATTATAAATTTCTCGAAAAAATAGTACATTCACTTTTTCCCCCTAAATATTCGAAATCATTATTTAAATTTCGATTTGAAAACTGCAATGACAATATAAACGTAAAATATAAGGGTAAATTAAATCATTCTACATATTCTATAATGTATGCTATACGTATGGTTGACTTTCATGACATAAACATAATTAAGAAATATTTCCTCGGTATACATTTTAATCTCCGTTGGACAAGTAAAAGAACAATAAAAAGTGACCTTATTCGTATATTTCATGCTTACAAACTCACACACACACACATATAGGGAAATATATTTATGGAGTCAGTCACGGTTCCGAAAATAAGTGACCGTCGAATAGGGGTGGACGTCCATTCGGCAGCCAATCATGGTTCCTAGAAAAAGTGGCCCTTTTGCAGAGTGGCCTGTTATATATATATATATACACAACATGAAGAAAAACAACAAATAGCTTTCGTGGAAATGCAGTGTGTGTTTAATTATGCTTCTTTGCTTTACCCACGGCTGATGAGCCAAGCAAAGACAGATGGCTTTCTTGATATCTTTTTGACTTTTTTCAGTCTAATTGCTTGACTTTTTGTCTTTTGGGTGTTCATTCACCTATATTTCTATCTTTGGGTGCTAATGCACCCGTGTTTTTGTTCTTTTTGTGTTAGCTGCTAGGTTGCGCCATGCATATGGCTATAGTATTTGCAAACTTTAGATAAATGATATATATATATATATATATATATATATATATATATATATATATATACATATATATATATATATATATATATATATATATATATATATATATATATATATATATATGTGTGTGTGTGTGTGTGTGTGTGTGTGTATGCTTATATATATTATTATTAATTGATGTGCTTAGCTATCGTGATGGATAGGGAAAAAATAATTTTTTTAAACTTTTATTTCAACGAACAAAAGCGTTTGTTCATAATCTGTCCATTTTTTATTGCAAAAAAGAGTCTTTTCTAATTCAACATAAATTGTATTGATTATAACTAAAAAAAGAGAAAAACTAAAAGGAAAATTGATATCTTATATGATAAAAATAATTCTCTTTACTATGGATATTTCGACAGTCTTTTAAAAGCGGAGGTTGTTTGGTTAGCCCGGAGCGTCACATTATTTTTATTTCTTTTTTGACAACACTAGGACCATTTCCACAAGTTTCCTGTGAAAACTGAAACACCATACCCACACTGAAGGAGAACAATCAAGCGTGTGCACCGCGGGGATTTCAAAGTAAAAATTGTCGTTCTGAAGAACTGTGCTTCTGGCCATTTGGGAGTCCTGAAAATGAAAACGAAAAAAATATATAGTAAAATAGACAAGCAATACATTCGTAAATAAATGTTCATCTTAATATATGTCAATGACACTTGAAAGCATTCTCGATTGTGCACTATACTATAAAATATATCTATCCATCTTTGTATGTATATTATGTATATACATACATATAAACAATTAAACAAACAAACACACACACACACACACATATATATATCTATATATATATATATATGTATATATCTATCTATATATATATATATATACACTCATGGACAAAAAAATTAACGCACCAAGAAATAATTGCGGGATCGTAACGAAACTTGCAATGTAGGTACATGTCGGGGAGATATGCAAATGATTAGAAATGCAGCGTGATTGCGCATTACGTATAGCCGGTAGAGGGCGTTGAACATCGTACTCTGTGGAGTATAAAACAGGTAACCAAAGCTTGTTTGAGTGTGCTGAATCATTTACAAAGGAAGAGCTGAGATAGACATGCCATTACGCCGTGTTCGAAGACAATAAAGGCAGTTGTCGCAGTTTGAGAGGGGGAGAATCGTCGGGATGATGGAAGCTGGGTGGTCAGCTAGGCCAGTAGCTCATCAATTAGGCCTCTCTGATTGTGTTGTGAGGAGGTGTTGGGACCAGTGGACCCGAGAGATGTCATGTACACGAAGACCAGGCTCAGGACGCCCTCGACAGACCAGTCGTCGAGAAGACCGCCACATCGTAAGAAATGCACGCGTACAGCCAACTGCTTCATCGGCCGCCATCCAGGCACAGGTAGCACCTTTAGTAGGGGCCTCTGTGTCTTCTCGAACCATACGAAGGCGCCTGGCTGAAGGACAGTTGGTATCGCGGCGCCCATGACGTGTGCTGCCCTTGACGCCCACCCATCGACGCCTCCGTTTAGAGTTTTGCCGCGCACGAGGAAACTGGACTGCGGCAGAATGGACCCAAGTCGTCTTTAGCGACGAATCCAGATTCAATCTCGGCAGTGATGACAATCGTGTTCGTTTGTGGAGAGCCCGTGGTGAACGCTTCAATCCTGCCTTTGCTGTACAGCGACACATCGCTTCCACAGCTGGTGTGATGGTATGGGGTGCCATTGCCTACAATACACGGTCACCCCAAGTATTGTTCCGTGGCACCATGACAGCCCAGCGGTATGTTCATGAAATCCTGCAACCACATGTGTTGCCCCTCATGCAACGACTCCCAGGAGCCATTTTTCAACAAGACAATGATTTGCCTCATACGGCAAGGGTGTCACAAGACAGTCTCCGCACTGTTACTACCCTTCCTTGGCCTGCGCGATCCCCAGATTTGTCTCCAATCGAGCATATCTGGGATCATTTGGGACGACGAGTTGGGCATCCCACGAGTTTGAACGAACTAGAGGCAAGGTTACAGCAAATATGGAACGAAATGTCTCAAGACATCATACAGAACTTGTATGACTCAATGCTCGATCGTATCGCATCGTGCCTTCGCACTAGAGGGGGTCCAACGGAGTATTAACTCCTCCGTTCTTTTGCCTTTTTCTCTGAAGTAAATTATCCTTTTTCTTTCATTTTCTTATCATTTACTTATATGAAAGTAGTCATTACGTATGTGAAATTTCGTTTCATTTTGACGACTCCTTCTGGGTGCGCTAATTTTTTTGTCCATGAGTGTATATATATATATATATATATATATATATCTATATATATATATATATATATATATATATATATATATATATATATATATATATATATATATATATATATATATATATATATATATATGCCGTAATTTCGAACTTAATTGCCGCATTCGCTGAAATTTGCTTGAAAAATCGAAATTAGGGTAAGCGTCGCACCAATGCGTGCGCATTTATATGCCGCATATAAATTTATCTTTGTTACCGTACCGTAAGGATATATCGAAGCTCCAAATATTGAGCTAAAATTTTAGGTTATTATCCGTAATAAACTAATACATTTTAATGTAATAAATTCAGTATAGTACTATTTTTAAATATTTCTCTTAATAAATTATACCTTAACACTAGAAGCTCCGGCAGTCATTTTGACCTCTAAGCTTTTCTTTATATAAAACTGCTTTGTGTAATGAAATGTCATGCACTACTACACGCATACCGTAGTACAATGAAAAAAAGGAATACAACCTTTTAATGGGTGGTTATTGTTTTTAGAATGTTCCGCAATAATTAAACTGTTTATCTTATTCATTAACTGATATCTATCGAGGTAGCTAAATTTGGGATGTATAGCCAATATAAATATATACAGATGGTGGAGAAAATAATACGAACACCTGTGAAATAATGGAAAATCTTTATTAATAGGGGGTTGGACCACCCTTTGACTAAAGTACAGATTTAATGCGACGTGGGATAGATGCATAAAGGTTATGGACAATATTTAAAGAAATACTAAGCCATTTCTCCTGCAGAGCGGTCTCTAATTCCGAAAGTCCGGATGGAGGTGGAAATCGGTAACGAAGTTTGGACTCCAAATATTGCCATAAATGTTCAATAATATTCAAGTCCGAAGACTGAGGGGGCCAGGCGAGATGTTCAACTGCATCGTCATGCTCTTCGAACCATTCTTGAACACACCAAGCAGTGTGGATAGGGGCGTTGTCGTCTTGAAAAAGCGGTCGCTCTCGAGGGTATACAGTCTGCACAAAAGGATGGACATGATCCCCTAGAACGCTTAGATAGTGATTGGATTTGACCCTCCCATGCAGAATAACAAGTGGCCCAAGACCGCGCCAAGATATCGCACCCCATACCATAATGGAGCCACCCCCATGCTTCACAGTCGGCAAGAGGCATTCAGGATGAAACGCTTCTTTCGGCGTTCTCCAGACATAAACGCGTCCGGTCGTCTTAAATAGGGTGAATGACGATTCATCTGACCATATTACTTGTTGCCACTACTTTGGGGACCAGCCTTTGTGATCTCTGCACCATTGGCGTCGCTTGAAAGCATTAGTTGCTGCCACCAAGGGTTTACGAATTGCTACTCTGCCATAAATGTTCGCAGCATGAAGTTCCCTTTTGACAGTTTTTGTTGAAACGGGGTCCTGGAGATGACTGTTCATTTCGGATGTTATCTCGGATAACGATTGGTTGTGCTTTCGGGCTACTATGCGCTTCAAGACCCGTCTATCCCTATCAGCAAGCTTGGACTTTCGGCCACTGTTGTGCTTTGAAGACATCGTCTTATCCTCTCTCGTGTACGCTGTCATAACGGCTGATACCGTACTCCTTACAAACCCCAAAAGGTTTGCTGTTTCCTTAACCGATACTCCACTTAAACGCGCTCCAACTATCATTCCTCTTTGGAACTCTGACAGGTCTGACATTTCAACTTATCACAGACAGTTCGATAGAAGCATGCAACGTAGGTGACTGCTGTTGAGAGACTGAAACCTTCCTCTTCATCTCACTAGGTGGCAGACTTCTGTTGCAGGTGGCGCGGCTGTAGTGCAGGTGTGAAATACGTCATACTTTTTCACAGGTGTTCGTATTATTTTGTACTCCATCTGTATATATATGAATCATTTACCATACTACCTGATTAATGCCGTCTTCTTTAATTGCGTTGTGTTTTTTATGAATAAAATAATCTAATTACCTGATAGAAATTGCAAATGGATAGATTTATTGAAATTACTAACACACATAAATACATTACAATATATGACACAATTATTGTCCTAACAACCTTATTTTAAGTCTTCTATTTTTTATGATACTACAAGTGGACTTCTCTGAGGTATTAATTATCTATATACTGGATGAGTTCAAGCTAGGCATACACAGATTTACAGGATCAATGAACAACTGTCACACGTACCTTTATAGACGATGCATTCGTATACCCGGGCATGCTTCAGAAATCTTGATGAACTTCGCACAGTAACAGCATAGGTGGGGGGTATATCAGTTAACTGCTGGCGGACGTCCTTCGAAAGTCCCCTGCGAGCGGGTATTCACTCGTTCGGCTGGCGGCCAGTTCTCGGGACTCTCTTTATCCTCCGTCGGGTCAAGTCACTCTTCGCGTAGCAGGGATCTCAATTCAGGTTCCCGTACACGTTCGCTGGGTCACCGGTCGGGCCTCTCTCCTTCGTCGTCGGGGAATGGATGTCTCTATGCACATACCGTCATCTTCCCTAGGCAAACCAAAATCTCTCCCTCTCTCTCCGTGTGTAATCTTTATCCCGCTTCTATTATATCTGCCTCCTCTGCCTCAAACTCCTCCTATATTTTCTTGATTGGGCTGCTATTTTTTCTGGGAGGTTCCATTCCGCCCTGCTGGAGCGTTCCTTCCCATCTTATTGCCGCACCTCTTCCAGGGGGTCCTATTTGATCTCTACCGCTCTCTCTCTCGCTTCCGATCTCCTATTATTTCGGCTAAGTTATTTCTTTTTTTACGCCTCTCACTCCTCTCTATACATCTGCTCCCTTCTTACAGACCTATTCTTCTCCTTAACCGTTTCCCATCTGCCATCTCTTTTCATGCCATACTTGTTTCGTTCCGCGTTACTCGTCTGGCGTTTCTTCATGATATTTCTTTTGATACCGTAACGATCTTTTTTTATCAATATTCTCCTTTCAATATTCTCCTTTTTACCCTCTTCTATGGATCCTTATTTTCCCCGCTTGCTTCATCTTCTGACCTATTCACAGGCTAATTTATTATCATTTTCTACTCTCTACAATGTCACTTTTACCCGTGACAAACCTAAAAAGGTTATAGACACATTATTTCATGGTAACACATGATAAATAATGAGCAAAATACTTACAGCATGCAAGTATGAATAAAATAAATGAAGACATCAGGTAATTATAATAATCATCAAAATGAAAATATAAGATACCCAGTTAAGACTTACTCATCATTCAAAACCATCAAACTCCTCATCTTGCGTATCGGAATTGAAAAGAGACAAAATTTTTGGACAAATTTTCGTACCAGGATCGCCTGGATCTTTCTCGTTGGAAGAACTGTTGTCGTCAGAACTATCGTCGTCGCCGGCAGTGGGAACAATTATTTCTACCTTTCTAAAACTGGACATTATTGTCTTAAAGGAGACAATAATGTCCAGACCTCTTCATGCTTCAGAGACCCAATGCGGGACTTCTATGAAAGTTGTCTTTAGCACAGTTTCACGTTTTGTGTAGGAATGTAGACCTTCAATCATCCACGATTCTCAGAGACTTCGCATTCTGCATTTGAATGCTTTCTTTACAGCCCAAATCATGTGGTTGAATTAATTTTCTCGAAACTCTGGTAATTATCTATAAATCTCCAGACACGTCTTCGCTGCAACTAGAATAGGCTCTGACAAGTGGGCCTTTATCGAGTTCATTATAAGTAGCCCTTTTGGATTGAAAAAATCCCCTTTTATTTTCCTCCAGACTTCGTTCATCTGATCTTGCATTACTGTTCAATTAATCCATCGTTTCTCGTTTGCGCGGATGACAACGTCATCAGGAAATTCTCCTTTGGGGAGAGTGTCCTTCTTTTAAAAACCAACAGAGGTTTCAGTTTTCCACCACCTGCTGCGCAAGAGAAGAGACACAATTAAATGACGTTTTCTCTGTGACCGGTAGTTACAATACTAACTATAGTTTCGCCAACCTTGTTATCAGTCCTGCTTGGAGGACTGTCGAAAGTAAAAGGTACCCCGTCCACGTTGATCACCTGATCGGTTGAAAATTTGTTGTCCTTTAATTGGTCCTGTATAAACTTACGGAAAGAAGGTTTCTTTATCCCCCAATCAATAGGTAATTTTTGCCCCACTTTTGTGCGGCCCGAAAAGATAGGTATTTTCGTTTCATAAGTCGGTGGCACCAATTGCATCCAGCTTTGAATTAGTCTATTTCCGTATTCGTTGCCATAACTCGGGCTTGTAAACGTATATTTAATGTTGATATTGGAATGCCCTTACTTATCTCGGATGAAGTTCATTTCTCACAGTTTAGACCTAGCAGTTTTCCCCCTTCTGCATGCTATCTTACTTTTCGGCCTCTTAGTATCACTTTCTTTTTGGAGCGGCAACGCCGAACACAACGTTCATCAATACTGAACTCTCAGTCAGCTGCTCTGTTTCCGATCTTTTCTGCTTTGGCAATTGCATTAAACTTAAAATTAGCTCATTGGCTTTAGTTTCTGCGCTTTGGAGCCATTTTGTCAAATAGTTTCACAGTAAAGGGGAAAAAAACTTTTCGCAGAAAGTGAGAAAGACACCAATGAACGTGCTTGGTCGCCAAGGTGCGTATGACATCATCGTCATGATTTACCAAATACAGTCAAGTACTTGGCGCACGCACAGTGATAAACGCCCTTTTAAGTAATGCGTGAGGCTCATATTAGTAGAAAAGCGCCAGCTAAAAAGATTTTAAAATCCGAAATCGGCGTAACCACCGCTACAGACAATTTTTGAACATTTAACGTAGGATTACGTTCCTCTGTAACGGTCTTGCGGTGAGAAAAAAAAATTGTCCGACGTCGCAAGTTATAATTTTGGCAACGCGCCAAACCCAGTAGTAGTAAACAGTTAAACAGAAAAGTACCAAAATGTGTCAAAACAAAATAGAGTAAGTAGCGTAGCGTTAAGTAATCCTGCGTTAATAACCCGCGGTAGTTTAGTTAGAAGAGACTACCTGATTTATTCTTTTACGTATGCGCCGCGGCGCTTACGTGCGAAATGACAGTATATATATATTGTTGTGCTTAGCTATCGTGATCTATAGGAAAATACTTACTAAATTTAGTTAATTTCTATTTAAAAATACCCAGGATTGTTACTCCACTATGTATCAGTTACCCTGTGAAAACTTTACACAAATTAAATTGCGCGGTATCTTATTCCAAAATTATTTACAAAAAGGCGACTGAAAAGTGTCGCGAAGTCAAAAAATTCACTTTTTGAAAATCCCCTATGAAAAAAAAATATCGTAACATTTAACGAAGTTTTATGAATAATAAAAACGATTCTCTTCTATTACTACTCGAAATGAAAGATAACGAATTTCACTTCCTAACGATTTATAAAAATGCAAAACTAATCAGATGTTATTTTTGTACATATTGATCACGGAGTGTCCACTGAACGGAGGTCTCATTAAATTTATAACAATGTTCAATAATT
>OU015500.1:146823757-146835472 GCA_907164885.2 Dolomedes plantarius | reverse complement strand
TCCATTTGAAAGCCTTTTTTTTATTTTAAATATAATTGTGCTTATGAATACAGTTAAATATGCACATATATATATATATATATATATATATATACATATATATATATATATATATATATATATATATATATATATATATATATACACGTATATATAAAAGGATGACTAATTAGTTTATAATTACATAATTAGATAAATGGACTTAACTATAGATTACAATAGCATACGCAGGACGAATAAATAAAAAAAATCGTGTAGTGTATAGCAATGAAGTCATCTGGAAATATGCCTTTTTTGGTTACTTGAATGTAAAATATCGATCTCATATCTTAAAAGAAGATTACAAAACGAGCATATTTTTAGAATTTTGTGTGCCTGACATTCTTCATTGCGAGAACAAAAATGCCAGATTATTCCTAACTGCAATAGGTACAGAATAATACGTGGTCTTATAAAACACATAAAACCAAAATAAATAATGTACCTGATAGAAAAACAAATGGGGGAGGACAGCCATTGCAAACCTATCATTACTTGCAATGAATTGAAGCTTTTGTTGAACAAGGGAGAAGCTATTTTTTCTGTAAGGTTGCGATGACATGAATCAGCACATTAATGAGAGTTTTCTTTACGGTTATTATGGTACACTTATGATAAAAATATAGTCAAGTACTAATTTATTTTCTTATTTATAAATTCTATAGTGCTAGTGTGAGGCTTGTGCAAGCATCCAATTTTATCGACATGGACCCTAGTCCTGACAGGTTAAAATTCCTAGTTTAAGGAAAGATCAATAAATAACTTTCAATCATCGCCTGTTTGCAAAAAATGGAAAATAAATTTTAAATAGCCAGGTAATTTCTACTGGTATTGCAGTCCCAAAAGTATCAATAACTAGCTGAATACCCGTGCTTCGCTACGGAATAAATTCAAATTTAATATAATGTTTAGTGTATGCAATTGATGTAAAAAAAAATATTTGTAATAAAATCGTAACGGATATTTTTATAGACAATATAGTGTAGAAGAAAATATTCAAATTAAACACAACGGTCAATGTATGTTTAGTTCATAATTTGTATGTTTAGTTTCCATAAAACATACTATTTTGAATTAAATTCTTAAAAAAATTCCATCTTAATGAGTCTAGTGGTTAAATTTTATTTTTTACCGTATTTAAAAATTTTTTACCAATTTATTTCGTTGTTATGCACTTGAAGCAAAATTACGTTTGAAGTTTCACAAAAAGAAAATAAACCACGCGATCAGCATTTAATAAATTAAATTCTAAAAATAAATCTTTAAATTTGACCAAAAACCAGAAAATGGAAATAAACATTCGAAAAAGATTTCCGTTTAAAGGAATTTTTATGATCTTTCTCGTGATATAAATTTTATAACCCTTGGATTATTATTTTAAATGCAAACTTTAAAGAATGTTACAAACAGCTTAAATATTTAATTTAAAAAATATAAGAAAAAGTTTTCAAAAATGTTTCTTGTACTCTTACACTCTAAGAAGAATAGCCATGCAACATTTCAGCCCTTTAGGTCCAGCGGTTTTGTTTGTGCGTTATCTGTCTGTCAGTCAGTCAGTTACGGAACAGTTTTATATATATTAGTGATCACCGATCCTATTTGATTGGTGCCTTTTTTTATTTTATTTCTACTCCTTTCAGGGGTTCATACATAATTTATATATGCTCTATATTTTTTAAATGAAATGTTAAACGGATTTTTTTTGCGTTGTGGCTTAAAATACTCCAGTTAAACAAAGCTTGGCTAGGTTCAAAAACACCCCCAGAAATTTATAAAGAATTCAGAACCAGAAGTTCATCTGGGTAAAGAAGATGCCTGCTGAAACCAATGCAAGAAAAAGTTGTCGAGGAAAGACCAGAAGACACTAAGGGGAGATTTGAATCCCCTGCCCGATTTGCACAAATCTCAAATAGTCGCTAATCAGCAACCATAAGTCTGGGGGGGGGGGGGTGAGCGTCTAATCTTTCCTATCATCGACGATTATCAGGACCGTAACGGATATTAATTGTAGATACGCATCCGCTGAACAAACAGTTTGACTGGCGGATGGATAAACTTTATCTATACTGGGATTTCTCTTTTCCGAGAATATGTCTAGAGTTTAAATGGATCAGCCACAAGGGGAAACCTAGTGCATTATCAAGTGTGGCATGTATGATTAAAACAAAACAAGAATATTTCTTTACAAGTCCCTCTGTATTAAACAAAAAAAAGTATGATTAACTTAAATAGAAGAGGTCTCTGTTTTACTGGATTTTGATGTTCGGTTCAAGTGTCCAAAGTTTACAGAAGTTTCTTTTTGAAAACAAAAATAAATATTTTACTTGAGATAGCGTGACCATTTAAATAAAAAAACACTCAACATTTAATATATTTTGATAAAATTCTCTTTAGTACGCTTAAGATAATTATAAATGCAAAGTAATGGCATCTGTAATGTGCCAACCAAATTATTGAAATTTTACACCAAATTTTAAGAAACAGAGTTAATATTACATCACTCATCACAGCATGGAGTTACTAATTTTTGAATAACCGCAAAACCTATAATATATTTGCTTTTCTCAAATACTTTTATAGGCATATTAATAACATCGGTAATATGTCGTGCAAATCATTAAAAAATCAGCATATTTTAGGAAATGGACTTAATACTTCATCACTCATCACAGAATGGAGTTACTAAGTTTTATAATAATCGTAAAAGCTATGATTTCATTTCCTTCCTAGAATTCTTTTACAGGCTTTAGGGGATAACTTCTCATCGTAATCTAACGGACTAACAAAATTTAGTACCAAAAAAAATTCAATATTCGTATTTTCAGTTTTTCGGAAGAAAAGAACGATTTTAAAAATTAAAACAGGAGGATTACGAGAAAATATAAGAAACGCAGTATTTTGGAAATGTTTCAATCAAGGGAGATTTATTTTAAAAATAATTTAATAAAAAAGTTTCTTCCTAAGCCATAAGAAACAGAGAGGATAAAAAAGGAATATGAATTTCCTAATTCCCATTTCAAAATAATTTTTTTGAGTTTAGCTTAGCAAAAATATAAATTATTTTCTACTAGTATAATATAAGAATGATTATCTAATGAGCAGAAAGTTGTCATGGAATATTTTAGAAAATTTCTTTCCCCATATTTTTAATTAACAAAAATTTCTTTCTTTCTTTCAGCAATTATAAATTTCTCGAAAAAATAGTACATTCACTTTTTCCCCCTAAATATTCGAAATCATTATTTAAATTTCGATTTGAAAACTGCAATGACAATATAAACGTAAATATAAGGGTAAATTAAATCATTCTACATATTCTATAATGTATGCTATACGTATGGTTGACTTTCATGACATAAACATAATTAAGAAATATTTCCTCGGTATACATTTTAATCTCCGTTGGACAAGTAAAATAACAATAAAAAGTGACCTTATTCGTATATTTCATGCTTACAAACTCACACACACACACATATAGGGAAATATATTTATGGAGTCAGTCACGGTTCCGAAAATAAGTGACCGTCGAATAGGGGTGGACGTCCATTCGGCAGCCAATCATGGTTCCTAGAAAAAGTGGCCCTTTTGCAGAGTGGCCTGTTATATATATATATATATATATATATATATATATATATATATATATATATATATATATATATATATATATATATAAATATATATATATATATATATATACACAACATGAAGAAAAACAACAAATAGCTTTCGTGGAAATGCAGTGTGTGTTTAATTATGCTTCTTTGCTTTACCCACGGCTGATGAGCCAAGCAAAGACAGATGACTTTCTTGATATCTTTTTGACTTTTTGTCTTTTGGGTGTTCATTCACCTATATTTCTATCTTTGGGTGTTAATGCACCCGTGTTTTTGTTCTTTTTGTGTTAGCTGCTAGGTTGCGCCATGCATATGGCTATAGTATTTGCAAACTTTAGATAAATGATATATATATATATATATATATATATATATATATATATATATATATATATATATATATATATATATATATATATATATATATATATATATATATGTGTGTGTGTGTGTGTGTGTGTGTGTATATGCGTATATATATTATTATTAATTGCTGTGCTTAGCTATCGTGATGGATAGGGAAAAAATATTTTTTTTAAACTTTTATTTCAACGAACAAAAGCGTTTGTCCATAATCTGTACATTTTTTATTGCAAAAAAGAGTCTTTTCTAATCCAACATAAATTGTATTGATTATAACTAAAAAAAGAGAAAAACTAAAAGGAAAATTGATATCTTATATGATAAAAATAATTCTCTTTACGATGGATATTTCGACAATCTTTTAAAAGCGGAGGTTGTTTGGTTAGCCCGGAGCGTCACATTATTTTTATTTCTTTTTTGACAACACTAGGGCCATTTCCACAAGTTTCCTGTGAAAACTGAAACACCATACCCACACTGAAGGAAGACAATCAAGCATGTGCACCGCGGGGATTTCAAAGTAAAAATTGTCGTTCTGAAGAACTGTGCTTCTGGCCATTTGGGAGTCCTGACAATGAAAACGAAAAAAATATATAGTAAAATAGACAAGCAATACGTTCGTAAATAAATGTTCTTCTTAATATATGTCAATGACACTTGAAAGCATTCTCGATTGTGCACTATACTATAAAATATATCTATCCATCTTTGTATGTATATTATGTATATACATACATATAAACAATTAAACAAACAAACACACACACACACACATATATATATATCTATATATATATATATATATATATATATATATGTATATATCTATCTCTCTCTCTCTCTCTCTATATATATATATATATATATATATATATATATATATATATATATATATATGCTGTAATTTCGAACTTAATTGCCGCATTCGCTGAAATTTGCTTGAAAAATCGAAATTCGGGTAAGCGTCGCACCAATGCGTGCGCATTTATATGCCGCATATAAATTTATCTTTGTTACCGTACCGTAAGGAAATATCGAAGCTCCAAATATTGAGCTAAAATTTTAGGTTATTATCCGTAATAAACTAATACATTTTAATGTAATAAATTCAGTATAGTACTATTTTTAAATATTTCTCTTAATAAATTATACCTTAACACTAAGAGCTCCGGCAGTCATTTTGACCGCTAAGCTTTTCTTTATATAAAACTGCTTTGTGTAATGAAATGTCATGCACTACTACACGCCTACCGTAGTACAATGAAAAAAAAAGGAATAAAACCTTTTAATGGGTGCTTATTGTTTTGGAGAATGTTCCGCAATAACTAAATTGTTTATCTTATTCATTTACTGATATCTATCGAGGTAGATAAATTTGGGGTGTATAGCCAATATATATATATATATATATATATATATATAAATAATTTACCATACTACCTGATTAATTCCTTCTTCTTTAACTGCGTTGTGGTTTTTATGAATAAAATAATCTAATTACCTGATTGAAATTACAAATGGATAGATTTATTGAAATTACTAGCACACATAAATACATTACAATATATGACACAATTATTGTCCTAACAACCTTATTTTAAGTCTTCTAATTTTTATAATACTACAAGTGGACTTCTCTGAGGTATTAATTATCTATATACTGGATGAGTTCAAGCTAGGCATACACAGATTTACAGGATCAATGAACAACTGTCACACGTACCTTTATTGACGCTGCATTCGTAGACCTGGGCACGTGTCAGGAATCTTGATGAAAATCGCACAGTAACAGCATAGGTGGGGGTATATCAGTTAGCTGCTGGCGGACGTCCTTCGTAAAGTCCCCAGGGAGCGGGTTTTCACTCGTTCGGCTAGCGGCCAGTTCTTTGGGACTATCTTTATCCTCCGTCGGGTCAAGTCACTCTTCGCATAGCAGGGCTCCCAATTCAGGTTCACGTACACGTTCGCTGGGTCAACCATCGGGCCTCTCTCCTTCGTCGTCGGGGAATGGCTATCTGTATGCACATTCCGTCATCTTTCCTAGGCAAACCAAAATTACTATCTCTCTCTCTCTCTCCGTGTGTAATCTTTATCCCGCTTCTTTTATATCTGTCTCCTCTGCCTCTAACTCCTCCTATATTTTCTTGATTGGGCCCCTATTTTTTTTCTGGGAGGTTCCATCCCGCCCTGCTGGAGCGTTCCTTCCCATCTCATTACCGCACCTCTTCGATGGGGGGGTCGTATTTGATCCCTACCGCTCTCTCTCGCTTCCGATCTCCTATT
Organism: Dolomedes plantarius; assembly: GCA_907164885.2. Lineage (NCBI taxonomy): Eukaryota > Metazoa > Arthropoda > Arachnida > Araneae > Dolomedidae > Dolomedes > Dolomedes plantarius. The sequence goes on along the minus strand of OU015500.1, from coordinate 146,829,167 downwards.
ACTTCGGCTAAGTCATTTCTTTTTTTCACGCCTCTCACTCCTCTCTATACATCTGCTCCCTTCTTACAGACCTATTCTTCTTCTTAACCGTTTCCCATCTGTCATCCCTTTTCATGCCATACTTGTTTCGTTCCGCGTTACTCGTCTGGGGTTTCTTCATGATATTTCTTTTCATACCGTAACGATCTTTTTTTTATCAATATTCTCCTTTCAATATTCTCCTTTCTACCCTCTTCTATGGATCCTTATTTTCCCCGCTTGCTTCATCTTCTGACCTATTCACAGGCTCATTTATTATCATTTTCTACTCTCTACAATGTCACTTTTACCCGTGACAAACCTAAAAAGGTTATAGACACATTATTTCATAGTAACACATGATAGATAATTAAAAAAGATAAAAAGTGTAATCATAGAACATCAAATGAGCAAAATACTTAAATCATGCAAGTATGAATAAAAGAAATGAAGACATCAGGTAATTATAATATTCACCAAAGTGAAAATATAAGATACCCAGTTAAGACTTACCCATCAATCAAAACCATCAAACTCCTCATCTTGCGTATTGGAATTGAAAAGAGACAAACTTTTTGGACAAATTTTCGTTCCAGGATCGCCTGGAACTTTCTCGTTGGAAGAACTGTTGTCGTCAGAACTATCGTCGTCGCCGGCAGTCGGAACAATTATTTCCGCCTTTCTAAAACGGGATATTATTGTCTTAAAGGAGACAATAATGTCCAGACCTCTTCATGCTTCAGAGACCAAAAGCGGGACTGCTATGAAAGTTGTCTTTAGCACAGTTTCACGTTTTGTGTAGGAATGTAGACCTTCAATCATCCACGATTCTCAGAGACTTCGCATTCTGCATTTGAATGCTTTCTTTACAGCCCAAATCATGTGGTTGAATTAATTTTCTCGAAACTCTGGTAATTATCTATAAATCTCCAGACACGTCTTCGCTGCAACTAGAATAGGCTCTGACAAGTGGGCCTTTATCGAGTTCATTATAAGTAGCCCTTTTGGATTGAAAAAATCCCCTTTTATTTTCCTCCAGACTTCGTTCATCTGATCTTGCATTACTGTTCAATTAATCCATCGTTTCTCGTTTGCGCGGATGACAACGTCATCAGGAAATTCTCCTTTGGGGAGAGTGTCCTTCTTTTAAAAACCAACAGAGGTTTCAGTTTTCCACCACCTGCTGCGCAAGAGAAGAGACACAATTAAATGACGTTTTCTCTGTGGACCGGTAGTTACAATACTAACTATAGTTTCGCCAACCTTGTTATCAGTCCTGCTTGGAGGACTGTCGAAAGTAAAAGGTACCCCGTCCACGTTGATCACCTGATCGGTTGAAAATTTGTTGTCCTTTAATTGGTCCTGTATAAACTTACGGAAAGAAGGTTTCTTTATCCCCCAATCAATAGGTAATTTTTGCCCCACTTTTGTGCGGCCCGAAAAGATAGGTATTTTCGTTTCATAAGTCGGTGGCACCAATTGCATCCAGCTTTGAATTAGTCTATTTCCGTATTCGTTGCCATAACTCGGGCTTGTAAACGTATATTTAATGTTGATATTGGAATGCCCTTACTTATCTCGGATGAAGTTCATTTCTCACAGTTTAGACCTAGCAGTTTTCCCCCTTCTGCATGCTATCTTACTTTTCGGCCTCTTAGTATCACTTTCTTTTTGGAGCGGCAACGCCGAACACAACGTTCATCAATACTGAACTCTCAGTCAGCTGCTCTGTTTCCGATCTTTTCTGCTTTGGCAATTGCATTAAACTTAAAATTAGCTCATTGGCTTTAGTTTCTGCGCTTTGGAGCCATTTTGTCAAATAGTTTCACAGTAAAGGGGAAAAAAACTTTTCGCAGAAAGTGAGAAAGACACCAATGAACGTGCTTGGTCGCCAAGGTGCGTATGACATCATCGTCATGATTTACCAAATACAGTCAAGTACTTGGCGCACGCACAGTGATAAACGCCCTTTTAAGTAATGCGTGAGGCTCATATTAGTAGAAAAGCGCCAGCTAAAAAGATTTTAAAATCCGAAATCGGCGTAACCACCGCTACAGACAATTTTTGAACATTTAACGTAGGATTACGTTCCTCTGTAACGGTCTTGCGGTGAGAAAAAAAATTGTCCGACGTCGCAAGTTATAATTTTGGCAACGCGCCAAACCCAGTAGTAGTAAACAGTTAAACAGAAAAGTACCAAAATGTGTCAAAACAAAATAGAGTAAGTAGCGTAGCGTTAAGTAATCCTGCGTTAATAACCCGCGGTAGTTTAGTTAGAAGAGACTACCTGATTTATTCTTTTACGTATGCGCCGCGGCGCTTACGTGCGAAATGACAGTATATATATATTGTTGTGCTTAGCTATCGTGATCTATAGGAAAATACTTACTAAATTTAGTTAATTTCTATTTAAAAATACCCAGGATTGTTACTCCACTATGTATCAGTTACCCTGTGAAAACTTTACACAAATTAAATTGCGCGGTATCTTATTCCAAAATTATTTACAAAAAGGCGACTGAAAAGTGTCGCGAAGTCAAAAAATTCACTTTTTGAAAATCCCCTATGAAAAAAAAATATCGTAACATTTAACGAAGTTTTATGAATAATAAAAACGATTCTCTTCTATTACTACTCGAAATGAAAGATAACGAATTTCACTTCCTAACGATTTATAAAAATGCAAAACTAATCAGATGTTATTTTTGTACATATTGATCACGGAGTGTCCACTGAACGGAGGTCTCATTAAATTTATAACAATGTTCAATAATTTTTGTCTCACAAGAAAAAAAAAATTATGTGTTTCATATTTTATTCATCCTTCTTTTAAGAAAAATAAAGTTACGGTGACAAGGGGAATTAAAATTCCATATAAAGAATTAATTTTGAAATAGAGTAAATGAAGTGCTGCTTTTTCGACAAATTAATTTTTTGAAGAATGTTGTGTTTTTTTGGACACAGATTTAAGCGGAACCACGGGGAATAGAAATAACTAATACATTTTTTACTGTAATTACGCAAAAGAATATCTACGAATTTTTTCTAAAATTCAATTTGTTATAAAATACTGAATAACTAATAAAAAATTATCAATTTTTTTTCTATATGAGTAAATTATAGTATATATATCTTCTATATAAGTAATATTTAGGTAAGTAAAAAATTTATTATGTAAATAAAATTCAAATTTTATCTGATTGGAAATGTAACCATTATGCTGTTTTAAACATACATACACACACACATACACACATACACACATGTAGACCAGAACTTGTTGGCCCAATTTTTCTTCAATATTTTTTTAAATATTTTATTAATATTTTTAATTTTTTCTGTGGTTTGTGCAATTAGCACATCTTAAAGCATAACCAAGTATGAGAAAATTTGAAAAGTATTAATTAATAGTTTCTATATGAAGCTCAGCAGGCCATCAAGTCACTCATTTTCGGATTACTAACGGAAATGAAAAAACACGAAAAACAACAAATGCAATTTTAATCTATATATATAAAACAGTTCCGTAACTGACTCACTGACTGACATACAACGCACAGACCAAACCGCTGGACCTAAAGAGCTGAAATTTTGCATGGCGTATCTTCTTATAGTGTAGGGGTGCACTAAGAAAGATTTTTCAAAACGTCTTCTTAGATTTTTTAAAATTAAATTTTTAAGCTGTTTTAGTAACTTTTTTTAAGTTTGCATTTAAAATAATAATTTGAGGATATGAAATTTATATCACGAGAAAGATCATAATAATTCCTTTAAAATGAATTCCTTTTCGAAATTTTACCTCCATTTTCTGATTTTTAGTGAATTTTTAAAGATTAATTTTAAGAATTTAATTTATAAATATATATTTTTTTTACATCAGTTGTATACATTGATCGTCGTATTTATTATATAACTTTTTTTACGGGTTAACTTTTTTTACGTTTGCATTTACAATAATACTTTGAGGGTTATAAAATTTATATCACGAGAAAGATCATAAAAATTCCTTTAAAATGAATTTTTTTTCGAATCTTTACCTCCATTTCCTGATATTTGGTGAATTTCTAAAGATTACATTTTAGAACTTAATTTATTAAATGCTGATTAAGTGATTTCTTTTTCTAGTACTTTAAATAAATTTATCGTCACGTGCATAACAACTAAATAGTCAAAAAATATTTTTTTTCGTTGCTAATGCGGCAGACGATTGGACATTATTCAAATAAATATTAAAATACAGTAAAATAAATGTTCTACAAACTATACTATATTAACTGTACTATATTCTTTAGTATTCTTTATATTAGATTTAATTTGAATATTTTCTTCTACATTATTTTGTCTATAAAATTATCCTTTACGATTTTCTTATAAATATATATATATATATATATATATATATATATATATATATATATATTGATTGCAAAAGATCAAAATTTAATAAAGAAGAAAAAAAAAAGGAAAAAATGTCGAACAATGTCCAAAAATGGCCAGACAGGGGTTGCAACCTGTCTTACCCAGGTTGAACTAGTTTCAAATGCCAGGCAAGCACTCCCGGTAGCCAGGACATCGCACCACCATACATACTACTCAATTGGAATACAAATGAAACAAAATAGAGAAAGAACACTGGAAATATAATAGAATACAGCTAGTTTTTGAAAATAATAATCAACATAATTAAAGATACACTATTACATACCTCTTTTACAATCCAAAATAAGCACCAATCTCCTGTTTATGTTGTCCGCGCAAACTGGGTGGATTTTGTTTAGTATATGTTTACAGTGAATTATTTTCTGACTTTTGTAATATAAATATATATATATATATATATATATATATATTTGGCATTAATTGCGGTCGTGGATTAGATCGGAATAGGGATATGCCTTACAGTACGGTATGGAAAATCTTACGAAAGATTATCAACTTCTATCGCGCTAGAGGTGGCAAAAATATTGTCTGGTCCTCTGTCGACAATCGCCGTGGCAACTGCTTCGATTGTATCCTGTGGTACAGGTTTTCGTCCTCTGCCTGCCTGAATCTTCAGAGAACCTGTTTTCTCAAACGTCGCAACCATTGCTTTTAGCACATTAACTGACACAGGACCGTTACCATTACGCATTTTTTGTGCGTTCTAAAAGCACAAAGAGCGGCTGACGCGTTGCACTGGTTGAGGTAAAAGAATTTGAACAGTAACGCACGCTCGACTGAAGAAGGAGACATTGCACATAAACTTTCAATCCGATTGATTCGAAACGTAACACATTGCCTTTTAAAACCCAAGCAGCTGGCACTGTGGCAATGGATGTAACGTGAAATTTGAATAAAGACCTTCTTCTTCTGCTCAGAGTACGTGATATTGCAGATCACGAGACTTTATCGG
>OU015500.1:146783757-146818757 GCA_907164885.2 Dolomedes plantarius | reverse complement strand
TGCTAAGTATTCTTTTAAGTAGCGTGATAAATCTTCAATAAATATACTAAGATAATATCCGATAACACATATTTCATGTACCTTATTATCATATTATTGCATTTTAATGTGATAACATAAACGCCTTTCTAGAAAATACTGGTATTAGATTCAAGATTGAAGATTCAAGATTCAAGAATTTCAAGATTCAAGATTAGGTCAAGATTTCTGGCTGTGACCTACACATTTAATGCTAACCCTATATTTGATTAAAATCGCCAAAATATCATGCGTCTCATTCAGGTATACATACCTGCATTTGCTGCCTTACCATTATTTTGCTTCCTTAATATTAGGCTCGGGTCGCTAGAAAACCACATTCCAGTCATCGTGTAATAATCTTCATATAAAAATTATAGATAAATTGTTCTTTGCATTTTAAACATTACACGTTTGTTATGGTTACTTAATTAGTAGTTTTTTTTAAATGTGATATTGTGATAAAAACCAAAATATACTTGTTGGACCTGTTTGGCGACTATCACATCTTCAATTTCCAATGCCCAAGACAGGACCGGAAATAGCGATTACTGTCTTCCGGGATTGGATTCCTGCTGGTGAATAAGCTACCACCACAATTTAGACCGATCACCCCCCCAGGGTCGACGTCTGTTGGGCTCGTACCTTCTCCCACCCTCTCTGACATCATAGAACTTTTCGGTCTGCAGATTAAATGTCTCCATATACCTCCTAGACTCCTCCAGTTTGGAGACCCAGGCTACTCGTGCTCCTCTAATCCTGGTAATGAAAATGAATAAATTGTTATTTTAAGGCGGGAATACATGCAGCGAAAGGTAGCAAACGGATGGTCACAAACTCGGCTTATTTAAAACGAACCCATTCGGATTTCTTTTTGAAATTCGGTTGACCGCCAAAATCAACAAACCGAATGCTTGTGCTGCTGTTGGATCATTTTTCTGTAGTGAATTTTTGTGGTCAGTACCACATTGCACAACTCAGTTTCCGATAACGAACAACAAAACTAAGTTTCCATCTCGAAATGAAATTTCCAAGCAAAAAGTAACAAAAACAAAAAAACAGGTAATCACTTCTAACGAAACTACCGAGGGTTTTTAACATAGAATTACTTATCATAGCTTACCTCTTTTATATATATATATATATATATATATATATATATATACATACATACATACATACATATATATATATATATATATATATATATATATATATGTATGTATGTATGTATGTATATATATATATATATATATATATATATATATATATATATATATATATATATATATATGTATGTATGTATGTATGTATGTATGTATATATATATATATATATACATATATATATATATATATACATACATACATACATACATACATACATACATATATATATATATATATATATATACAGTGGAATTTCGATGGATCGTTTTCAGATCCATCGTTTTTCCGTATGTGTCGTTCATTTTATCCAGTTCCAACGATCCTATTGCTTTGTTCTGTTTCCGCATCTATCGTTTTCCCGCATTTATCGTTCATTTCAATCGGTCCCTTGAAAAACGATCGGTCGAGATTCCATTGTGTACGCATATATGTATGTCAAAATTTTGATGCTTCTTGGTACTTTTCTATATAATTTGTCCAACCGATAGACTGGGTTTGGCAGGCTGTCAAAATTATAATTCGCGCGGACGGACGGTTTTAGCGTCTGAAATTTTCCTTTCCGGAGGACCGTTATGGAGGAACGTAATCCTACGTAAAAAAAGATTCTAAACAGAACTGTAGGCTCTGTACACATATGGCGAACGACGGCGAAAGAAGAATAACCAACTAAGAAGAATAACGAAGAAATATCGCATACTAAGCGAACCGTGGCCAAGGCAAACAAATGCGGTCGGGGATGTTCGTTGATACCTGTACATTGAGCGAACCACTTTGGTTGTTACCCTTCGTTCGGCCTCGGTTGCTGCATATATTTGCGCTTTAACCCTTTTATGCCCAACTTTTTTTTTTAGCAATTTTATTCGTTTTTGATCTGCTTAGACCTCTCGCTAGGAATGTTTTAAATACATTTTTGGTGTCAAATGGACCACCGTTGCCATATTTATTAAGTAATTCAACGTCCTGTTTATGGGACAGTAGAATAGATGTGAGCAAAACGCGGTTGTAATTGAAATTTTAAGAACTGCAAATTTTAAATAATTTCTAATGATTCAATTAAATAAAATGGACTTATTTATTAAAAATGGATTTAATATTTCAAATTTTATCATTTTTACATAATATATATTGAGTAATAATAAAAATTATAAAGTAAGAACAGTTATTTTGCATTTAGTTTGTTTGTTGGTAGATTGTAAAATGTTTCGTAGTTTCGTGTATTTATCTTTGTCAATTTGATTATTGTCAGAGAAATGAAGACATTTCATTATTACTTCAAACTTGCTTCTTGTCATTGCATTGGCAACAGCAATATTTTTAGTGTCATCATTATTCTCCCAGAACATTCTTCGGCGGGGAACTGCAACATATCCACTTAGAATCAAAATCCCCGATGAATACTCTCATTTCTTCAGACGTAACATCAAACAAGTGGTTGCCTCACTGCCTAGCATACAACTTAGTATGGAAAACAATATAATCAACAACATCGTCATCAAAAAATTGTTCAAAAAGGCTGCATAGAGTCTCAGATGATGGAATTTTCATTACTCGATTCCAGTCTTCATTTCATCCCCATTTTATTCTTTTTGAGACTTAGTCAAGTCTCTCTTTGTCCATTTTCTTTCCTGGATGAATTTTTTCCTTCTTCGGTGTTGGAACGTTTTCTTCCTTGATGCTATTATCATTCTCAATATCATTACTATCCAGAACTACATTTGATTTGCGGAGAAATCTTATTTATGCGTTTGCCCGTAATTGATTGCCAGTGAGATTGTTCATAGTGACACAGTCTTCCTCACCACTGTCCTCGTCACTGTTTTCAGCAACGTTAGGTGGCTCCATAAACACGTCTGCTCCATCAAAGTCATCATCATAATTTTCTTCCAGTTCATGTAACAAGGAGATAGCTTCATTTAAGGTTAGGTATCTAAATAACGATAAACTTTTTTCAATGAATCACAATTATAATTCATTTTATACGCACAAAGTAATGTAAATCATATTTTATTTTTAATAAGATACATAATTTAAAAAAAATTGCATTTCTAGTGAAAATAATATTTTATTGAAACTGAATCAAATTTATTTTGTCAACTTTCCGGAGATACTTGTGTACACAATTTTTTTTAACATATATTGTGCAATTTAAATAATTACTATACAATAATAGTAATAAGAAAGAAATGCATTTTGAGATTTTATCACATAACAAACAAGCGTATTTCAAATGAAAATGCTCCTTGATAATTCCTATGACTGTTAAAAATGTTTTAGGCTTAATCTACACACGAGTTCCCAGTGTCCAATAAACAGGACGCCATAGATTAACCGTGATTATACAACAATGATATAGTTCTTTTTGCAAAAGAACTTTCTAGAAGACTTCTATGATCTATTTTAAAGATATCATTTTAAATTAGATTAATTTTATGAATAAGAAATTCTCAAAAGACACTTTTTGTGGCTACCCTTGGTGTGAGAACGCTTGTATCACTTGTCTGAAAATAACTTGAAATAATTTAATTCCAATGTCCGTCTAGTGGCTCCATCTGGTTTTGAGAATAAGCACAACTCTTAAGCTTGTGAAAAACAGCTTTAGGGAAAGTATATATGTATTACAGGCTTTCCTCTGCAATATCTGACAAGCGCCCTATATTTTAGCTACTGGGCATAAATGGGTTAAAATATACAAAGGAGAAAATATCGTGTCTACAAGAAATAGGGCGTAACTTATTAGGTTTAACTGTTTACACTACATGACAGGAACATCACGAGAAAAGGTGTGTACATTACGGTATCACGACATGAAGAAGGAAAATTTTAATATCATCGAATCGGAAATATATTAAACATCACAGCAGAACTCTGAAATTTAAACTATTATTGTATTCCTATTTTGAGTGAATTTTGTCCTGTTTGTTTAAAAAAAATAGTAAAATCCAGTCTGGGATGTGCATGTCTATGTTTATGTAATTTCGCTGGCAGAAAGGGCAACATACTTTAGGTGTGTTTTGCTTTGCTTCCAATACATCAACATTACACTCTATATATACGAAGAAATCGAAAAAAAAAAGATGGATAACAAACGTGCCATATTTTTGAATATTTGCTTTTCGTGACGTTTATTTCACAAAAGTAAAGTTTTTGTAGGGAGCGAAAGCATCCCGTATACTTCTGTTTAGGCCTAAAATATTCATCTACTCAGAAATAGAGTTGGGGGAGTAACGTAACGTGATATATTTGTTTTCTAAAGCCTTTGAAACATATTGAAAACACTGTACTAGAAAAGGACGTGGTCATGCCGTTATGAATTTTTTAAAAATACCATTCCGTGTTCACTTTATGCACATATAAATATTCAGCGAACTTTTGTTAAATAGTTATTAGTCGGTGTATTATTAGTATTATTATTATAGATTTATTAAATAGTTTTATTTAAAAAAAAATTTTAGTAGAAAGGGGAAACTTTTTCTCAACATTTCTTCCGGTTAGTACAGCCACTCAAAAAAATAAACGAACAATGGTACCTTATCAGAACCAAATTATTTAGTTTTATTTTCTACAAACTATGTAGTAAATGATGGATATATAGAGAATACTAAGGGGCACTCTATTTGAATTTGATACAAACACAGTTTATACATGAAACAACGTTTATTGAATTCGTTGCACATATAGAATTTGCTTTTACAGCAATAAGCATACGTACTACTTGTACGGAATATATATTAGCATTCAATAAAAATACACTTTGCCATACTCACAAACCAGCAGAGAGTCAAACCAGCAGTCCTGCCACGTAAACTTTGGGCCCCCTTAGCACAAGCGCCGGTAAACACCTGGAGCTGCTTACCTCGTAGCTCCCTCTCGCTTATCTATCAACTTTAACAAACTTTCTATTAATTAAGCTGCATGGTATTTATACCAAGCGAGTATGTTGAAATTAGCATATCTCAAGCTTCTTTAATTCATTCATTCAAAAGTTCGATTCCTGTGAATCGAATTTTATGTATACCTTACAGATATAAAAGAAAAATTGATATGTCGCATGGTAATTTTATTTTAAAGATTAAATAATTCAACTATAATTTCAAACTGGTACAGAGTGTGGTGTTATCTATGCGGTATTCTGATATAGTATTTGCATAAAATAGGAAAAAAATCATTTCAAGAAATTTAAAGTTTTTAAATACACTTGAAGCACAGCGTTTAATTTATAAATTTAATTGCATATGTACTGTGCATATGCACAGTTTTAAGACATTTTCTGATTGCATCAAATGCAGTTTTACTGTCTGGTATGGCCAGTCTGGTGCACCAATCTAAAATTATAAAGGAATTAAATAATTTCAAACATAAAATTAATTTACTGCCTTAAAATGATTTATTCTTTTATATTTGTTTTAGAAAACTACATAGTTTATAAAAGTGAGACAAAATAGTTTGGTACTGATAAGGTACCGTTGTTCGTTTATTTTTTGACTGATTGAAAGAATACTGTGTTTGGAAATCTACCATTGCATTTATGAATTGAAGAGTTCGTCACAAGTTCGTCATATTGACGTGAAAAAAAGTTTTAAATTTTTTTTATTTAGTCACATATCATAATGTCCAAATATGTTTTTATAACGACAAATACGCATACCGAAAATACTTGAATTTAAATCATTTTGTGTCCAAAAGACACTTTAGTTTCTGATGCATCTCATCTAGAGATGGATTTTGTTTCTTACATATTTTTCGGGACTAGTAGGGTTATGGGGCATCGTCCGTCACCTTGGATTTATTAAGCCAATATTGGCGCGTTTTCAGTGTTTCCTTTTCATTTTTCTCGCCAATATGTCAAAACATCGTAGGCCGTTTATACTACCGTGGTATCCCGCAGAAGACCCAGTACACGTGTAATTTTGATGAGGTTTTCTATATATATAAAACAGTTCCGTAACTGACTCACTGACTGACATACAAAGCACAGACCAAACCGCTGGAACTAAAGGGCTGAAATTTTTCATGAAGATTCTTCTTATGGTGTAGGGGTGCACTAAGAAAGATTTTTGGAAAATTCTTCTTAGATATTTTCAAATTAAATTTTGAAGCTGTTTTAGTGACTTTTTTTAAGTTTGCATTTAAAAAAATAATGTGAGGGATATAAAATTTATATCACGAGGAAGATCATAAAATTTCCTTTAAAATGAAATCTTTTTCGAACCTTTTTCAAATCTTTACCATCATTTTCTGATTTTTGGTGAATTTTTAAAGATCAATTTTTAGAATTTAATTTATTAAATGCTGATCACGTGATTTCTTTTTCTGGCACTTTAAATAAATTTATCGTCCCGTGCATAACAACTAAATAAACAAAAAATATTTTAGTCCTTGCTAATGCAGCAGACGATTGGACATTATGCAAAAAAATATTAAAATACACTAAAATAAATGTTCTACAAACTGTACTACATTAACTGTACTATATTCTTTAGTATTCTTTATATTAGATTTAATTTGAATATTTTCTTCTACATTATTTTGTCTATAAAATTATCCTTTACGATTTTCTTAATATATATATATATATTACATCAATTGTATACATTGATCGTCGTATTTATCATGTAATATATATATATTTGGCATTAATTGCATATATTGACAGTTGTATTTAATTTAAATGTACTCCGTAGCGAAGTAGGGGTTTTCAGCTAGTTACATCATAAAATTACACAAATATATTTTTAAACATTACGCAACACAAATATTTAAATATCAAACAGATACAAAAAGTGAGAACATAGGGACAAATTTTAAAAACATATTATAACACACTTAAAAACACTTAAAATGGCTCGAACCTTTGAAAAAAGAACACACTAAAATCCTAGAACAGTCCCTAGAACCTAACTACATCCACTTGATACTGAAAAAATACTAAAATCCACAAAAATTACTAACTTAGAGAAGTAATAGAGCTTTCCAACGGGATTATCAGTTAGAAATACACTGCTGGCCACTGTAAATGCAACACCCTGAAGGAAACATGCAAATAACATGAAATTTACAACATGCATTAGCGGAGGTGAGATATGCAAATGATTAGAATTTCAGCGCAGACGCACATCACGCGCGCCTGTGGTGCCACTTCAAAGCGCTATTTAAGGCTTGGAGATTTCGACGATTTCAAGTTCGGCAATTGTGTTTTTCTTGTGGTTTTTTCAAAAAAACGATCAATTATGCCTCGTCGAAAACAGCGATCATCTTTTGATCAGGTATCCGAGTTCGACAGAGGAAGGATAGTGGCCTACCGAGATTGTGGATTATCTTTCAGGGAAATCGGTAGTCGTGTTTGACGAAACCAAACAACTGTAATGCGGATATGTGATCGTTGGATGCAGGAGGGTACGACGGACCGGCGTGTTCGATCGCATCCACCTCCGCGCACCACTTCACGTGATGACAGGCAAATTGTGCGCATGGCAGTGACGGATCGCTCAGTCACATCACGAACCATAGCACAGCATATGCAGTCTGTAACGCATCATCCAGTGTCTGCGCGTACCATTCGACGCGGTTTACAGCAGAGTGGTCTGTCCGCAAGACGTCCATTGCTTTGTCTACCCTTAACGCAGAAACACAGACGTCTCCGCCGCCAATGGTCCGATGACAGAAGGATGTGGACGGCAGAATGGAATGAAATTGTCTTTACTGACGAGTCACGCTTCTGTCTGCAACACCATGATGGTCGCATTCGAGTCTGGAGACACCGTGAAGAGAGGATGCTGAACAGCTGCGTTATACACCGCCACACTGGTCATGCACCGGTAATTATGGTATGGGGCGGTATTGGATATCACTCTCGCACACCTCTAGTACGCATTGCCGGTACTTTAAACAGCCAGCGCTACATCTCCGATATGTTGGAGCCAGTTGTCCTTCCTTACCTTGAGGGCTTGCCCACAGCCATATTTCAACATGATAATGCGCGACCACACGTGGCATGCATTTCCAACGGTTCTTCGTCAATCGCCAGATTGAATTGCTTCCCTGGCCGCCTCGCTCTCCGGATCTTTCGCCGATAGAAAACATGTGGTCCATGGTTGCTCTACGATTGACCCAGATTCCATCCCCAGCTGTCACAGCAGAACAACTTTGGCAACGTGTGGAAGCTGCTTGGTCTGCTGTACCCCAAGAACTCATCCAAAGTCTCTTTGAATCAATGCCGAGGCGTGTGGCAGCGGTGATCTCCAACAATGGCGGCTACTCTGGCTACTGATTTTGGCAGGAACCACACTTCACAGAAGTCTATAAATTTAATCATTTGATACTTGGTCAACATGTTATCTACAAAATAAATTTTGTTGTGATATCTCTTGTCTTTCTTGGTGTTGCAATTTGGGTGGCCAGCAGTGTATTTATCGCACCAGAAAAACGTGCCAAATCGCCAAAAAATCCAAGATGGTAGACGCTGCCCCCAAACCCTACTATTCCACTTGTCTTAGGGATAAAATGAAACTACCCCTCCAAAATTCTCAATCAATTTGAAGGTGAAAAAACAAATTATTTTTTAAGGTAATTTTACTTCAGTTACAGAAAAAAATATTTATGCAATTTCTTTTGAAAATAATTCTTAAAATATTTCAAGGAAAATACATCAATGAAACCCTTACAACATTTCATAAAGAAAATTTGTAAGAACTCACAAAAGCAAATACATTTTTAAAAATACTCCACCGTGGAATTTTTCATTGCAGGATAAGTACACTTAAAGTACATATATTTTTCAGGGTACACATAAACATAACAGTATAGATATTTTGTATCTACCTTTCGCATTCACTGTAGAAAAATGTAGTTTTTGCTTTTGCCCCAAAATCTCTAAAGTATGTTTTTAGGAAAGACAAGAAAATATATTGTTCTTAGAACTGTGTGACCTGAACTCAATAAACCAAATCAAACGAATCATTTACTTTAAAGTCCAACAATGAAAACACTAAATTTTTAAAAGTGCAAATTCTACAACTGTTGGGGTAGCTCGACTTACACACGAAACGCTTTGCATCGCACAGTGTAATAATAACAATAATAATAATAATAATTATAATGAAAGAAACTGGACTACGTTGCAATGACTCGGTTAGTTGAATTTGAAATATTAAATGCTAATAGCTTGAAAGAAACTTCAGTATCCCTCTCAGTCAGGAAACAGGTAATATGTCTAACACTGCGAGAACACATTCGAGTAACAGAGAGCGAATTGTCGGGCAGTGATTTATTGGTCCCGCGCCGAGAGTAGGTTTTATGGCGTCCCTCGTCCCTTTGATGATTCATACTCAGACCGCTCCGGAGAGCGGCTTCAAGTCGAATGATCAAAGCGACGAAATACTTCCCCCACGTTGGGGGTGGAGGACTAATCGACACCAAAATGTGTCAAGAGGCGACGGGGGGAGCTGATTCGCTTGTGTGTAGATGCGCCTACAATTAGTTGGAAAATGTTTGTTGACGTAGACAGCAACGAATAAGGAAATTAAAAGAGAATATAAGTGTCGAGAATGGTACCCCTTACCCTATTCTTCCCCGATGACCACTTGACCAGAACTTCCTGCTCGGAGGATGGTCAGGCGGAGGCAGGGGAATGAACCCACCAGACAGGTGGTGGAAGGAGGGGAAGTCACTGAAAAGCCACCAAGGCAGACACACATGCGTTGAGGTGGTCTCACCGTGCGGGAAGTTTCTTGCGTGTGATATCTATTGATACATGTATATTTGTATTATATGAGCTATGTATATTAATTTGTAGTGTGTTCCAGTAAGAGTGTATGTCAAATAAAATAATTTTGGGACAAAAACGTAGTATCTTCATTCGTCAGCCGAGTACTGCATTCCGATCAACAGAAAGAGTCGAACCCAACGACCATTAGGCCTCGTCAAGGGAGTGGATCCTTCAACAATAACTTCTAAATATCAGTGCGACTCTTTTTTACCTGTCAAACGTGTTTTAAGTTGTAAATTACGTTATATTTGACATTTGTGAAATCATTCTTCAGATAGTGTTTAAATGCCTTTGTTATTTTCTAGCTTCTTCTCTGACTATATCTGATAATGATGACTCCAGATAAGAACGACTTAAGTTTAAACTTTCAATATTAGTGTTAAACAAGACAGGAGTATTACAAACAATTACTTAGGACTAAAGCGAAGCTCAAGTAAGGACTTCAGATTTCAGACAACAATATACACAGGCGCAATAATAGGCCTACAATTCACACGGAGCAGCCGAGGGTCAAATGATGAAAGAAAGGATGGAAACATTTTTTGAGCCGAGTTGTGCATGCTTATATACCCTTGGCGAATTTCTTAGTTGCTCTAGAAATGGAAACTTCCAGTACTCTATAAAATAAGTGAAATATATTTATTTCTCCGGGTACCCAAAAATTGAGATTTGTCGATAAATTTGTTGCCAAGTTTACCTAAATTCTGGAAAGTTTCGTCAGAGGGTCACATAATGAAATATAATTTCAAATAACCGTAATTAAACTCATTTAACTCAATGTTAACATAAAATAAGGAAAAAGAGAGAATTTACAATTTTTTAGAAATATATGCATGCATTTACAACAACGTTTTAACAGGAAAAAAAAATTATGAAAATATGAATAGAGGTATATGCCCATTGTCCGAGGTACTTCTAACTAAAATATTCATTTATTTATAAACTCCTATGTAATGAGCAAAATTATTAGATAAAGCCCTTTCACATAATAAGTAAATTAAATGAATATTTCAAAATAACGTTTTTTTTAGGTTGTAACCATCATCAAAAATAATTATCGCATAAAATAATTGTACACTGCTGGCCACTGTAAATGCAACACCCTGAAGGAAACATGCAAATAACATGAAATTTACAACATGCATTAGCGGAGGTGAGATATGCAAATGATTAGAATTTCAGCGCAGACGCACATCACGCGCACCTGTGGCGCCACTTCAAAGCGTTATTTAAGGCTTGGAGATTTCGACGATTTCAAGTTCGGCAATTGTGTTTTTCTTGTGGTTTTTTCAAAAAAACGACCAATTATGCCTCGTCGAAAACAGCGATCATCTTTTGATCAAGTATCCGAGTTCGACAGAGGAAGGATAGTGGCCTACCGAGATTGTGGATTATCTTTCAGGGAAATCGGTAGTCGTGTTGGACGAAACCAAACAACTGTAATGCGGATATGTGATCGTTGGATGCAGGAGGGTACGACGGACCGGCGTGTTCGATCGCATCCACCTCAGCGCACCACTTCACGTGATGACAGGCAAATTGTGCGCATGGCAGTGACGGATCGCTCAGTCACATCACGAACCATAGCACAGCACATGCAGTCTGTAACGCATCATCCAGTGTCTGCGCGTACCATTCGACGCCGTTTACAGCAGAGTGGTCTGTCCGCAAGACGTCCATTGCTTTGTCTACCCTTGACGCAGAACCACAGACGTCTCCGCCGCCAATGGTGCGATGACAGAAGGATGTGGACGGCAGAATGGAATGAAATTGTCTTTACTGACGAGTCACGCTTCTGTCTGCAACACCACGATGGTCGCATTCGAGTCTGGAGACACCGTGAAGAGAGGATGCTGAACAGCTGCGTTATGCACCACCACACTGGTCCTGCACCGGGTATTATGGTATGGGGCGGTATTGGATATCTCTCTCGCACACCTCTAGTACGCATTGCCGGTACTTTAAACAGCCAGCGCTACATCTCCGATGTGTTGTAGCCAGTTGTCCTTCCTTACCTTCAGGGCTTGCTCACAGCCATATTTCAACAGGATAATGCGCGACCACACATGGCACGCATTGTCCAACGGTTCTTCGTCAATCGCCAGATTGAATTGCTTCCCTGGCCGCCTCGCTCTCCGGATCTTTCGCCGATACAAAACATGTGGTCCATGGTTGCTCTACGATTGACCCAGATTCCATCCCCAGCTGCCACAGCAGATCAACTTTGGCAACGTGTGGAAGCTGCTTGGTCTGATGTACCCCAAGAACTCATCCAAAGTCTCTTTGAATTAATGCCGAGGCGTGTGGCAGCGGTGATCTCCAACAATGGCGGCTACTCTGGCTACTGATTTTGGCAGGAACCACACTTCACAGAAGTCTATAAATTTAATCATTTGATACTTGGTCAACATGTTATCTACAAAATAAATTTTGTTGTGATATCTGTTGTCTTTCTTGGTGTTGCAATTTGGGTGGCCAGCAGTGTACAATAATTATTGAAAGACTTAATGTTCACAACCTGCTGTGTATGCACTTTCGAACTTTTCCTTTCCCTTTCATTAAGACAGCATGACCACTTGGAAATTAACATTAAAAGGCATCGCGATCATCAGAATGTGACAGAAATGGATGATGGACCATGGTAGAAAATAAATTTTTAATTTAGGCAACAGAAAACACATTTTTTTATTTGCAAAACAACGGTTCACGACATTTTACAAATTTAATTAACCGCTTCATTTTAATGGATATCAAGTTTTGTTTCATATATAATCAAGTGTTTCGGATACAAGTTGTAGGTTTAGACAGAGGTTTCGAACATTTAAGCATTATATACATTGATAATTAGCTTCTTATATTGAGCGAAATATTTTAATTAAATGGAGTGAGTTTATTTTATATAGTCAAGGGATTTTGCGTATGGTGTATTAAATGGTTTTCAATGGTTTTCAGTGTAATACAGTTGAAAAATGCTTTTAACATAAGAGCTAGCAAAGAATAATTGATCAGTTGTAATTGTAATTATATATATATATATATATATATATATATATATATATATATATATATATATATATATATAAATGACGCTATATGCGGGAAAACGTTAGATCGGGGTAAGAAAAAAACAAAACACTGATGTCGTGAACCCTCTTTCTTACACCGGTTCACTTAGGTTCTTTTTCTTTGTGGCATAGGGACAAATGAGGTAGTGCGAAAATGAATCGTCACTGAACAAGACGAACACACATTTATTTACAGATTTAACTTTTAAACAATTTCACACATAACATAAAAATCACCGAAGAATGAGCACGAGGTGGGCAAGCCTGCAATATCTTACCAGACCTCGGCTATCCTACACTCTGATCTAGCTACCGATCAATTAATTAACTGGAGGCGTGACGAGCCTGCTTTAATCTTGCCAGGCCTCCTGAAACTACTCTCAAAGATTCTCTTTCTCTATCTTAATTCTAATTACCAAGTAATTACCTAACCAGAGGTGAGACGAGCCTTCTTAAATCTCGCCAAACCTCAGTTCCCTACCAGAGACGCTCTCCGTCTGTCTCTTTTCTTATAAACTCCCCGCTATCCGCAGCACCCCTCTTGGGTTCAACGTCCCCGCAGCCAATCCTCTGATTGGTAGAGGGGTGGGGGAATCACGGGGCACAACATTTTCGCTTTAACCAGCGCTACGTTTCAAACATCACACTACAACTGAGTTTAAAGAAAACTTTATTTTCACTACTTTAGTCTTTATTTTCACTGACTGAATATAAAGACTAAAGTAGGTGACATGTAAAGTAGGTCAAATAAAGAATAAAGTGGGTAACTCTGTCCTCTTGAAAACCATCTTTTTGCAAAAGAACTTAATATGCATTTTGCCCCGACACTCTCTCATGCTGAAGAAATCATATGAAGAGCTTCTAGAACGTTTATCGATTTTTTTCCTGCTCCAGATTCTACAGAAGGTCGTTCACACTTTATGGAAACGATTTTGTAATTTTTTTTGGCGTTTGCATTTTGAGATAAATATTTAGCATCTTCAGAAGAATCGTCTGCTATTGTTTTGCTTTGATTGGAATGTAAAACAAAAGCTTTATTTTTAAAATGGCTCCTAAAATTGATAGATGGCTAGAAGGTTACGTGACTGCACTTTCCGGGGAGAACTATTCGTATCGACAAATTATAAAGCGGTGTAAAAATTTCCGTTATGGCATTTCAAAAAGAGGTATTTATAATATATTAAATTTGAAAGGGAAAAAACGTCTAACTGAAAGTAGAAATGAAAACATGACCACTAAACCTCATCCTAGGACTTTTCGAACGCAGGTAAATATCACGAAAGTGAAGTCTGATCCTAAAAGAAAATACGCCGACTCAAAGATCCAATTCATTGAAACTAGGAATGTCTTCTGGCACTGCAAGTAAAATCATTCCTAAAGATTTGAAGTTAAAAAATGTGTTTAAACCTAAAGTTCATCTGCTTTTGCCAAAACATATTGCTGAAAGAAAAACAAATTGTAGAAAATTATATGAAAAACACCTGCTGAAAAATGAAAATTTGTGGTAACACTCGATGTGGCATGGGTGTATTTAAGTGTCTGTAGTAAAAAAAGATCAATTTTCTATCGCTCAACTGACGGGAATGACCGTACGAAATGTTTACGTCAGTGTACAGAAAAAATCTCTAAGGAGTTCATGATAGTAGCAGGATCTATCCACTCTACTATCAACAGAATATTTATGAAACAATTTTTGAAGAATAAATTCCAGCCTTATATGGAAAGGACATTGATAAAGCTAAGCTTCTTACGGACAAAGCCTTTATTCACACGTCTAAATAAACCGCCGCTTATTTAGCAAAGAAAGAATCAGAAACAGGAATAAAATGTAACATATTTAATGAAATACCAGTAAATCTACCTCACTGTTCTCCAATGGACTTTTGCGATTTTGGTTTTTTTATACGAGTCTTAGGAAAACCGCATCTAAGAACACTGAACGGACTTTGGAAAAGGGTCCAAGATGAATGAGGTAAAACTGACATGACAGTACTAAGCAAATATTTGCTTTCATGGAAAATTCGAGCTAGAGCTATTGTCAAGAACCATGGCTCTGAGATAGAAGCAAATCACCGCATAATATACGGCATTTATACATAAATCTTAACTATCAAAATCATTTCCTTAAAGTGCGAACGACTTTCTGTATACTTTGAAGATATTTTTTTTCAAAAGTTGGTTTCCATAGTTAAATGATCATATGATCCCCAAATCACAGTATTGAACTTTTCTTGTACAATTAGATTAGGAAAATTCCATTAGCACTTTTTTTCAACTTTAAATGTACATCATGAGCTGTGACATTGACCAACAAAGAAAATAATCTTGCGTTTCTGTAAGCGCATTGGTTTGTCTAATCCGAGAAGAAAATTTTCATAAATTGTTCTTCCACGTCTCATACACGTTTTAATATAGTGTGGGAAAGCTCTTTACATTCTTGGAAAACCTCAGTTTTTTTTTATTTTCCTACAACTAATGGCGTTATCTCTTCACTCCCGTATGAATTCATGCGTAGCAAAATAGTCAATCACAGTATGGATAGTTTCCCACCATGGCTGTTTTTACCCTTTAGGCCCGTTGCACAAACGGCGTTTTTATCCGTGGCGGAAAAGAATCCGTCGACGTCGTTCCAACAGTAGTCAAATCATCCGCCGGCTCACAGTGGCTCTCGACAGCTGCAAAAGGTACCGTCGACGGAAAATTTACCGATCGTTTTTTTCCCGCCCAGTGTGCAAGCTCCAATTGACTTCTGTGGTCTACTTTTGGAACGACGTCGACGGAAAATTTCCGCCACGGATAAAACCGCCGTGTGTGCAACGGGCCTTACTGTAAAATTCTTGTCAGGAACAATATTGTAAAACAATCCTATCTCGTCAGCACTGAATGTCTTTACAAGAATATATTTGTATGAAAGACGGCAATGTACTCTACATCCACTCTTGGACAGTCTCTGGATAGTCTCTGAAAATAACTCCAGAAACGATTCGCCACATGTAGACTTCTGGGAGAAATTGACTCTATTGTTAAATTGGTCTATGCAACCATTAGATTCTGTGAATCCTTGAATTACCACTTTAGAAAAAAATTCTGTTGCTTTCTCTTTTAAACCGGCGTCATTTATAGGAATGTTTGTTGCACGAACTTAGTTGAACCATTGAAAAAAGAAAATTTTCAATTCCTCGAACGGTGACACATATTTTCTTTTATTAGACCGTCTTTTCCAAATTTTGCTCCATTAAATTTGCAATTGTTTGCAAAGTAAGAAATTGGAATTCAAATTAAATTAGCAAAATCAGCTTTGCTGTTATTGTACTCTTTAGCTTTCCTGGGGATTTTCAGCATAGAAAATCGCTTTCTTTTTAGCGCCAAATTTTTACCGTCTACATCTAACGAAAATTCTCTAAGGAATGCTATCAGCTCCGCTCTACTACAGAAAGAATGGAGGATATAACATAAAATCAGGATAAAAAGGTACTAGTCAATGGGATTCTAAGAATCTGTCCTTTGTCTTGTGGTATCTTCCTTCTTTTTACACACAGCGAGGCGAATATTGCACCTGCATTTCGTAACAAAGAACAAAGAGAGGGTAGATTCAGAGTATTGCACATATATGATATCTAATATTTTTTCCGTAATTTCTGACTATTTTACTAAAATTTCATTGAGTGTTTCCCACTGATAAAACGTTAAGTGCGGGTAATATTTCAAAATGATAGCGTCTGATCTGGGATTTTTTAACATTTCAACTAGAGGAAATTAATTCAGACTAATGAAAAATGACGTTATATGCGGGGAATCGTTAAATACGGGTTAGGTTAAATCGGAATTTCACTGTATATACAGAGGCTGTTCGCACATTTTTTAGACGATTTAGGTAAGCGGTAATAAAAAATCGTTTGCTGCAAAAGAAATAATCGCAATAGTACTATGTTTTTAAAAGTCAAAATTATCGTCTCCGGCTTGAAAGTTTGGCTTTTATTCAAAATGGCGTTTTTAACAAAGCAGTGGTTCGAAGGCTACATTTATGCTATTTAAGAGAAATATGCATACTCCGTTATCCAAAAACGATGTGAGAGTCATGGTTTTGTGATATCTAAAGCATCGATAGGTAATATCGTCAACAAGAAAGGAAAAAAACGTCAAATTGGACCCTCAAGTGGAACAAAAATTCCAAACAAGTATCCAAGGAAAAAACGGACATCTTCGACTATTGCAAAGGTACGTTGTTCAATGTTAAAAGAAAATCCCCCTAGTGAAAGGACAGTTGCAAAATCATTAAAATGCTCGGTGTCCACTGTAAACAAAATGATAAACCTTGATTTAAATCTTAAGAAAGCGAAAAAACGCAATGTGCATCGTCTTCTTCCAAATCATATCGCTGAACGCAGGACACGCTGCAGAATTCTATATGAGAAACACTTATTCAAAGAAAAATGGAAAACAATTGTCACAATAGATGAATCATGGGTGTATTTAAATGATTGCAACAAAAAAAGAGCCATTTATTATCATAAAAGGGGAGAAAAAAATTTAAGTACATGGTTCAAAGAATCGATAGAAAGTTTTTCTAAGGGATTCATGATTGTTGCTGGTTTTTCTTATAATGGCAAGTTAAAAATAAAGAGAGTGGAAAAAATGTAAAGATTTACTCCAAATACTATCAGGAACATATTTTATCGCCAATTTTTCTGAATGAAATACCATCGCTTTACCCACAGTGCCATCAATCTGTGAGACTCCATCAGGACAAAGCTAGCAGTCACGCATCAAAATCCACTGTAAATTTCCTAAAAGAAATGGAACAAAAAACTGTTATCAAGGCCATACCCTTCACTGATATTCCTACTAAATCTCCCGATGTATCACCTATGGATTTTTGTGCTTTCGGACTTTTAAAATGTGCATTATCCAAACGTCGTCCCAAAACCCTTACAGGACTCTGGAAAGCTGTTCAGGAGGAATGGGATAGAATACCTCTTCTGACACTTCAAAAGGCATTATTATCCTGGAAATTGCGGTGTCGAAAGATAGTTCAGAATTAGGGATGTCAAATAGAACATTTAAAACACAAGAATTTTATTTAATTTAGCTTTGTGAATACAATATACATCGTCTAAAAAATGTGTGAATAACCTCTGTATATATATATATATATATATATAGTATGACTTAGAATTAGAAAAGGGCAGTAGTTCCATATACTATTTTTTGGTTTTCTGATATTTCATAAGAGTTGAAAGATAACTTTTATCTCTCTTCCATTAACGCACCGAAGCACTGGATTTCTGCGCATTACTTTCATAAGAATAAAATAAAGTTTGATAAATTGCCACTTTAAGGATATTACGATTACATAAGACCGCTTCTTATCCGAGTAACGATTAGGTAAACAGTCGGAAGGAAACGCTGATACATACGAAAAATTAAGTTGTTTTTTTCTCTATCTTCTTGGAATCATTTCCCAACGGTTCTTAACATGAATGGCCTCTTTTCTGAAGCATGGGGTCTATTAAGGCCCTTAAATCTTTACTGTTCTTGGTCACTAATTTGTTTCTACTTGTACAACGGAATCATTTTCCGGAAAATTGTTTCATTCTTTTGTTCCGTAAAGTAAGGAGAGAGAAATCTTAATAGCCCTCCCGGTATCGAGTTAAAGGTGATTGCGCAACCACTAAAGAGGTAGAATTTGTTATTTAAATTAATTTCAACTCAAAACAATGAAATTATTTCCCAGCTGTACTCTATAGTTAGCTATGAAATATGTTTGGTAAATGGTTCGATTTAAAATATAATGTAATTAGCCAAATAAAAAGAGAACAACAAACGTTTTTTAAATGTATGAAACAGGAAAAATAGTCTTATTAAAAACTGGAATTTTTTTCTTGTTTCATTAAAAATTATTACATCATTTAAAAAACAACTGTTATTAGAAAATAAATTTTATCATCACATCTGATATACCGCGTAAGCCAAAAGTTCGTAAAAAATTTAAAAATTCATAAAAAAGGAAGAAATTATGATAAAAAATTCAATTTGCAAGAAAAGGCTCACAAGGTAATCGTATTTTTTTTAGCAGCAAAATAAAATTTAAAAATTACACGTAGATTCACTGGTCCAGCACTGCTATTCCCCGTGGACGATTCCGCCTCAGTATTATTCATAAAGTTTTCCACCGCAGAAATGCGGCCCTCCGCCAATGAGGGTCTTCCACTACGTGGTCGATCCTCCAAATCCACGTGTATCACGGTCTTTTATTGAAAGGCTGATTTGCATAGTTATGGTGAATCTCTGCATAGTTATGGTGAATGTCAGCGCCATGTGAGCTTTTTAAACTTTTTTAGAACTTTTATAGCTTTTTATGGCTAATAAAAAAATTCGACTTTCTTGTGAGCCCTTTCTTGCAAAGGACACTTCTTTATCATGATTTCTTCCTTTTGTATGAGTTTTTATAGTTTTTAGGAACTTTTGGCTCACCCTATATATATATATATATATGTAATGGATCACTTACTATGTTTTCTACATATTAAAGTTGTTCAATTTACACTCTTAGACCAAACTAGTGACATATAAAAAAAAAAAAAAAATAAACTCAATTCCTACTTAGGTTAAGTAGGAATCTACAACAAAGAAAAATTTGAATGTGAACTAATAGTAGGAATTGAAAAAAAGGATTGCCTGCCAGAACCTTGGGGATTCGATCTCGCACACCTACAGGACGGGAGAAGCCTGCGATACCGCAGTGCTACCGTTTACACAATAACAAGAGGGAAATTACTATTCAAGAGCAAGAGACGTTCTAGGTCTAAAACTAAAATTGATTAATTAAATTTAATTAATGAATTAATGTTTGAAAAAACTATATTAGCATCAAGTGTCATCCACTACAAGTTTAAAAAAATGTATTTGAACTCGAGTGGATGAATAAAAAGTACTTTTATTAACGATTGAAAATTTGAACAAGATATATATGGTCTAAAACTAAAATTGATTAATTAAATTTAATTAAAGAATAAATATTTGAAAAATCTGTATTAACATCAAGTGCCATCCACTACAAGTTTAAAGAAAATGTATTTGAACTTGAGTGGATGAATAAAAAGTACTTTTATTAACGTTTGAAAATTTGAACAAGATATACGTATATAGAGAGAGTGTGAACTAATAGTAGGAATTGAAAAAAACAGCGACGTACCAAGAAGGGGTAATGCCAATTGGACACAAATTGATATGCATACAGGTTTCGACGGAAAATGCAAAATTTTAAAGTTTGGCTGCCAATGAATGAACATGTGACGCTGCAGCGCATCTTAACTACCCAACTGGGTAACTTAAAGGGGAGAAATTTCCATTCCAGGTCATAAATTCTTTGCGAATGTCATTCCGTGTACTGAGGTAGACAACTACTATGCCTCGCATGCAGGTGCGCGAACAATATGCGCAGATGTCAGCATTTGAGAGAGCACGTGTAGTCGGGCTCAAAGAAGCCGGTTGGTCTAAGCACCGGCGAATCGCTCGACATTTGGATAGGCGCGATTCGACTATCTGACGATGTTTGCAGGAATGGGAAAACCATGGCCGAACCAAAGGTCAAGAAGGAAGCGGACGACCTTCTATTCATTTAAAATTAATTAGAAGGGTCCATTCTGAAACTGGTGGTGATTCCGAATCTCAGAAAGTTCAAGTTTTAGCAAGCTGATGCATGTTTTAACAATTTCAGTGAAATAAAAATATCAAGACAAAACTGATATCTCTGCGATGATTTCCTATTATTTAAAATAATATGATTATTATCCCATACCTGTAGAAGCTAATAATCTATATATATAAAACAGTTCCGTAACTGACTCACTGACGTGCAACGCACAGACCAAACCGCTGGACCTAAAGGGCTGAAATTTTGCATGGCGATTCTTCTTATCGTGTATGGATGCACTAAGAAAGATTTTTGAAAAATATTTCTTAGATTTTTTTAATTAAATATTTAAGTTGTTTTTGTAACTGTTTTTTAAGTTTGCATTTAAGATAATAATTTGAGGGTTATAAAATTTATATTACGAGAAAGATCCTAAAAATTCCTTTAAAATGAAATCTTTTTCGAACCTTTACCTTGATTTTCTGATTTTTGGTGAATTTTTAAAGATTAATTTTTAGAATTTAATTTATTAAATGCCGATCACGTGATTTCTTTTTCTGGTACTTTAAATAAATTTATCGTCACGTGCATAACAACTAAATAGACAAAAAAAATATTTTTTTCTTTCTAATAGGCAGACGATTGGATATTATCCAAAAAAATAAATATCCCTTACGATTTTTTTCTAATTATATATATATATATATATATATATATATATATATATATATATATATATATATATATATATATATATATATATATATATATTTTACATCAATTGTATACATTGATCGTCGCATTTATTATAAATATATGTATTTATTTTTTTTTGGCTTTAATTGCATGCATTTACCGTTGTATTTAATTTGAATGTACTCCATAGCGACACTCGGGTTTTCAGCTAGTTGTTTATAAAAACTAAAAATTGAAGTATAATCAATTTTACAACTTATTTAAAACTTTCATCGACAATGACGTCCACGGCTTACAGAATATATTTATCATAATACGAACCCACGGAATTAGGTATTGATTGGAGATAATTTATAATAAAATAATTCTTTAATGTTACCAACAAAATAAATATAATTTCAGCACACGCTTGCCAATTTTGTAATTAATGAAAAAAAATTAACTTTATTAAATATGGATATTTAGGTGACATTATTGTGGATTTTTTTAACGAAGCGTGTAAAAAAAGATATTAGGAGAAAATGTTAACTTTGATTTAATGTAATTGAAATTTTAATGAATATTTACTTTGCAAAATAACTCATAGGTTTATTTTGATAAGCATTTTTTTCCGCACAACCTGTAAAAATCTCAGAAATACTGTGACTTATTTCATTAAAAAATTTAACCCATTTAATTAAAATGCCATAAAAAAAAATTCCGTGAAATATATTATTGTTGAATCGAATGACATATGTTTCGTTCCCTTTCTATAAAAAAAATTAATCTTCTTAATTTACCGCAGGGTAAGACTTTCAAATTTAGTTGCTTCGCCGAAGCGTATATTTTTATATTTTCAAACTCCTCTTAATGCAATCACAAAGACTTGCATAACAAATTTACTATATTTTTTGTAAAAATATTAGTTAAAACAAGCTGATAGTGTTAAAGAGAGGAAAATTGTCTAATAAGAGAGACATTAAAAAAAAAAACTATCCTTCTGGAATCAAAAAGTCACTTTATTTTCTTTGTAAATCACTATTAATAGTATGACTATTCATTTTTCGTAGTTTGAATTAATTAGTTTCATCATCCGTATCGGCGTAGAAAGTGTAAAATAAATCCTCTTATTTCCAAAGTTCATATTCTAATTAAAAGACAAAAAAATTCGTACAGAATAGTGCACACACATAAAAAATTTAATAATGCGTCTCATACGAACGCTATATATCGCATGTTGCACCAGTGAATTAAGTATTGTGTAATTCATTTGTACTTATTTTCTATCTCTGTCACCCTTAAAATGTTATTCCTAATAATTAATGAAGTATGTTTTCTCTTCGTCATAACATTTTCGAGGAATAAATGAACTTTCCTCAAAAATTTGACCAGCAGTTCTCAGAATGAATAGAGTTAATAAGTTGAAATAAAGTATTAATGTTTTTTTCCAGCTACGCCAATGACAGCCGTAGCTGTTTGACGTCCAAAATAGACTGGACTTTCTTGTAACAATCATAATATATGTTCGCATCATTGCATGTTTCCTGCATATTTGTAGGCCTATTCAAAGTCGTGTGAAATCAACAAACCAGCGTCTTACAGTGCGGTTTGGACGTTATGGCCGCAGATTTATTTTGTGCCTTAGTAAATATTCTTCGTTTAAATTTTCACCGATAGATGACGCCATAACTATCACACTACCAGGAGAGGATGGGGAGAATAAATCAACACGGCTCAACAAAAGTATATATCTTTCCTCTCTTTCCTTTCTGCATTTATTCATTTACATTATTTATTTACTAAAGTGTTACTATCCGTTTTGTTCAATATAATGTTCAAATACATTGGATAAGAGGGTAATCACACCACTCGCGGATGGCTGAAGCCAATCATAGTCGATGGACATATCCTCACGGCGGACGATTTATTCAAATGATCTCAAGAAGAAGGATTCCAAGTGTACCTTCGACGCTATAGGTAGCCCTGAAGGTGAAATTCCGCAGTCCAAGATACCAAGGGGTCCACGCATTTTTGCAGGAACTGATGATTAATAGCTCTTGATTGTGTTGAGTAGATTCCGTGTCCTGAACGGTACAGCATATTTTGAAGGATATTTAGATAACGCTGTCCAGAAGTGAACATGTTTTATAATACCTTGTTTCACATATCTCTTCAAAACAAAATTACCCTGTAAGAAGGGATGCATGGATTGTCGTTTAAGATAGACTATTTAGATGTGAGTAGACCATAAACATTGACGACGGACCAGTTGTTAGTAATTAACAACGTTTTTATTAATCAAATAATTCTAAACAAAGTAAATGGGGAAATTTCCCGCTCGTGGAATGACATCCACACAAAGCAACGTTTTGACTACAACTGGAGTATTTTTGTCTACGTCATACCTGACGCCGCCTAGCGCATGCGCTCAGATGTCATACAGTGACTCGCAGTCAGAGTTGACTCCGCTATAAACCCATGTGGAATTTTCAGTTTGAAATACGTTAAAAATAGCTTTGGGATCTTCCGCGATGTTTTTAGAGTCAAAGGTCGAGTTCATTTCACTTTTCAACACCACTTCGTCTCATGTTCTTACTTACGAAGAGTTTGTTTTGATAAAAACTTAACACGTCCGCCGTGATACGGATTGCACGTGTTTATAGCAACTTTCCGGATGTTGAATACAATGCTTATTGATTGCGCTGAAAGATCATAAATTTTCGATGGTACAACACTAACCCATTCTTTCTTTTAACTTTGATCTGCTGTGAGGACAATCTTTTCACCAAAGCGTTTCCTCAAAACACCGCATTTGACATTTTAAATCCAGTAACAATGAGATGGTCTTCACACTATTCACATTTATTTCAGTTCGAAACTTTTGTAAATCTTCTGTAACTGATTCCCTGCAGACATAAATCCCTCTCGCCAGCAGGGCAATGCTGACAGCTATGAAGGGCTCATTGATAGCTACTTTCAAGAGAAACTGCACAACAAAGGTCACTTTAAATTGTTAAAACGTGCCGGTATGGTAACCGGCTTGACCGAGACCTGCAGTGGACCAACAGCAAACCATCCAGAAGTACTTTATTTACAAATATCAGCATTCATAACGTCCGGCTCGAACAACTGATAATGCGGCCGTTTATCATGAACAGTAAATTGCACATCAAATTTTTAAAGAGTACAAATTCGTGATACAAAATAATTCAGTGCCATATATCGGTAGGAAGTCGTGGTAAATATTTTCTTATACCAAAAGATTTCTTTAAAGTCCGCAAATCTCACAGACTTATTTTAATTGGTTCATAAAAGAAAAACTCATTTCTATGTTGAGCCCCCACATTTTTGGCTGCCAAATATGCTCTCGACGTTAAGAGATACTCTAAAAATATTTTAATAATTTTTGAATAATTAGGAAGGTTATCGAAATCATATTTCAATAACGCCGAAAATGCGATTTTCATGGTTTCATCGTATCTGAATTGTATAATCATTAATGTGCTATAGAAACCTTATTATAGTTTTACGGTTAGGATTCACATTTTATAATCAAAGATTTATTTTATTAATACGACCACGTTTGACTTATGAGTTTTCAAATTAAACACTTAACTTCCTTTATACCGTAAGATTGGTTACTTTGTGACTGCAAGGGTAACTTTGTGCCACATAGTAATTTTTTCGTACTTCGGATCTTGCACCGAACCCGTGATACCGGTGTAGCAAAGAACAGCTCCAACAGCTTGTCCGACATACAGAGACACCTAGTGGCCAGTGTTCGAAGTTACTGCGCCCCATATGTCTTCGCTGGCCCGCGTATTCTTCAAACCTGTTGTCAAGCTATTGACTCAAACTTCGGAAACTTTATGTGCTGAAGTATAACACATTATACAACCCACTATCACATGTAATTACTTTCTTATTGTCAATATGTTGGTCAGATTGCGGAGCAATATAACTTTTGTGTTGTGATACTTCCGTGAGATATGAGAACATAAGTTAAAAATCGAAAGGCGACGGGGTTACTTTGTGACACACAGACACTGTCACAGAATAACCCACAATGTCGACCCACCTCCTCCAGCCGCTGGATGTTGCATTTTTTCGTCCTCCAAAATAACACTGTAGAGAAAGAAGTATTGACAATCTGAAAAAAAAACCTACCCGAAGGAGCAGAATGTGCCAACAAATTTCCTCATCTTCTCAACGAACTGATGGATGCCCTGGGCACCCGAAGTCTCTTTGATGTCAAATATATAGATATACCCCACTCGACGGGGCAACTTTGTGACACATAGTAACTTTAATTTCTCAATGGCAATTGAAGATCCGGGTTAGCGCAATACATTACTACGTAAGGAAAGGTGTTACCAATGTTTTACAATTGATCGTTTTGGGCTACTTTTAAAACTGATCGGCTGGCACAGGAAAAACTAAATCTGTCACAAAATAAACCCATCTTATGGTACGTTTTAAAATATATTGTTTGTTCTAATAATGTGCTCAATACAGGCATACAGTACAGTTAAAAGAGCAAATCAACCTACTGTTTTTGTTGGACCATAAGAAGCATCTCAAATTTATACGAGGATTTCTAGAAAAGAATATTTTGTACTTTGTTATGTATATAAAGTTAATTTCAATTTCTTACTTAATAAAACTAAAGAAAATATCCCTTTATGTAAGTTGCTAGGCCGATTCTTTGGGAAGTCCGTGAGAGGAAACGACTGCATCCATTGACTTCGTTTTAAACTTCGTCTTAAACGAAAGATTAATCTATAGATGTGTCAAATTTGATATTTGCAACAGCAATTTCTATTAATGAGCGATAATTTACAATTAAAAATTGCTTTCTGCGCATGCTCATTGACATGCTGAAATCTGGCATTAAATACTAAGCGCGAGACCGAATAAACAGATTGATTTGTTTCAGCGCATGCTCAACAAAGTGTTTAAATCTGGCTTTAGATACTTAATAAGCACGAAGCAGGATAACACACGTTCATTTGTTCATTCCGAGAAATCTCTCTAGCTCTCTCTCTGCTTTTTAATTTTAAATATGTTAGTGAGATATAGAATTATACATGACGGAACTTGTTTATTCAGCGCTGTTGAGTAGCCCTATTTATATTTATTCGGTTTAATAGTAATTTTTTTAAATGTATTTCTCTCTTATTAATATTATGATTTTCAACATTTGGCAATGATGTGTTGAGTATAATTTGTGTATTATTATATTCATTTACTATATAGCTGTCATTTTCGAAGGGTGCCAACTAGTATATAATAAATATAGTAAATAATACTGGGTGGCCATAATTAAACTGACAGTGCTCACAGTGTTCTGTAGCGCGATCTATTTGCGAGAATGACGCCACATTTTGTAGGAAGATTAAACAAGACGGGGGACAAAGGATTTCGCGAAAAAATAAATTAGTTCTAAAAGTCACCGCTAGGGGAATATTTGGCGCTGTGTAATAGAAAATAGAGTGTTAACAAATGCAAATTAATACGGAATAAAATTACTTTTTATTATGCACATTTTCTTATTTAGTTCAAGTGCAATATGGCAACACTTTTAAAAAAGCGTAAAATCTACATAAACACCGATAAAGTCTCGTGATCTGCAATATCACGTACGCTGAGCAGAAGAAGTTCTTTATTCAAATTTCACGTTACATCCATTGGCACAGTGCCAGCTGCTTGGGTTTTAAAAGGCAATGTGTTACGTTTCAAATCAATCGGATTGAAAGTTTATGTGCAATGTCTCCTTCTTTAGTCTTACGTTTCGAATCAATCGGATTGAAAGTTTATGTGCAATGTCTTCTTCTTTAGTCGAGCTTGCGTTACTGGTCAAATTCTTTTACCTCAACCAGTGCAACGCGTCAGCCACTCTTCGTGCTTTTAGAACGCACAAAAAATGCGTAAAGGTAACGGTCCTGTGTCAGTTAATGGGCTAAAAGCAATGGTTGCGACGTTTGAGAAAACAGGTTCTCTGAAGGTTCAGTCAGGCAGAGGACGAAAACCTGTACCACAGGATACAATCGAAGCAGTTGCCACGGCGATTGTCGACAGAGGACCAGACAATATTGCTGTCACCTCTAGCGCTCGTGGATTAACTCGGAATATGGATATGCCTTACAGTACGGTATGGAAAATATTACGAAAGATTATCAACTTCTATCCGTACAAGATCAGCCGTGTACAGGAGTTACTGTACCCCGACCATGATAAGCGATTGACTTTTGCTCTCACCTTTCTTGCCAGAATGGAGGTGGATGATGCTTGGCCGTGGAAAATCTTATGGGGAGACGAGGAACACTTTTACCTGCATGGAACTGTGAATACCCAGAACTGCCGAATTTGGGATGACAAATCACCACATGCAGTCACAGAAATTCCCTTACATTCACCAAAGGTAACTGTTTGGTGTGGGTTGACAGCGGAATTTATCGTAGGTCCATTCTTCTATTACACAGTGCCAAATATTCCCCTAGCGGTGACTTTTGGAACTAATTTATTTTTTCGCGAAATCCTTCGTCCCCCGTCTTGTTTGATCTTCCTACAAAATGTGGCGTCATTCTCGCAAATAGATCGCGCTACAGAACACTGTGAGCACTGTCAGTTTAATTATGGCCACACGGTATTTAGGAAATATATTTAATATATATAATATATATAATACAATATTCAATTTATTATAATGTTACCTTTGGACCATATGACGGACTCTAATTTTAAGTTAATTTTTTATGTAAAAAGGTGCGTTTTATGGTAAGAAAAGTAGGCAATTTTATCTGAAAACAGCATAATATTATGAACATTCGCTATATCTAATCGACATTATAGCTATTCGCTATATCTACAATCGACATTATAATTGTTTTATTAATGTGT
This sequence comes from Dolomedes plantarius, assembly GCA_907164885.2. NCBI lineage: Eukaryota > Metazoa > Arthropoda > Arachnida > Araneae > Dolomedidae > Dolomedes > Dolomedes plantarius. The sequence goes on along the minus strand of OU015500.1, from coordinate 146,790,530 downwards.
TCCGGAATTTATTTAAAATGTATTAGACTTATTGATCTAAGTCCATCAAAAACTTTTCGCATGTATAAATTTATGATAGCCATATGATATATATATAATATAAATATATAATATAAATATATATATATATATATATATATATATATATATATATATATATATATATATATATAATATATATATATATATATAATATAAATATATATATATATATATATATATATATATATAATATAAATATATAATATAAATATATATATATATATATAATATAAATATATATATATATAATATAAATATTATATATATATATATATATATATATATATATATATATATATATATATATATATATATATATATATATATATATACACTGAAGTGCCACTGAATTAGGGATAGCAAAGCCTATGCAAATTGTGTAGCGCTGCGCATCATGTATGCGCAAGTGAGGGAGCTGTGGTAACTGCATATATAGCGCGTACTGTGGTTTTTCTGAATTAGTTGTTGGAATTGCCAGTATGGTAAACTGCCTGATTTAGACGCCTTCGATCGCGGACAAATCGTAGGTTCGCGACGTATGGACCATTCAATTTCCGAAATCGTCAGACAGCTCGGATTTTCAAGGTCGACAGTGTCAAGAGTATACCAAGAATACATGGAGGGTGGAAAAAAACTAGCGATCGGGCAAACTGCAAAGGACAATTAGCCTTGACAGTGCGTGGTGAGAGACGGCTCAGGCGCATTGTACGTAGCCAGCTAAGCCAAACATTAGCTCAAATTACCACCCAGTTTAATGACGGTGCCAGTCGTACAGTCAGTAAACGGACTGTACAACGCTCGCTTCACCGTATGGGTTTCGGGAGCCGTCGACCTACGAGAGTACCATTGCTCTATACTCGCCATCGGGCTGTACGTCTTTCCTGTGCAAGAGAGCACAGAGACTGGAGTGTAGAGGACTGGAAACGGGTAGCACGGAGTAATGAGTCTCGATTCCGACTACTTAACGCGACGGGAAAATGAGAATATGGCGTCAGGCTCATGAAGCCATGGATCCTGCATGCCTGGATGGAACTGTACAAGGGCATGGTGGCTCAATCATGGTCTGAAGTGTTTTTTCGTGGCACAGTTTGGGATCTTTGGTGCGTGTACCAACCTCCTTCAATACAATTCGGTACGTAGAGTTGCTGGGTGATCACCTCCATCCGTTTATGCTGTTCTGTTATCCGCACGGTAATGGAATTTTCCAGCAAGACAACTGTACCTCTCACAAGTCTCGGTTGGCTACTGGCTGGTTGGATGAGCATTCCTGTGACTTCTCTGTTATGAATTGGCCATCTAGAAGCCTAGACTTAAATCCTATTGAGCATCTTTGGGATGTTTTGGAACAAGGTGTGAAAGGCTATCACACAGCACCAAAGAACCTTACTGAATTATGGACAGCTTTAGCCAATATTTGGCAAGCCATTCCCGTGGAACGTTTCCAGAAACTTGTTGAATCTATGCCTCGTCGTGTGGCAGCCGTTATCAAGGCCAGTGGAGGCCCAACTCGTTACTAGGTAGGTATCCCTAATTCAGTGGCACTTCAGTGTATACATTAAAAACCCCATACCATTTTAAAATCTAACATTATTCTAAATTCCCTTGGGCGTACGAGCTAAATTTCGCTTTTGATTCTAAGTTCCGATAACCTCGAGAGAAAATATTAAATGGCTTCCTTTTTCAAATAGGCGCGGCGTCCCCCATATTTTAGACAAGCTCTGCGCAGATTATATAAAACCACATGTGACTTATCGACAACAGCAAATCCCTAATCGCGATGATGATCACATGACAATGTTTATATAAACCACATGAACGGAAACATGTACGCTTTTTTGATTTTGTAACTGCCTTGAGAAGGCGTATTCGCCGTCTAATAAAATTTAATGCCGTAACTTGCCGCGTCGTTTATTCGAGCCACGACTACTCTTCATTCCCAGTGATGTGCTGGACGCCCATTCTTTCCTTGGGTTGTCCAGTATGTTACATAGAGACGGCTGGATGTACAGACTTGTAACAGAAATTCAAGTTTTGCTGCGCGGGAAATCCACAGTGGAGTTCCAGGCCATAAGTACGGTTGCTGTTTGCGGTCTTCGGTCAGGAGAATAATTTTCACGCTGTGGACTTTGTATGTCAAGGTCGAGATCTCCTCTTTCCCCGTCATTCCGATGTAGTACGTGTTGTGCGCTACTGTTTTGGTTCGGGTTCTGTGTGCTAAGCAATGGAGAGAGACATGTTTGTTTTTCTGAGCCGGAGTTCATCGTGATTTTCGAGCGGAATAATGTGCGCGTTTTTGAAAAAATACCTTGAAGGCTTCATCAAAAAACTGATAATAATAATAATAATTGTGTACGCGTCTATCTGAAAGAAGCTTTACAGATTGTGCCATCGAAGAATGTGCGTCTTTTTTTTTTTCACAAGTTATGTAGCTGCTTTTGCTTCTGACTTCGACTTCGAGTGAATCTTCTTGGTGATTGTGTTCCCCATTGCTCCGTGTGATCACCATTTAAATTCTTCGCGAGTGTCATCATGTAAAAAGTGCGTAATCCCCACCATTTAAAAATCATCAGTGAAAGTATTAGGTCATCGAAATTGTGTGCATAACAGAAAAATGTGTTCGCGATACAACTTCGTTCCAGCAGTTCAACGCAATAGTGCCTTCTTAAAATGTTACCTAAAGGAAAGGTTCTACAACTTCCGAAAAAAAAAAAGAAAAAAAAAATTTCTTTTAAAGTGCTCTTTCATAGTGTTCCAATTGGGATACTGTGTACTGGGACTAACTAAGCCAAGAACTTCACCAAGATAAATTCAGAACCGAGCTACAAATGTTAAAATTATGAAGATATGTAATAGTGAAAATTAATAAGGATAATGGTAAAGAGTGTGAATAACACTTCAATTGGTAAGCTAAAATTTACAAATTATTGTGAAAAATTTTAATATTAATAGATACTGATAAAAATTTATTATAAATGTGTTTCGGTGAAAGTATTTTCAAATTATTGATTTAATTAAGTACCTATGATAAAAAATAAATCGATAAAGAGTAAAACGAAAGTAAAAATCATTGGTTTAAAACGTGTATTTTGTTTTTGATTTTAAAATGTTTCATTTTGATTTGCATTTTGATGGAATTTTAAGAGTATATTTTTTCATATTATAAGATATTTGAATTTAAAGAAAATATTGAGACTTATATGTGATAAATTTATTATAAGTGTGTGTTTTTAGTGTAATTTTATAATATTTCCATGTTTTTTTTCTGATAATGAATATTTTAGTGTTTTAAGATAATTAATGATCCTTAGTTACGTTAAACTGAAAATTTAAATGAGTAAAGTAATGTTATGAGTATCTAATTTTGCACGCAGTTCTGAATCGTCGCGGAAGAAAAGAAAGAAAAAAATAACGTAAATCATTTCCGTTTTCGAGCGCGTTGTATTACATTTCGAAGGTCGCCTCCGCAATAAATTTGAATGCTCAGCATTAGTTTTGTAAACACGATCACGAAACGAGCCGAACTTGTTTTGATTCATTTAACTTAGAATTTTTGCGGTTCTAAATTTAGACATCTGATGCCTGTGGTTTTGATTTTGGAAAATATCTGCAGGGATAACATAGTAATTTTCAGATAGCAAGAAAATTTTATAATTTAAGTACTTTGACATATTACATTTGATGTTGAGACCTCGTAAATTGTTCTACGAATTTAAGTAAAGGAGATTTCTGGAGGTTCAGTCGAAAGTTAAAATTCGTGTTACGATTTTCATAAACGGAACGTCTTTATAACATGACTTAGGGTACCAAAAAACCACAATTGGAGAATTGAAAAACCATTGTATGTTATATTTGGTTCATCCGCCCCAGAAAATTCTCGAAATAGAAATAATGAAGAAAAATAAATAAATAGAAAAGATAATATTATAATGAGAAATATGTTTTAAGATATTAAATACAAATGATGAATATTTGGGAACTTTACAGCGAGGATTCATACCAAAATGTGATATAAGAAAAGAAAAATTAATTTTGGTTTATCGATTTCATGATTAACTTAATAAAACTGAGATGGGTATTGGTAAAAGAATTTTGATTATTTGTGTCAATTAATAGAATAATAGTTTGAAATTTGAACATTAACATTAAAGTATGGCAATTGATAGAGAATATTAAGGTATTATTATTGTTATTATTGGTATTAGAAATATTTTATTAGTGTGTGTTTAATACTTTCGTATGTTGTGTATTTTGAATTCTATTGAATATAAAATTGATAGACCAAACTCTCACACTAAACGAGATTCTGAAATTGTCCATGCTTGCAGATTGAGATATTATAATGCACCAGAGAGCTTAAAACTACACCACGAATAATGACAAACATTAGATCCATTTTTCTTTCTTTTCTATGTGATGCTTAACATCATTATATATATTTTTTAATTGATATAATTAATTATGTGTTGTCCTACTAAAGATATAAAAAAAAAAATTGTCTAACTTAAACTTTCTTCTTAAGAATACTATTATATGTGAATTTTTTGGATCTCAATTTAAACACCGACTATGACAACTCTACTTCTTTAACCTTTCAGTAAATTTCCTATTTCTTGAAAAACACTTTCCTATCACCCAACTCTACAAGCGCGTTGGATGTCGTCCCAACTGTTTAAGATCTTTTTTAATTTTTTTTACTATTTGTTTTTAATTCAACAACTCAGTCTCTTAAAGTGCTGAAGATTATATGCTTGAGTAATGACTAAAACAGGGCTGGGATGGCCACACCTTTTGTCCTCTCATTTCTATATATTATACTCCCACAGGTATGACAACTGCACCTTTTCCTTTTTCTCCATCTTTGTACTATACAAGATGCTGTTTTTCAACGCAGTCATATTCTGTCGGAGATTTACGGTTAGTCCACTGTACGGCTAAAAGACTCTTCCTCCTTATTAGTCAGAGAACAATATGGAGAAAGAAAACCACTTGTTACACAAACATAAACACAACCCTCACTGCTTAGAGGTAGAATTAAGAATTTGAGGACTAAGAGTTGGGGAACACACATACAACAAGGTACCTTCAAAACAAGGAAATGGATCCACATAAACTTATAATAAATGTACAAAATGAATAGTAGATAAATAATTTGAAAATAAAGTGAAAAGTATTGAGAATTAATAAATAAAGTTAGAATAAATATGAATAAGTATAATTAAAGAATATTGAATAGAATTGGAATGAATAAATATTGTCGAAATAAAATGAATATAAGAAATGATGAAATGAGAATAAGAAATATAAAAGATATTAAAAAGAGATTTTTGTTGATAATAAGTAATATTGAAATAAAGCAGATAAGAGATATTAAGAAAAAAAATAATGTGATAAATAAAGATACGAAAACTAGATAATGAGTGATATGTTTTGTAATTTTTATATACAATTGATATATTTGAAGTGTGATTTTATTAAATCTTGTGATTTTTATTGAAAGTGTGATTTTTATTATAAACTGTGATTTTTATTATGTAACTAAAGAACTAATTTTCTTTATATGTAAACAAGTCGAGATAATGTGATGTTTATGTATTCTACGTTTGTGAAGCAGAAATAACACAGCACTAAAAAGACTGTGATTTTTTTTTGCACCCAACTACAAAGGACTTTTTTTTTAAGCCAAGATATTGTATTTTTTTGGGTATTCTGCACTTGCGAGATGATAGGTCACAGAACCTACCGAACTGTAATTTTTTTTGTACTTTTCTCAAGCAACATACTGTAGATAACATTACAAGGAACGTGAACTATAAGCTACCATGTGTACCTTACAAACTTTTTTGAACTCACCCCAATGTTGTGAGAGTTGAGGAGGAAAGTACAATAACTTCAAATTATTGTCATGTTCTATTCCATTTACTTAACATGTTTGTTTGTTGATTTTGATATTTTCATTGTTATATTCTATTATTTGTGTGAGTCGACTCAAAATTAAAACTGATGTAGAGTGAAAATTTGATAATTTTTTTTTATTAAATTTAATTGATTTTTTTTTGAGATTTTGTTGTGTGGGGACGGCCGCCCTGCTCAGCATTGTCTTCATTTGATGATAAGTGCATATTTAAATTTAATTGTTTTTCACAGCAACAATATAAGAAATTTATATAATTTACAATTTTCTATAATTGATCATTAATTTCTATAATTTTTTTTGTTTTATTGTGTTCCTAAATTAGTAAATCATTAGTGTATTTTTGTGTATTCGATATTGAAATGTGCAATGTCTTGCCATGTGATCATCATACTAATTAACTTAAAACATATGTTCCTTTTAAAACTTTTCCAAATTGTGGTCGACGCCCATTTTCCTCACATGGCCGGGTGAGTCTGTCCTCCAATGCAGGCATTGTTGGTCAGCCTCTTCTCGGAACGGGGGGATATTTCTATAACATAAAAACCCCATACATTTTAAAATCTAACATTATTCTAAATTCCCTTGGGCGTACGAGCTAAATTTCGCTTTTGATTCTAAGTTCCGATAACCTCGAGAGGAAAATATTAATGGCTTCCTTTTTCAAATAGGCGCGGCCGTCCCCAATATTTTAGACAAGCTCTGCGCAGATTATATAAAACCACATGTGACTTATCGACAACAGCAAATCCCTAATCGCGATGATGATCACATGACAATGTTTATATAAACCACATGAACGGAAACATGTACGCTTTTT